>CM070748.1:5854906-6167406 GCA_036346245.1 Bonia amplexicaulis
GATGTATACAAATATATAGCGTGCAACAATACAGATAATGCACCATCCACATTTAATTTTGGTGCTGGCTGCTGGTGTAGATTTGGTAATATATCTGTGCTTTTGATTTAGTCAAAAACTTCTGTCATATTTTATTTAGTCTATCGGGTATGGGTTACCCGTCGGTTATAAATACCCGCGCGGGTACGGGTACGAGTAAGTTTCTATACCCGTGTGCGGGTACGGGTATCGTAGCGGATAGAGTTATATCTATCGGGTACGGGTATGGAATAGCTATACCCGTCGGGTATATACCCGTTGCCATCTCTAGCTGTGCCCATGTCCGTGCGCTCCCCCTTGGCGGATGCCGAATCCGATCCGCGATTTGATTTCGAATTCTACTTGTTAGGAAGCTTAGGTGTGAGCTTAAAGTCTTAATTTATGGTGAGTATGTTATTACTAGATTATAAATAGAAAATATTATTAGCTATTTATATAGATAAATGAGAAAAAAAGCAATAAAGAAAAATCAGGAGTTCTCTCTATCTCTGAGTTTCAATCAACTATTTCTGTCTTCTGTGATTGATCTGTTTTTTGCATAGCAGAGGAATCGATCAGAGTGTTCGCCAGCGACGGTTCCTCAACACGTTATCAACACGAATCGCTCCGGTGAATTGAAAGGTAATCATCGAAGTATTAGTGATTGAATTGTCTATATCTATATCGCTCTAAATTCACAGATTTCGCTTTCTAGATTATTTTCTACGGTGCAAATCCGTTCTAATCTACCGCGAGCAGACTTGAAGTCGCTGGCACAATGTCGATCGGTAGATTACATGATGATTGCATTGTAGATTAAAAAGAAAAAGAAAAAAGCGCACAACCAAGACCACTGGCGGCCAGATGCTCGATTCGGCCGCCACCACCGCCTCCCTCGAGCACCGGCCCGGCGCCGCCCGAGCGATAGTCCCGGCGTAGCCCGAACGCCGAGGCCGCCCACCGCTCCGCCGCCGCCGCCCGACCCGGCCGAGGTCGCTGCTTGCCCGCCGCCCGAGGCCGACCCGCCCAAGCGCCGCGACGCCGCCGCGCCGCTCACCACACGACGCCGGCCCAACCGCTTCACTCGGCCCGGTCGCCACCGACATGAATAGGGATAGGGAAACCCTGCCCCTTGCCGTTTTGACCCGGTCAGATGGGCCGAATGGGCCAGAAGAGCAAACAGGCCGAAAGCCGACTCGGACGGGGGGCGCTGGCAAAATTGCAAAAAGGCCCCCACGAATTTTGAAAAATTATGAAAGGGTCCTCAGATTTTTCAGACAAGTCCTTATTTTTGCAGAAAGACCCTCGAAAAATCAGAAAATTACATGAAAATTTTCTCTAAATTGAAATTTTGCGTATAGACCCTCGAAAATTGTAGAATTCACTGAAAATTCATATTCCAGCATAAAAGGGTCTCGGAAATTCAAATTTTGAATTATTTTTAGCATTTCAAACATGTTTGTTTCCTTCATTATTACTTTCTATGTTTTTTGTATTTATTTACTATTTTTGATTAATTGTAATTATTTAAATTGTCTTTAATCACCGAAATTAACAGTAAAATTTATAGAAAATATATAGAAAATTTTGGAACATTACGAAAATCTTTTGTATCATTACCCAATTTATTTACCTATAGTAAATTTATTCCATGCATGTTTACCAGCAGTAAACTTATTTATTCCTTTCATGCACATGTATATGACAAGCATCAGGAACCGGGAGTTCGAGGAGCTGTCCCAGCATGACCAAAACTACTTGATTTAGGCTTCTGATGTCGAGATAGTACTTGGAGCCAAGAAGTTCCACGCTGCCATTGGGATTGGTGCACCGCAAGATGCTCTACCCACCACTGAGAAAAATGATCAGGCACTTCACTTCCTTGGGCACCATCTCTGTCTCACTCTGAAGAATGAATACATGTCAGAGAAGAGCGCGCTAGCATTGTGGACTGCACTTAAGAAGCAGCTCGATAGGCTAAAGTACATCATTCTTCCTCAGGCAGAGCAAGAGTGTATCCGACTGATGTTTGCTGACTTCAAAATGGTCGGGGAGTACAATTTTGCTCTGCACGGAATTTATACCAATCTTCAACTTTCTGCCAAGCAGATCACAGATGAGCAAAAGATTGAGAAAATCCTATTCACCTTCCATCCTAATGCAGTGTAATCTGCACGCAATTATCGTCAAGACGACTACAAGGAGTATGCTGAATTGATTGATATGACGAAGTTCTCCGCAAGAACTATGTCACACAGCCACTTGGGAGTTCCGCTGGCCGTGAAGCCAACGCCGGGAGCTACAAAGTGCGAAAGCCCATGATGAAGAAAAGGAGAAGGAAGAGTAAGGCCGCAGCCTAGAAAACAAGTCAAATGCTCCACGTGAGAATAAGACAAGCAAACCAAAGCAGGACGCCAAGTCCTATGGTCAGCAAGACTAATCCTGCTACAAGTGTGGCAAGTGAGGGCACTGATGAGACAGTGCCGCAGAGGTTGATAATGACGAGGTATGAACCTGGCCGCTACTGGTCCTTGCTATGCTTGGGGTCGTGGTGATGAGCATGGAAGATGATGGAAAGGTTAAGGGTAGCTGGATAGTTTAGGGCAGAAGGCAGTGCATGGTGGTGTTGGCTGGGAGGACATCGTCGTCGGGAATAAAAATAGTGGTGAGTATCATAACCGATGAGTAAGGAAGGGAAGAGTTGGAGGAAAAAGGGAAAGGTGCAAAATTGTCCATAGTAGTAAATCCTAGAGAAATACATGAAACCAAGGGCAAATAAACAGCTAGGACGGGAGAAGTGGCAAATCATAGAGTGCCAAATTGAGCAGTGGCATATATCCAATTTTTCCTTCTTCAATCAGCAACGAAGAGGATAGAATAAACAGAGAATATTCTTTATACATCCGTTTCTAGACAATGTTGATTTGGTGGGATCTAGAGCGTGAAAGCGAAGGAAAGAGAAAAGATAAGCAGGTTCATTATATGCATTTTTCGCTTTCATACTTTTCTACTTCACTTCATTTCTTGGATAAATTATGAAGATGGGTATTTTGGTGTCACAAAAAGTCTAATGCTAGTCCTTAACCTAATATATCCAAATGTGGGTATGAACTAAAATCTCATTTCCCAATCCAAACCCATCTCTAACATATCCCATTTTATAGCCCACTCACAAACTCGCATCACATATCTCATAATTCAAACGCCACCTAACATGTGTGCTACCATGATCCATAGTGTTGCATATAAAAAAATTATGTCACTATTGGTCTCGTTCTTTTGGTTTCTGATTTATGATTTATACTATAGTAACTAGTTTTCAAATAGAGTATTTTTTTAAAATAAGATCTACTAGTTAATTATAGTAGATACTATACCGACTTTACCTATATCGATCAAAATAACACGCAATTGTTTTAACTTACTCTCTTTCACGAACAGACAGAATTTAAAAGGGAGATTGGATCATATACCCTCCCTTTAGTTGGGAAATTGAGGATTTACCCTCCACATCTCAATGACATGTAGGGTCATCATAAGTCACTGATTCGTGGGCCAGGAGGGTAAATCCTCAATTTTCATCTAAATGGAGGGTATATGATCAATTTTTTCAATTTAAAAGACATAAATTATATCTAAAAAGAACACATGCATTATCTTTTAGTGCACGAATTTGCGAATCATGAAATGTCCGGATCCCATGGAATCGAGTTAGAGATCATATTATAATTCATGTCCGTCGGTCAGTCAATGATCCAATTCGTATTCGACTTGGCAATCGATCCGTTTCCATCGTTTATCCCGAAAAAGCACCGGCCATGCGTCCACGACCCACCGACAGCTAGCGCCCCCTTCACCAGGTTTGGTTTGGTTTGATTTGGAAGGCTGTCGAGTCCGTATAGTCATCGGCGGCGGCACGGCCGTCTCCTCGGTGCGCAGACGCGTGTGTTCGGGCGGCTAAGAGGCGGAGGAATTTACGGATGATAAAACCCCAGACCTGGGCAGCTTCTCTCCCCCTCTTCCTCCTCCGCCGCGGCCCCAAATCCAGCACCGGCCCCTCGTCTCCCCTCAGCAGTCGGCTCCCCTTCCTCCCGTAAGAGCACGCCAATCCCCATCCTCTCCTCTCCCCTTCCTTTCTCGTGTTCTAACGACCCATGGTATCTACGAGCCAGAATTTGCAAGCGGAGGATGAGCACGCAGGCGCAGCCCAAGTTCGCCCCTCTGCCAACCGCACAATCCGAATCCGATGCCGGTAAAAACCTGTCGTATCTTTAGCTCTTGAACGAAGTTGGTTACTGCTACTTCTGCTTGCAATCGTGTGCAATTCCGACGTAACTCATATTTACCGTTTCTGAGTTTGGCTTCCAGGGGTAGCTGGGTACCAGTTCCGGCTGGTTTCCTACAACATCTTGGCCCAGGTATGGTGGTCATTGGTGTGCTGCGTTTTGTTTCTGTTAAATCGCTTAGGATTCAGGCCACACCTAACAATTTGCTCTGCGTTGTAGGCTTATGTGAAGAGCGCAGTTTTTCCACATTCTCCATCTGCGTGTCTCAAGTAAGCGTTCTTTTGATACAATCGTTTCAGCCACGATACTTATTATGATTTTGGCGTAATGCCGTACAGTCTGGGTGTCTGGCAAAGGAAGTAAAGGAGTGCAATTTTTTAGTATAACTATTTCAGGTGCGATTCGACTCACTGGAACTAGGATTGATAAGTGGACGGATTATTGAAATATGTAAATTTGGTGCCCTTAAGGGTACAACTCAGGCCTTGAAGGCTTCAACACATTGGACGAAGAGCCTGCTAAGCAACGTAGCATTGCTTCATTTTCTAATTTTAATGCAAAGACATGAAAAGGCTTAGAGAGATAGTCATAAACATGCTGGCTCGCATGTTAGTGATTAATACTTTCAAATAGAATTACACGAGAGGTATGTATGTCAACCACTAGTAATCTAGTGTTCTATCGACATTTTACATATAATTGAAAGATAAAGTAAAATCAGAGTTTGCAAATAGATGAACTTGTGGTGCAAATGCCACAAAATAAGTTGTACCTTTTTTTCCCTCAAACTCAAGTGGCAAGTGACATCCAGGAGTGTCTGTGCAATTTGCCTACAGATTTACTAACAAGATATAAACTACAATATTTGTACCAATTTTTATGTTGAGGTACTATTTTCTTCTGAAATCTATAGATATTTCTTAAAATATAATAGTATTACTAAAATCAAGGACTCCTTTTAAGATTTATAAGGGCTTCTACATATCTTTTTGAAAGTTGGGGGTAAACTTGAGCGCCATGCCCACCATTGCTTTAGTATGCTGGCTTCATTTAGGACTTAAAACAATTTTTTCTTGGTCCGGTTCTATCATCATGTGGAATTCATGTTTCCTTCCATGTTTGGGAAAATAGGTGGAAGGCTCGATCCAAAGCTGTTCTAACAGAACTCAAGAGCTTTGATGCTGATGTCATGTGCTTACAGGTTGGCTTTCATTTCTGATGTTCTAACAACACCAGTTTCTGATGTGTGGTCAGATCTAGTACTCTTATTTGGTTTTGTATAGGCTTTATGTAACATCCTCGATTTTTATTTGTGAATGAATGAAAAATAATTAATTTGTGCTAATTGGGCCAAGTGTGGGGGGAGCGGCTTCAAGTCAGACTCTAGTTGGGGGAAACGGTGCCCAGTTTGTGAGAGTAAAGAAAACCGTAGAAAAACCAACAAACCTAGTCACACGCCACCTCTCATCATGGTTATTAAGGCGTCATGCGTCGAGGTGCTTGGGGCTGTTGCCACAGCAGCTCGCCTCGCCTTACTCGTGTATAGTCTGGGAAATGAATTCAATAATTCACTAATATGCATTTGGGAAATCGTGTATGCATGAAAAAATCCACTTGACAATCTCAAATATAGATAAACCACTAAAGTATAATTGACCAGAACGTTTTATACACAGCAACATCACGTACTGTTTTACAAGACTCTTGGCACAATGGCAATGTCAACCTCAATGCAGAAAAAGCCTCCTTCCCCAAAACTGGTTTGCAACACTGCTCTGTTTTTTCCCTAGCAGTGTGGCTTGCAAAAATCATAACTAAATCATAAAACTCCAAATTGCAAGTATGGATCTATGCATTCTACACAAAATTTATCATCTGTCTCTAGTAATTTCCATGACCAGATTCAGTCATATTCCCATTTTAGTTTACTAAATACCGTGACAATGCTCGATTGTGACTATTTGTAGGATATTGAGCTTCCAGAGGCCATAACTCTACTATACCTAACTACACTGAGCATTTTGTTAGCTTGATGGAAGGCTAGGGAAATTCTCTACAGCTTTTCAATTTTGATATTTGTATGATTCTGCCTCTAATAATTTTTTTTAATCTACAATTTACCAATTGTGAAGTCAGCAACCCTAGCTTTTGCGATTGGCAGGACTTCCAAGGTAGATTAAACACAGGTTAAAACAGCACAATTCCTTCCGTTCCTGTCACCAGGGGATTCAACAGCACAATTCCTGTCCTTTCCTTGTTGTGTGGTGTCGAGGCAGGGATGTGGTGGCAATGGCAGCCGTGCTTGCACATGCGCTGATGCGAGGGGTCACGCAATGGAGTAGGGTGGCAGCAGTTTCTTTCTTTTCCTTTTTTGCTAGATTGCACACAGCCATGCAGGGCGAGGCCTGACATGGGGGTTTATAATGTGATGTGAGGTGGGGTGTGGCTATTAGGGTTTCTCGGTTTTGTTACAGTGTACCTTTTCTCTCACAAACTAGACTCCGGTGTTGTCCCATCTAGACTCCAATTCTCTGTTTCCCCCCATGATTAGTCCATGAGACCCAATTTTGCGCAAAGAAATTATTTTTTCTATTTATTCTTAAATAAAATTTGGGGATGTTACAGTTCATATGTGATATTGTTGCAATCTTTTGGCATGACCTCTATTAGTGTAAACTTTAGATCATTCTCTTTTTTGTTGGACACTTTTATTGGTTCATGCTTGTAAGCAATGTACGTCTCACAGGAGTTGGATGAGTATGATACCTTCTATAGGAAAAACATGGAAAATTCTGGATATTCAAGTATTTACATTCAGCGATCCGGGGACAAACGGGATGGATGTGGTATATTCTATAAACCAAAAAGGTAGACATATTCTCTTAAGTAATATAGATGCTGTAACAGGTGGTAATTCAGGATAAAGTCCTTATTGAACTTTTTCCCCTCCAAATGTATGTGTTTTCTTGTCCTCATTTTACTTTGCTGCCATTTTCATATGAACATCAAATCATCTTAGTTGTGTGTATTGAGAACTCGTTTCTTTTAAATAAGTGGCCAACAATGGAGAAAGCATGACATGAAAAACATAGTGTCTTTTAATATTCTTCATGAGTTGCAAAATCAACCTTTATATAATCCTTTTTTTGTCTTGACTATTTGTAACTTTTGCAGTGTGGAACTGGTCCAGAAGGAAGGAATACATTACAATGATTTAGTGGAAAAATATGTTCCTAGCGATCATGTAAATAGTGTTCTACCATATAATTCCTCACCAACAGAAGGTAAAGAAACTGTTGCTCAACCTATTAATCTCCTGTGAATCACATAGTGGGCACTCCTTCCGTGGAATGTAGACATTCGAAGTTATGAACTGGGCTAAACATGCTACTTACAAGTTAAAAACTTAGTTAAAATTTTAAAAACTTAAACAAACAAACAAACTCAATGGCTTAAGTAGAGCACTCACGAAGGGTTGATTTTCCTTATGGTCTTAACTCATAACTTCTCTGTTTATTGGAGCTGCATTATTTATAATTTTTTAGGTAGGACATAGACTTACCCTACAACATGTTCTTGCTGTTTTTCTGTACCTTGGCTGGATATGTTTCTTGGTCTGATGCTGTACTTATGTTTGTTCTGTATGATGCCTTTTCAGAATCTAGTGCTGAGCCAGATAATAACAAGCATGGAGATCTAAATGATCCACGTGTGAGATTGAAACGCGACTGTGTTGGTTTACTCACCGCTTTCAAGCTTAACGATCCTTGTGATCATATTGTAATTGTGGCAAACACACATATTTATTGGCAAGTAAAATAGCCCAAGTTATCTACTCTTTCTCTCGTTTGAAGATGTTTTTGTAGTTGACCCATATCTTTTTTGTTTTGTTTTATCTATTTGTATTCGTTGGAAGCTAGTTTTCAGCACATGTTTGGATTTCTTGTTCATGCTATCCTGATTTTGTAGGGACCCAGAATTGATTGATGTAAAGTTGGCTCAAGCAAATTATCTTCTTTCGAGAGTTTCTCAGTTTGAGAAACTTATCTCAAATAAATTTAACTGTAAGCCTTCTGTGATTATTGCTGGTGACTTCAACTCCACTCCTGGTGATAAGGTATGGCTTGCATTTCCTGCATTGCTTTCTCAAGCTTACAGATTTTCAAAAGTGTCATGTAGTGCTCTTGCTATAGTTGTTATGATTATTGTTATTCAGTGTAATACAGAGTCTAGTCAGACATAGATTAATGCCAAATATTTTGTATACTTATTCAATCTAATCTGGGTGACTTATGGACAAAAGGACTTGAAACAAATGGGCATTCTTCTAGGTCCATGCTTTACTGAAAGATGTTAGAAACTTTATTCATGTGCTAACATTTATTCCAGTGATGTGTGTAACATGTTGTCATGATGAACATATTCTGGTAGAGAGTAACAATTTGTGGTCCAATAGCTGCTTTATTCTTGAGCCCAGGATGAATTTTTATACCAATAAAGAAAGCATTATGTTTCATCTCATGCGCCCTAATTAGGAAGATATGGATATTATTTCTTATGCCACCTCGCCTCAAATTTGCTGTTTGTTCACATCAGCTAATTTGTTACTATCGTTTCCAGGTATACAACTACCTTGTATCAGCCAACTTGGAATCAACGGACGAGGTTCATCCAATAAAATTGCACAGCCTATATGCTGCGAATGGAGGAGAGCCAGAGTTCACCAACTGCACTCCTGGTTTTACTGGAACACTGGACTACTTATTCTTGTCGGACGGCAGTTCAATAAAACCTACTAGCCTACTTTGCGTCCCACGAGGGGATTCTGCCGATATGGAAGGAAGGCTGCCCAACTTTCACCATCCTAGTGATCATCTACCAATTGGAGCCGATTTTCAGGTTCTTAGCAGCTAGTACGAAGGCTATGCATTTTCAACTGCAGCAGCAAATGCCCCTTGAGTTGTTCGCCATGATTTGTGCAGTTCAGAGTTAACCATGCAGGTTGTTATGCATGTACTATCTCAAGAACACATATTCGGATATTCCTTATTCTTTTTCTTGTAGAACGAATGGCAATTAATAATAACCATGATTATGTTCTCTTGCCGTTTTCGTCTGTTACGTAAGGTACTCGTTTTTTTTTGGTGTGCGCGCCGCGCGCGTGTACGTATAATAAATAGTATGGATGGATATGGCAGAGATTGGTACCATTATAGATTCATAGTGCCTGTCATCTGTAGTCAAGTCCTAGTTCAGCGGTTTCAGTTGCTGCTCTAGAGGTTCACATAATGCTGGTTTCTTGGACATTCAAGAAGACCTCCTGAACGGGTGAGTTGACGCAAATTCAGGAAGACCTCCTCCATTCGCATTATCAGTGGAAGATTTTTCAGCTGAGTCGTTGGCATTATTTCCAGAACTCAAAACAGGATTCACAACTTAGGCTTGAGCATCTTTTATAGATTATACTTCAGACAAACATCACAGCAGGCAGCACACATTGCATTTTGAATCGCCTAAAATAAATCACCCTTCAGTCAGGAATGTATTTTCTCCAGCATCACCTCATGTGTTCTGAAACTCTTATATGTTCATGCAAAAGAGAAGTAGCCAAAATGGTTGAATCCGTATATGCAAGAGATGTTACATTACTAAAGGCAGCAAAAAGCACATCTGTGCTTGATCACTCGTCAATATCATTTCACTACCAAAAAATCACAACGATATATGAAATAACATTAGTTTACAACAGCTACAGCAGAATACAATTAATTTTTTTTTCCAACACTAAACACAGCAAGTCCAGAAGGTCATTGCAGCCAGCTCTGAACTTGAGTTCCTTCTGGCACCGAAAAGCTCAACACGCCGCCAACGAAGGGCTCTAGCACCTCTACGATGGTAGCTTCTCCTTGCTACATACATAGACATCCAATAAATCGAGACCCATAATTAAGGAACATATACCCCTCTAAATTAGTCATTTGGAAATAAAGGTACATGTAAAACAACAAAAAGAGAATATATTGGGTTGTCCAGAAACATTTATGAAATGTGTGGGTACAGTGGGTTCCTGCCCATTGTGGCGAAAACTCTTGTATGGGGATTCGTCCCCAAAATCGCTGTTTATATGGCAAAATCGTCACCTCCAATGGAGAATTGGCCTGCCTAGCAGTAAAAAGTCGCCACCCCCAGCGAAAAGCTAGTATAAGGCCCTACTCATTTTAGCTTTATCTTTTGACTTCTGGTTTATTTTTTACTATTCCTAAATTTTGTCTTTTTCTGATTTTTAGCGTTTTTAAGCATTTTGCTAGTTCTTTTTTCCCGTATCCGTTTGCATTGTCTATGATGGGCTAACCTGTTTTTTTTTTCTATTTTTAAATTTTTCAAAATTTAATTACCCTAAATAAGCCAACATCAGCTACAGTGTAATTTTAACCAGTTACAGTATAATTTTAGCTATAAACCACTTTTTTCAGCTCAAATGAGTAGCTGTAAGTCTGCCCTCCCTCGGAGGTAGGGCCGAGATCAATATGCAATTCCTACTCGACGACATGCGGAAGCTTGTGGGATATATCACCCAAGGGTAAGAGAGTCTTTACCATTTTTAAAAGTACTAGGGAGGATGTATTGATATTTTACTATCAAATTACGTATAAATTTGTGTTGAAAATTTATATGTAATTTAATAACAAGGTACCAATATCTTATAGTAACAGAGATAATCAGTGGCCATCCAACGGGTAATCAGTAGTAATCATAGGTTGTTAACCCTTGGCAACTAAGGAATTAGCGCTAAGCCGCTAACCCCCTGCAGACGTCAAGGACTATACTGCCCTCGGCTGACGTCATTGTCAAGATTGACCTCACGGGGCCGTAGTGCCTGTTCTCCGTAAAATAGTGACCCTACAAATACCGCTGTACTATCTCTTGTAAAGGACAAGGGTAAAAGAGGATAGATGGTTGTTCGAGTTTCCGTTTGGGCATTTCGTCCTGAAAGTGTATTGTCTAGTCTTCAGACAAAATGTAACTAGCAAACCGGAGGGCCTATCGATCAAACCTAACACGCCAAAGTTATTCAATACTAATGAATCCATTAGTTCTCTAAGCTACTGTTATGCAGTTGGAAACTCCTTAATAAAAATTTGATGGTCCCAACTCATCCAACGTTCTAACTCAATAGAGTTTGAGGCCCATGTGGTAACCACAGTATCATTTCTTAGAGTTTAGCACCAGTGTGACTATTAACACACACCCTTCATCTTAGAGAAAATGTGGCGCCATGCATTCTGGTACCCATGCATTCTCGTACATTCTGGTAAAGCTTAATTTAAGTCAATAAATGCATAGAAAAACATATGTTTCTATATTTTGTTATCTATTATATTATATTTTTAAAAGAAGAATCCAGGTTCACTCTATGAGACTAAAAATTCTCATGTAAATCAGAGAAAAAATAGAAAGATCTCCACATTTTCAATCATAAGCAATTCTATTGTCAAATGAACATATGTATGATGTCATCTACTCACGCAAATGCACGTATTTATGGCTTTAAGCCATGTTAGAGACTAAAAATATTTTTATATCACAGTCGCTTCCACATATTGTTGTATACTTGCTCCCTGGCCCTCCTCCCTATGTTCAAATTCTGGTTCCACCCGTGCAAACCAAAGTACATAAAAAAGAATACATGATGAGCAAGATTTAAACTAGTTACACAAAAATAATACTTAACTATGGAAGAATGGTAGCACACATGTACGTACATATCTGCTCTTTGCTTTGCAGGTAATTCTTGGGAAGCCTTAGAGCACTGAAAACCTGACGAACATAATCCTCTCCTATTTTGTTTCCACCAGCTATGATCACATTATGTAACTGAATTATAGGCAACTCCATATGGCACCAAAAGATGTGGGTAAAGCTTCACAGGCACCAATACGACAACTTCGGATCCTATAGATGTATTCTACTCTTCTTTCTTCTCTTTTTCTTTGCTCTCTTTAATCAACGATGAGCAACAGAGCGGCAGCATTGTGCATGCAGCCTCAATCAACAGGCAAGCCGGCAGTGCTGAAAAATCATCTCCAGATACTCCCATGAATGCAGCAAGCGCAACCCCAAGATAACCGCTGATAATAGTAGCAAGGGCAAGTGCGGACATGACAAAGGCCATAACCGATCCCTCGCACCCATCAGGGCAAAGTTTTGCAACAAGAACACTGAAGGGTAGCACCTTAAACAGCATTAGACCCTCCAAGATCCCAGAGAACACAATTGTGTATATGGAGTCTGGTATTCCGACCTTCCTGTATACTCCCTGAACAAATAACACATCTGACAACATTATGAGTGCTGTGACAAACTGCAGAGCTGATAGGACCTTTCGTGCAGGCGTTGTTTTGAAGTACTTATTGTATGCCATGCTCCAAGCCAAGAGAGCCACTTGCCCAAAAACCTTGGATAAACCGATAACAGATGAATCCAGTCGTAACACTTCAGTCTGATAGAAGAACATGGTCCCAAGCAGAAATGGTATGACAGCGTAAGACACTGAAAACCATATGACTGACCAAAATATTTCGGGCATACATAGAGCATATGATAGTTCTTTGATTTGCTTACGGATGCTAGAGAGCGCTGATATATTACTATTTGCCTTTGGGAGTTTGAGGGAGCTCTCAGGTATAGCCACAGTAGCGCGGAACTGGAGAATGAGAAGGATTGCAAAAAACAGAAACATGATTTTGGGAGAGAAGTAACTGAGAGCAATGCCACCAAGAAGGTTTCCTAAAGCGCCAGCAGAAGAGCCAAACATCCAAGCAAAGGATTGAAGATGACCTGACCCTGAGAAAGAGGTCGCTTGCTTCCCAGCCTCCACTACAATGGCATCATTGGCAACCTCACATATGGATGCACCAAAGTTGCTCAAGAGGAGAAAAATGGTCAGAACCGGAAGCGAAATAGACGGCCAGAGTGCAATTGCTAACCATGATATCGCCTGCAAGAGAGCTGCAACCACATCAATAACAATGTAGGTTAGTATCGTAGTATAATACATAAGGCAGAAACAGTAGCATTGTAGCCCACCGTAAGCATTTCCGAAAACATTAGTTATGGAGTTTCATACAGTTGTTATCATGAGTAAATTACACTAAATTTCCTTACACATTTGACTGTGTCAATTATGCCTGTAAACTTCCAACTTTTCGCCTGTCAAGTCCCCAAAATCACTTGGTTGGGCCGTTATGCCCATCTGTTCATGAAGTGCTTGAAAAAACATGATAGCATGGTTCCTAAAATCGCTAAGTATGCCGCTTAGGTCCCTGAATTTGCTTAATTGTGTCAGTTGGGCAACTCTCATGCTATATTTTTCTGTTACTTACCCATGGGATTGACGGAAGGGGCTAACTTCTAAAGTTTGCAAACTTAAATTGAAAATTAAAGAGCCAAGTGATGTTAGTCAATTAAAATTTGGATAGTATTTAAGAAGTTTGTGGCTAAAACGTAGAATCTGTGCATCTCTAGTCTTAAGTTATGCGATGTTGGATTGCGACGGTTCACCATCCGTCCATCCTTGAAGAATTTCATCATGACACTGTTGTGCAGGGCAACTTTAAAGTGGACGGCAAGGACCACATCCAAAGTAGACAAAATAAGTATTCATGCGTGTATTGGTTGGGATGGTATTTGCTTGTTTCTTGTGAATGTGGACACTAACGGGAGGGCAAATTTGGTGGAGCACTGGGCAAAAGTTGTTGCTGTGATAGATTAGTCAGGGAAAAGAAGATGGAGACTGATGGTAATCAGAGAAAAGAAAAGTGAATGTAAACAAAAGGAAGGCATGAGAAGAATCAAGTGGACAACCAGACAAGTGTTTGCGCATATTCTTTGCGGCGATGTCATTCGCCATAGGACATTCATGTACGAACAACACGCAAGAAAAGAATGTAAAATATCTAGTATGCTTAAAGATCTAGTGTGATTATTAATTCAATGCCAAAGACAGCGCAAAGAAGAGATAGATGCTGTTGCATATTCCTACCCTGCTATGACATAATAGAATTTCTAGACCTCCCCTGCTCTGCGCAGCGAAAACGCGAAATTGCACATGCAAACTAGCGTGCCTTCATGGATTGACCAGGAAAGATGAAAAATTATGATTCTGTATCACCACAAGGGACATCTAATCTTCATAGATGCTACAGAACATCTAGCACATACAATTCCACAACACGGATTCCGAACATGCCGTGTTATTAACCGCTGAAGTAGGATACAAGATAGCGAAGATCATGATGTTGGTTACAGAAGAGGGTGATTCTGGATCTGGACATGAAAATGCAATAAGGGCGTGTACAATGCAAGATGCTTATACATGAATGCTTAAAGAGAGAATATAGCCATATCATCAATCACCCATATAAAAGTTACTTTCTCCAATGCAAACATCTCTTCCATGAGTGTTTAGATGTTATATTATCTATTAATTAGATATAATTATACACATAAGCACATATTAAGCACCGATGCTTATTTAAACATCGATGCTTCAAAATAAGAGTCTTACCTTACCTATTTTATGTGATAAGAAAATTCAGTTTTTAATTGTTAAGCATCTCTCTAAATAGTTGCATTGTACATGCTCTAACAGGGGAAGGGAAGGGAGAAACTGGGGGGGTGCGTACCGCCGATGGCGACGTATGGCAGGCGCCGGTAGCCGCGGATGGGGACGGCGTCGGAGAGGAGGCCGAGGAGCGGCTTGGCGACCATGGGCAGGTTGGACGAGGCCTGGAGGATCTGCATCGACGAGGCGGCGACGCCCATGCCATCCTTGAGGAAGAAGCTGACGGCCAGCCACGGGAACAGCCGGAACCCCTGCACCCAGAACCCCACCCCGATCACCCACCGCCGCGTCGCCGCCGCGGCCCTCTCCCCCTCCGCCTCCTTCTGCTTCCTCTCCATGCCCCTCCTACTCCCTGTCCAATTCCAAATCTCGATCCACACCTCGCCTCACCTCAGCTCCGCCCCACCGATACAAGAGACCGAGCTGGTGGTTCTTGTTCTAGCTTCGGGGCAAGGCGAGGCGACACGTAGAGAGGGTGAATGGGTGCAGTGAGACCGATGGCACGAGACGGGAGATTGAACACGCGGCGGGAGCTAGCCTGAAATACGGGAGGCGCGTGGAGGCTGGACTAGCTGGAGGTGGGGGAGCTCAGGCGCGGCTAAACCGTGGATGGGATTGGCTTGGCGTCGCGCTGCTGTATACGAGGGCGTCCAGCCGTACGGCTAGGGTGCGTGCGCCGTCACGCTCCCCGTATCGATGTGAATTAGGCTCCGCATATTTCGGTCTGGGGATTCTGACTTATTTTTTTTTAAATTTTATCTTTTTTATTTTTATACTTTTTTAGTTGTTTTATCGTTTTTTTCTGTATTCGCTTGTGTTGTTTATAGTTGGCAATCTATTTTTTCTAGTTTTAATTTTCTTAATTTTTAGTTATACCAAATAAGACATTATCAGCTACGTAATTTCAGTCAGTTACAGTACAATTTTAGCTATAAACTAGGTTATTTCGGCTCAACTGAGTGACACCTTGGTCGGCCTCGGACTCTAGGCTTCGAGGGAGATCCCAACTCCCAAGTTGCCCGGTGCATTCGGTAAGGAGAGATGGTATTGTTTTGCTGATTGGTTTGATTTATGAATTTTGCTAAAAATAAATAATAATCGTTGAAAAAGGTGACTTTTGTAAGGAAAAAACGAGCAGCGAAAAAGTGAGAGAGAAAGATACGTTCGTGTGACGAGAATGAGAGAAGTGAGGTAGTGATGCACTTGTGACCTCAGATTTATTCCTAGAGCGAGACAGTAGCAGGAGGAGTAGAGAAGCCGCTTTTGTATTAGCGTTTGGCTTTCCTAAGTAGTAGCCAATACGAATAGAGTCTGAGTCCTGCGACTTCTAGGGGCTATAACCCAGTTTCAAACAGTGATGATTTCTGACTTTCGATTTTTAAAAGCTAAAAGCTGCTGAGAACATATTGGTTTTTTAACACAACCTTTTCTTTTTCTTTTTTTCTCTATATTATCCATAGATATATAATGATATATTTTTTATTTTTCTTTAATTGAATGACTAGAAAAAATTTACATCCATCATACTATCATTTCAACTAAAAATTAAAAACCATAACACTTTAACAGGACCTACGGAGAACTTGGCGCCCGGCGTATAATGGGGAAATGTAAAATAAGTTTGGAAGAGAAGCCACAAATCTCGCCATTCCATTTGCTCGTATATATATGGTACCTAACTGTACATGAGATATTGTAGGTAACTAGAGCCACAGCATCGACACTTGTATATATAGGTGTGGCTAGTTAGAGATTCGTACGTTACAACGGAGTATTAAAATAGTGAGACGAAACTTACTGTCTAACTAACTTCACACATCAAATATTAGAGAGCAAGCGACAGAGAGAAGGGTGGTCAGAATGTGCGAGGAGATAGGAAAGTGGAGAGGTGAGCGGTTGTATGTTGAGAGAGAGTGGAGGAGAGAGACGAATGATCTAGATTAAATTAAATGGCTGTAAAAAAGAGAGAAGAACGCACATAATAGTAGAGATTTATTTTACTACTTAAAAAAAGAGTCGGAATTCAGCTGTGTGCCCTATCCCGCGCCGCTCTCCATCCGCTTCCCACGCCGCCTCCCAGTCCCCCACCCCCACCCCTCCAAATGTCGTGTGCCGTCGCCACCTCCTCCGGTCGTCTCCCACCCCGCCGCACGCACGATCCCTCCCATCTGTTTCCGAAAGGCGTTTTCCTTTCTCGCGATTTTGGGTAGAAAAAGAGTGTTTTTTTGTGGTGGGCGAGGCAGGCATTGAGGGCGCTGCAATTCGAGAAGCACACAGGGGTGGTGTCGAAGAACCATAACGCCCACATCTTCCTCCGCAATGACACCTTGCTCTACGAGCTCTTTCACACGCTAAGGGAGGTGCCCGTCGACCACTTCGCCGAGGCCTTCTGGATGGTCGCCGTGGTGCCCATGATCGTGCCCACCGCAGGCGAGCAGGGAGCCGGATGGGCCTCAGGCTATCGACGTGACAGTGGAGTAGCCCCTCTGGTGGGCAGAAGAGCCTCGAGACCACGGAGATGCTGACCTAGGAGGAGAGGGCCGGTCAGTGTCTCCTTGGCTTGAGGTTAGCATTTTTGTTGCCTGATTTGTGTTTGGATTTCATTGTGTAGCGGTGTAATTTCATAGGTATATCAGCTTTTTCTGGGGGATGAATTTGATAGTAAGCAGATTAATTGAAGAAGTATTTGACCAAAGTGAGGACCTGTGCTGTGTGGATTGGTAAAATTAGAGCTCCTTGCAAGGTTGTTTCAATCCTAATGCTTCCTTTTGAGCAGGGCTAGTAGTTCAGCGACCGAGTCGGATCCTATGCACGGTGTTGAAGGCCTGTTGCAGAGGAGATTGAGAATGTAGTCGGTGTTGACCATGCAATGCCTGATGTAGAGGAGACAAGGAATGTAGCTGGTGAGCAAGCTAGGGATAGTTGTTTGTCGACAACTACCCCTGTTAAAGTGTGAGTGACAGAAACAAAATATTAGTCAGAAAGTTTCCTTAAGGATGTTAGAGGATTGCTATCCACTTGGTTTCTTTAACTTTAGATAATGCAGCTGTAAGCATTAAGACTATGAAAATTCTTACTCCTTTGTTTAATACTTATACACAATCTTTCTTACTGCATCAACGTTGTGCTTGTCATATTATTAATCTTATTGTTAAATCTGATTTAAAAAGATTAAATGCTTGTATTGGTTCTTTTGAGGATGCAATTTCATATATTAATTGTTCTAACCAATGAATAGCTGCATATAAGAGCTTTTGTGTAGCAATGAACGTCCGTCCTAGAAAATTTATCTTAGATATGCCTTATAAGAGCACCTTATCTGTTTTTCTTCACACCCAAGGTCATCAATCTTGTAGCTCCTTCAATAGAACCCAAATTAGAGACCTTGAACTTATTGATGACGATTGGGTTGTTGGTGAAAACATATTTTCTTTTTAGAACTTTTTCATAAAGTTACACTTTGTCTTTCTAGAGTATATTATTCAACCTCTCCTCTAATTGTTCATAACATTTTTAAAATTGCCACCCACCTAAAGGATTTTGAAAATGATCCTGTACTACATGATGCTGTAGTTGTCATGAAAACTAAGTTTTTAAAATATTAGAGGAAAATTCCTATTTTATATGCATTTGCTTTTATTTTGGATCCTAGGGCCAAACTCTAAGGATTTATAAATGTATTACAACTTTTAAGTGATGATATCGGTTTAGATTATTGTACATACTATAGAGTAGTTAAAGATAAATTATATGAGGTATGTGAGAAATATGAAAATAAGTTGACCCCCGTTAGCCCCTAGCACCTCTAGGGGGACTATGCAATGGGGCAAGATTTTTGGTTCTTTCTCTAGAGATTCTTGTGCAGGTGCAGGTACATATCAGTCAGGAGGAGGAAGGCGGCAAAACACTAGAGACCTATTAACCTATCTCAATAGTGATAGCATCAGCTTCGAGCAAGAGTTGAACATCCTCTCATGGTGACAAACCCAGAAAGTAACATATCCAGTGCTATCCATATTAGCGCGAGATGTGTTAACTGTTCTTGTCTCTATAGTCTCATCGGAGTCAGCCTTCAATCTATTTGGAAGAATAATCGAGGAGCAACGAACAAGTCTCTCGAACGACATGGTCAAAATCCTTCTGATCGTTAAAGACTGGGAACAAACTGAATCAAGACTCCAACATACTGCAGAGAATAGAGATTTAGAAGAATCTTTTGAGAATTTATATCTAGATAGCAATGAATAGGATTTTCAATATTTTCTTCACATGTAGTCACTAATGAGCTTTATAGGCTGTACTTTTTTCTTTACCAAAATTTTCTCAAGTTGAGTTTTTACTTGGTAAAGTTTTTAACGAGGTAGCCATCCCATGTAATTTAACAAGTTAATAAAGCTCATTATGTCATTAAAAATAATTATCTTGATGATTAACAATGTCTACAATTTTCTATATTTTTGAATTTTATATAATTTTTTACTTAATTTTCTGTTTTTTCTCTTTTTCCCGGCTTAACAGGCCAACCGGGTCAGCATGGCCCGTTAAGCCGTAACCATGCCGTCTTTAAGACGCAAGACAATCGCGGCCATGCACAGGCTTAGACCGTGGCTCGCGTCGGACGCAGTGGGTCGTGCACAGGCTCGGCCGTGGCTCGCGGGGCGGCACGACACGACCCATTTATTTGACGGGCCTTAACGGACCGTACCTAAACGGATCGCATCATGTGGGCCTACCATTGGCCACCTCTACCTAACAAATCCAAGCAAGGCCTCAACCAACTTCGGTAGTTCTGTAAGGATCACGAGAGGAGAGATTCCATTCTTGCCCTCATCGTTGTTCCACTGTGCAAATGCCAAATTCATTGCACTGCCGTCTTCATTCGCTGTGCAGCTAGTCTGATCCATTGCACCATGACCGGACCACCACCGTCACCGTTGGCGTGCCACTGTTGTCCCAATCAACGCCACCAACGATGATAGTTGTCGCCGTACAGAGAGAGTATTCGGGGATTGTGAATGATCTAAGGGAGGATTAGACGACGACGAGGATAAAAAATCATTGCGCGGTAAAATTGTCAAAGTGTTTTTAGCCGTTTAGTGCCGAAAGTTGGGCCAAACACTCCGAAATTTTGGGCTCTAGCTTCTCTTCGAGCTTGAGCTTCACAGAAGAGAGAAAAAAACCAGGCCGACCTGACATACCTCTTTATTGATATCGTTTTCTACTTTTTAATCGATTTTTTCGGTTTTAGACTTCAGCTCCTTTTAGAAACCCAAAAGCCATAAACTGGGCTCAACACCGGCACCGGACCGCCTGGATTTTCCTCGTATACTGCGACAAGGTGGAGCAGAGAAAGCAGTGCTTTTGATGTGCACCGTTGATTGCTCGATCAGACGGCCGAGAATACAAACAACCCCGCTGGATGCCTGGACCCGCTTTCTCCTTCGAAGTCGAGTCGACTAGGGCGCAGCGCACCCGTTGGGACGAGATCTATCCAGCACAGGAGGAAAAAGCCCCAATCCCCCAACCCCTGCGCCTCCGCCGCCGTTCTTCTCCGTCCGCCTCGGCCGCAGCCGCGCTCTACCCGCCGCCTACCGCCCTCGATCTCTCCGGCCACCGATCCATCCGAGGCAGCCGCCAGCCATGTCTCAGAACAACCCCTCCCAGCTCCTCCCCTCAGGTGCGCGAAAGAATCTCGCTTTTAGTTTATCTCGCACAGTTCTCGCGATTTCCTAGCTCTATTGATCTAGTTTCCTGGGTTCGAGTTGTTGACTCACTTGTTTGAATCTGTTTATGTGTGTCCGCGCGCGCTTGTGCGGACTGTTGCGGTGAGCAGAGCTGATTGACCGGTGCATCGGGTCCAAGATTTGGGTGATCATGAAGGGGGACAAGGAGCTCGTTGGCACCCTCTGCGGGTTCGATGTCTACGTGAATATGGTCCTCGAGGACGTCACTGAGTAGTATGTGAAAATCACCTAAACCCTAGTTTCTTTGGATCGTTCCCCATCAGCTCTTTTACCTTTTTTCGTGATCTTAGGGTAGTTTTGGTTTCTTTTGATTGATTTCTCAGATTATTATATTAAATAAATAATAATGTACAAAGAAAGAAACAGCAGGCCAGAGAGAGAAGGGGAAGAAGCCCAAAACACAAAAACCAAAATCAGAGAGAGTTAATCCAATGGGAAAGAATAGAGTGAAGAGCCGGCTTGACTCAAGGAGCAGCAAAGATGCCTCCAATCTGATCCTAGATAGCCAATCCGAGAGACTGAGCCTAGATAGCCAATCCGAGAGACTGTGACGCTGATGTTGAAAAATAAGCTCATTCCTTACTTTCCAGATGAGCCAAGCTGCCAATATAAACTTCTCCATGAAGAAATGCCCTGTGAAGCCTTCTTTTGTATTTAGGACTTGTTGGATTATCCGGATCAGTGTCCCACTGAAACCCTATCGCATTCCGACATTGTAGAGAGGAGCATTGAAAGAAAAGATGAGTGATGGTCTCAGCGCTTTGGCCATTGCACAAAACACATTGTATATTTTCCATCAGTGATGAATTTTTTCTGTCTGAACATATCCATCGTATTGAGTCTTTTTTTGAGAAGAAGCCACGCGAAGACCTTTTGCTTCATGAAGCATCTGTTCTTCCAAATAAGCGGAAAAACCGGTGAGGTGTTGAGTTGTTTGAACTGGTAAGTATACCATTTTCGTGAAGAGAAGTGGGAGTTTCCCCCAAATGTAAGTCCATTGGTCGGGTGTGTTTTGGTTAACCCCCACTTGATCCATAAGATGTAGAAGTCGGAGATACTCTGGGTATGCTTGGTGTGAAAGGGGCAACTGGAATGCACTTTGGGGCTCATGTAATTGCATGTAGTTTTTGACTGAGATGTCTTGATTTGAAGCTAACAGGTACAAATTTGGGAATTTTGCACAAAGTAGATTTCCATTCCAACAATCTTTCCAGAACAGAATATCATAGCCATTTCCCAGTTGTCCCATGGCAATACCCCTGAATTGGTTGATGCTTTTCATGATTTCTCTCCACCAGAATGAGCCACAAGTGCTAGCTGCATGAGGAACCGAATTTGAGTAGTATTTTGTGCCAGATCAGGCTGACCCAGGGAACCTTAATTCTTCTATAGAACTTGTGCAAATGTTTTAATAGCAGTCCCTCATTGAGAGTCTGAAGATTGAGGACTCCCAATCTTCCTTTATTCTTGGGCTTGCAGACGTGCTCTCATGCTACCAGTGAATTACAATGTCCTTGCAAGTCCGTGGAACCTCTCCAAAGACAATGTCTTCTAGCTTTATCAATGTGGTTTATCACTTTTTTGGGTAATCGGAGCATGCACATGTGATATATGGATTGAAGGGAGAGAATTGCATTGACAATTGTTAATTTTCCTCCATAGGACAATAAGCTCGTTGTACTGGCTAGGTGTCTTTCTATCCTGTTAACAAGAGGTAAGAAATCCTTCACTTTTGGTCTTGTCGTCCCCACCGGAAGTCCAAGGTATGTAAATGGCATAGATCCAGTTTTGTATTCGAACACTCCTGCTAGATTAGCCACTTTGCCAGGTGGGGCATTGATGGGGATTAACACTGACTTATGAAGATTCACTTTGAGGTCAGTAGAGTTGGGGAAGGTTTGAAGGAGTCCTCTTAGGCAGAGGAGTTGCCTGGAGCACGCTGGCAAAATAATTGGAGTGTCATCTGCATAATGTATTACTGGAAAATCTTCATTTTCAAGTGGCGGAATCGAATACTTGAGGAGGTCTCTTCTGGCTGCTTCATTTATGATCAACTGAAGGATATCTGCCCCAAGGACAAATAGTAGCGGTGACAACGGATCACCTTGCCTGACTCCTCTTTTGCACCGAAAAAAACTTCCAGGTACCCCATTTGTGAGCACTGAAGAGTGATCGGATGAGAGAATACTTGCGATCCAAGACATTCATTTATAAGGGAAGCCCTTTGCTCTCATCATTGCCATTATTGCTTCATGCTTAATTGTATCGAAGGCTTTTTCAAAGTCCAATTTGAGGATTATGATATCTTTTTTACTCTGCTTGCATTGGTGAATGTACTTAAAAGCCCAGGCCAAGCAGTCCTGAATTGTTCTAGTCCTGATGAAACCATATTGGTTAGCATGGACCAGTCGAACAATAATTATTTTATTATTTTAGTCTAGTATCTGACATGACTATGACTAGAATTTTTTTAGTACAGATCAGCAGTTCCCATGAATTAACAAGCAGTAATACTATCCATCTACTGTCGATTGCCGTGGTTATTAAAGCGATAAGGTGAGGCGACTCACCGCCTTCTTACCTCCAAAGTGCTTAAGGCGTGTGGCAAGGAAATGCCATACACAAATCCTAACCTAGTATCAAGTATGGCAGCAAATTAAATCAGCAATGTAGTAGCACATGCATAACTTGATGTTGCCGGTTCTTGAGCCCATGTAGCACCCATCCTCCTTCTAATTGCTCTTCTCCCATGTAGCACCCATCCCCCTTTGAAGTTCTAACATGTAGTTTGTTACAATATATTACAATAATTCATATCCAAATTAATTGAGTAAATATGGATTGAGTGACATACCTTGTTGATAATCTCTCCTCTCTTCTCTTCTCCCAAGCAAAAGACTACATGAAAATTGGACAAGAATGAAGTGAAAAGCTGAGAATTAAATATACAATTATATGAACAGTGAGCAACATAACAAGCACGACATAACCAACATAAGTGCACAACAATAACATAAGTCGACAAGAGTCTAATGCCTAATGGCATAACATAAGTCCAACTCTCTCATCTCTCAAAAGTCATCCATCTCAAAATCGTCTAAATTGTTAGTAGCATCCATGTTATCTCCTTCACCATCTTCGATAGCATCGGTTGGATCTTCGCCATATCATCAACATCATCGTCATCAAGCACATTCTCTTCCTCTTCCTCTTCATTGCCTGAATCTGAGTGTGGCTCATCTTCTTCAACCACCTTTGGTGTAGATCTTGCATGCTGAGTGTAGGTCGCAAGCTCGCCATTACCAGAACTTGGCCTGCACAACAGAGGCTTGGGACTCCTTCTGGTTGTTGTCACACACACATTTTCATCTTCTCCTTTTCCTCCTTCATCATCATGTAGGAAGAGTGGTCTACCCCTCTTGCCCTTGCACAATGCCTCTCTTATCTCTTTCATGATTGCTGTTGTAGTCCTGGCACATTTTTGGACATCTCCAAACCCACCCGCAAGATGCTTCTTCAACCTTTTGATCCCTCCCGTTACCTTCCTGTCACAAAGCGAACATTGGACCAAATCTCGATTGCCAATAATTGGCCAAAAGCCATACTTCCGTCCTGGGTCATTAGACTTTACCTTCCATTTTGGATCAGTCTTTGGATCATACACGACCTCGGAGGCTATATTACTTGTAGTTGCCATTGGTTGTGCACTTGTGCTTCATTGCCTCTGCAATAAAGACAACATAAATAGCATTAGGATTCAACACATCAGAGCACAGCATAGCATAAATAGCATTAGTGCAGTAGAGCACAGCATAGCATAAATAGCATTAGTGCAGTAGAGCACAGCAGAGAGGGGCTTGGTGCCATGGCCGCATGGCAAGAGCACTAGCAGAACGAGGGGTATGGGAGAACAAGAACAAAGCAGAGCGGAGCAGAGGAGGGCGGGGAGAGGAGAGGGGGAGGCCGGTAGGGAGACGAGGGGAGAGGAGAGAGAGGTACATGGATCTGGAGGAGTAGAGGCGGTGGCGCTGTGGCTCCCATGTTGGAGCAGATGGGGACAGGGTTGCGGGTGGTGGCGCTAGGGTTCCCGCATCACCCTACCCGTCCCCCTCACTTCAACTGTGCTCTCTTCAATTATTTCATGGCCCTGCTCTATTACCTTGATGCCTGCCCAGGTGAAATTGTTTCCCGCTCAGCTCCCAGCTGTGGCATCCACCTCAGCCTTTCCTGACGACACACCGCCAAAGCGACGCCGTGGCGATGCCTTGCCTAGAAGGCGGACGCCATACACACCTTCGGCAAAGCAAGACCGTGGCACAACCCCACCTAACCGCCTTACCGTTTAAGCGACGCTTAAACAACGCTTTAACATCCATGCTAGTTGCTTCTAAACTAGTGTGACAGTTCATCTCATCGCATATGTATAACACGCTACTGTTTACAATTGTAGTACTACCTTCGTTCTTTTTTAAATGACATCCTAGAATCCATGCCATTAAACTTTCTAAAGTTTGATTACTAATATATTTAAAACTATCTAGATTGGTACATGAAAACTATATCATTAGATTTGTGGTTAAAAATACTTTTATAATATTATAATTTTATTAGTATATAATAAGATAAAGTTACAAAAAGTAATGGTCAAAGTTGCACATTGTAGACCGCATGGTTATTAAGGCGGTGCAGTGAGGCGCGGCGACTTACCACCTTCACACAACAATATCACTAATGGCGTGCGGTGTGGCGACGCCATACACACAAGTAGCCGTAACAATATCGGACTTTCGGAGAGTCCAATCAGAAGAAATACAAAGAGAGAAGGACTTTATTGCAATTTTAGAAAATGAGAGGGCTAAATTGCAAAATGCTGAAATCCCACATAACCCTAGCCACCGCCTGCTTTCTTGAGCTCGGCATCTCTTCCTTCGCCCCCACTGCCTCTCTCCTTCCCCCATCTCCACCACCTCCGGCGCCGGCGAGGCTGAGCCAACTCGCCGGCGGTCGCTCCCTCTTCCCGCCGCCACTCTCCACCGCCCCCAAGTGGCAGCCGCGGAGGAGGCGCGGAGAAGACAAGCTGCACGGCGAAGCAGGAGGTCGCGTCGCAGCGGAGTCGGCGGAGCCGCGGAAGAGACCCGATCTGGCGGAGGCAGTGGATCCGGCGGCGGCGACGGTAGATTCAGCGGCGGCGACGACAGATCTTGCGGTAGTGGCGACTCTCTCCTCACTTTTTCTGACGGCGGCGGAGACTTCTCCTCAGCTTCCCAAAGCCCCCAAACCCGATCTGAGGTATGTGTCTGGATTCGACTTTTAGCCTCACCCCTTCTATGGCCTTCGCCGCCGATGCCTTACTGCATATCGCCGCCGAGCCGCCATGGCGATATGGCGACGATATATCGCCGATATAGCGACGATATATCGCCGATATAGCGACGATATATCGCCGATATAGCGACCGCTTAATAACCATGGTAGACCGTGAAAAATGAAAAACGTCACTTAAAAAAGAACGGAGGGAGTAGATAGAGTAATATGTGCATTCATGCAGCTAGTTCTATGATGTAGCTCACATGAATACTTGCTTCCAAAGATGCTGCAGCAGTGCATGTGAGGCACCATTTGGCATTTGCACTTGCTGGAGCAGTGGCATGGTCGTCATTGTAGTTGATATTGGCTTCTTGGGGGATCTTGTTGGTAGTAAATTGAACGAGGGAAGATAAGCTTTTTCTTTGTATGATTTTTATCGTGATTTGTGGATAGAAGATGATACAGGATAGAATGAAAATGAAGATAGACAAGACTAGGAAGAAGGCCGGGAGTGAGTTGGTCATGTACAAAGGAAAACTAAGTTTTTTGTTGCATATTGTCTAACAATATGTTGTAGTTGCTCTTCAAGATGTTGGCAGTAGTTTTGTACGGATATTGCACTAGTTCTTGACAGACATTGCAATAGTTTTTCATGGTTGTCGCACTAGTTCTTTGAAGATGTTGCAGTGGTTTCTAACAAATTATTGCACTAGTTCTTCACAGATGCTGCAGTGGTTTTTCATAACTGCTGCAGTGGTTCTCCAAATATATTGCTCTGTATAATTTTCACTAGAAACATGCATACACTAGCACCCCTGTAGATTGTACAAGGTGATTGGAGGTTTTGTAAATCCCTAGTTAAAAAAACTGGAGGTGTTGCATAACGATCTTAAAATGTTGCATAATGTCGTGTGAGATTTAATGTCGTGTAAGATTTTTGTTGCAAATTCATGTTGTAGCTGCACAAGTCAATAACTGTTATGCGTTTTTGATGTACCATTGAGGGGAAATCACACAAAGACCCTGCTCCACACACACCCGATAGTTAGGGAAACGTCGGGAGCTCAGCACTTAATTGGGTCCTTTTATTTAGCTGAAACATGGAAGTTGCAATACTTTTTTTGCAGGTCACTTTGTAAATTCATGCTGATGTTTACTAGTTTCTTTATCCGCAGTTCTAGCATACATATGTTCTGAAATTGTAGTCTATAATATTTCCGGTTTCATGATGGTCTGATTGTTTTGCAGTGAGTATACTGCTGAGGGCCGTCGCATAACGAAACTTGATCAGATCCTCCTTAATGGCAACAACATAGCCATTGTAAGAATCTTTATTAGAATATCAGATACTGTTTGTGATAAAATGATTAGGCTAATGTCTAATGCTAATTTCCATGTCTAATATCATTGCTATCTTTTTTCCTCACGCAGTTAGTTCCTGGTGGTTCACCGCCAGATGTGGCATGAGCTTAGCACTTCTGCTGGATCTGTTAAGTCTGAAGGAGACATTGTAAGAATCACTCATGTTTTCTTAGGTCAAATGTGCTTCTTCCATTCATGGTTGTACTGAAGTTTATTAGCTACTGCCAAAACATTGAAGCCTTCTTCTGTATGGAACTTACTAACCTGCAGGAGTGTACTTGCAATAGCTGCGCTTATATGATTTTGGTAATGCTAATTATGAGATACCTCCCGTAGCTGTTTATTATCATCATTTTGCGATGTGATTTTAGTAATGGACTAGATTGTTGATAATCTGTTGCTGTCTGCGATTCAGCAATGGTGATTTGATAATCTTTTGCTGTATGCTGTCATCTTTTCTCTGAAAAATTTGTTGTTGGTGCGTTCTCCCCTCGTTGGCTCGATTGTACATCTGGGGTTAAATATTTGGGTGATGCGCTCAATATTTTGATCGGTAATTTGCTATGGAAGTATTGGATGTCAGAGCTACGAGTTACATTACGGGTGGGTAATTTTATCGTCCTACGTTTTTAATTAACCTTAAACAGTAAATTACGAAGCTAAACAAAATTAATTAAATAGCTAATAAATAAATTGCGGGGTAGTTTAAGCTTTTCTAATGCATAAAGCCAAATTGAATCCTAAAAACAGTAAATAAATAGAGTGTATTTACAAGTCTCATCCCTAGGAAATAATACAATCTGAGCACACCAAAATGAGAAATACAATTAATCAAGTAAGTAAACACATTAATCAAGCGACAATTAAAATTAAAAGTGTTCGACAAATCAAATAAAAATATAACAGTCTATAATACTAAATGGGCTTATCGAGGTACCAAACCATCTTGGGCTAGACCTCTTGCAGATGTAATATTTCATCATCTGGTGTTAGAAACAAACTTGAATCCATTTCAAATTCCAAATTCATTGCCAACCAATCTATACTCAAAACCAACCCTCTGCAGTGAAAATCACCCACAACACAGTCACGACACAGAGGGGAAAAGATAAGACTAACATAGATGAAAAAATTGATCATATACCCTCCCTTTAGATGGAAATTGAGGATTTACCCTCCTGGCCCACGTGTCAGTGACTTATGATGACCCCACGTGTCATTGAGATGCGGAGGGTAAATCCTCAATTTCCCAGATTGACCAGAGGGAGAGAGAGAGAGAGTTTGTTTTCACCCAAACTGCAGCCAGCCATCGCCACAACAGCAAGCCATATTTCACTAGATCCAATCCATTTTCCCCCAAATCCCTCAAGCCATCCAAGAGGAAGATGGAGTGAAGCTCGGCAACTAGGCCAGAGGAGAAGGCACTAGGAGGATGGGGAGCAAATGAAGAAGACAACCCTAGGAGGAGATGGCAACCGAACCGAGCGCCAGCCAACTGGAGAACAATTGAGCCAAGCACAAGCCCTGGGAAGATTGAACCACAGTTCTACCCAAATCAAGCAACCTCATTCGATAAGGTATCCCCCACAACCCATTTTTTGTCCTTGTTATCACCATCACGGGACCACACCACACATCATCACATCCACAAGCACCTCATCAAAGCCATGACATCCATGTAAGTAAGCTAGATGTAGTAGGAGGAAAAGCTAGGGGGGAGGGGGGCGTGCTACCGTCGAGCTAACCGCGGCGACGGCGTGCTATCGTCGGCCACTGTGTGCACCCGACAGCCACCCCGTGCAACCTGGCGCATGAGAAGGCCTTGAGCCCTGTCATGGCTAGCCGAAACAGATCTACCACCATCACCACCTCAACCTCTTCTTTGTCAAAAATAACTCAAATAAATGATTTAATCGCATGTAAAGCCAAGAATTAGAAGTAAACCAAAAGGAGAAAATCGGGAGTAGAGGCAGGAGCTTCGGATCCCAGCGGTCGGAGTTGAATCCATGACACCAGGAGCCGATCCAGCCGGTGGAGATCCGAGGAAGCGCTTGGGAAACCGATGGCAGCTGAGTTGCACAGGGGCGACGACCAGGTTGGAAGGGGAGCCAAGACGTAGTAGTTGTGAGCGAGGGAGAGGGAGCCGACCAGGAGAGCGGGTCGGCGGTGCAGTGCCAAGGGCCAGTGGCCAGGGAGTCGGCGTAGGAGGGATGCAATGGCATTGGCGAGGAGCAGTCGACGCGGCAGAGAGAGACCAATAGCCAAAGAAGGGATGAAGCGAGTGAGGGATGGAGTGAATGGGAGAGAGAGAGAGAGAAGAGGAGCCGATAGTAATGGGCTAAGGCCCCATCGGCCGACCGAGTGAGGAGAGAGAATGGGAAGAGAGTTCATATTTGCATATTTATGTATTGAGTACTTCGATACACATATAGTTACATGCCTAATCATTTAGGCAATATTTAACTTGTAAAACTCACATAATAATTGTTCGTAGATATTAAACTAAAATAATTGCCATTAGCAAACTAACTTCACACGGCGGTATAAAATAGCTTTTATTAATAAATTCCACGATTAGCTAAATTGATATTGGAAATCGCACGGTAACGCATCGACCTAGTGTATCATTTATATCTACATCATGAACTGTAGCATACGAAATAATGCAGGAAATGGACCGGATCCGTGAGGAGGACTTCACCTGAACGCACTTGAGACTGGGACTTACTGCCTGATCCTAGACAAGCACGCCTATGATCATTGAATTAGAGTAATTTCGCTAAAAGTTATTTTTATGCTAGATTAATATCAATCCTGCTTGATGAAAATAACGATGAACATGTGCTTAAGATTAATGATGATGATGAGTATGGTAAGGTAGGCGGTTGAAGAAGCCACTGTCCTACCGATAAATAACAGGTGGGTGGATGGTGCACTAGAAAGGAAAGTTAGTGACATGTTTGGGGCCCTCTACATATAAATATTATATAAGGATAAAACAACTCTCACTTGTATAACGGGCCATATATATCGTATCGGCCATGGACTTGTCGAGGATGGGCAGAGCTCAATTACCTTACCAAGTTACTATACACTCCACATGGGTAAGGAGTATATGATTGTGAGGAGGTTGGGGTAAGGCCGATGAGGGCAAAACCCATGTGCTTATAAGTAGCGTGGTGGAGTGTCGAGTGAAGGCGAGTCCGGCCTGATGTAGGATCAAGAATTACCAACTAGAAAGGGGTGAATATGAGGTTTTTAAATTATTTTAGCTAAATCATAGTTTTTAGCAAGTATAAGTTTAAACAAAAACCTTTTGCACAATTAAAGCCTAAATCTTCTATGTTTCACTAAGGCACCACAAACAATGTCAATACAAGATACACTTCTAACTATATAATTCAATTCAATATAAGTGCTAGAAATGTAAATACGGAAAGTAAGGTCAAATAAATAAACCACAATGGAGACACGCGATATTTTTCCCATGGTATTGAAACTTGTCGGTCTTCATTAGTCTATTATGAGGTAAACCCAAACGGATTGAACTGACTCCATGATTTAAGCCTCAAAGACCTCAATTCCACTAAGATTGCTCTTTCTCCACTCCGGAGATCACGAGCACCACACCATTCACAAATGGTGCTAAGTCTCTTCATAAGTTTCTTTGAAGAGATCACCATATAACTTCCTCCAAGCCGTCTAGGTATTGGTAACTATCAAGAGTAATGAATAACAACACTTGCTTGAAGTTTTTCAAGTGCCACAAGATCAACTAATGATGCAATGCACTTGAATGTTCTCAACTGCCTCAAAATTTGAAATTTGAGCAAATGAGTAGTAAAGAGTGCATAATGAGCTAAGGGTATTCAATGAAGTCAAGAAAAGAGCCCTTGTCGCTGGCGGGATGGTATTTATAGCATCTACCCACCCAGATGACTGTTGGGGTCGAAATCCCAAAAAAAATCAGGAATTGTGATACTACCGCCATGTAGTGGCCGGTACTACTGCATCCATTGTTTACTGACTATTTGAGGGTCATTAAATATACATAAACTAATCGTTACTTCAAATATCGGTAATACCGTCCTCACATGGTCTGATAGTATCTGAATTATGTTTGTCGAATACAAATATGATAGCCAAAAAGGTGTCAAATTGAATATAAATAGGAATAACATATGGATTCGTCGCATGTAACAGCAACAAACTAAAGTGTATCTTTTACATTCTATCTCCAAAATGGACATACTATATATACATTCTAATCATCTTGACGAGGCCATTGTCATGATGGACTCCAAATTGGTATTTGGTGTTGTTTATTTTAGCATATTCCCAAATGGCATTAATGATAAATGATTATGGGATAACCAGAGAATTAAGAGGCATAAATATTAATATAAAATTGGTATCACCAAACTCTTTCCGTTAAACTTTATTATGTAGTACGATATTCGGATCCAACCAAATTGAGTAGCTATTCGATTCGTATTCGTTACAATATTTGATTCGTATTTGAGCATATTTGAATTTGTATTCATTTAGAAAATATGAATATGATAATACCAATAATACCACTGTTCGATTCGTATACCGTCCGTTGACCAAGCAGGAGCAGAAGCCCTAGTGGGCGTAATGAAGACTAACCCAAAGATTACAGCACATCTACGGCACTTTGATGATTCTGATCTAATGGTGAAGCTATGGCTTCTCATTGAGAGAAGCTGGAGCCAAAAGCCGGATCAGACAGTCCACGAGAGCAACAAAGGCCTAGTAGCCAGCCTATGATTGAAGATTACGATGGACTGTTTTTAGTGCAACTTTTTGCAAATTTAATCTACAATGGTTACGGTACAATACTAAACGTGTGTTTTTAAGTAAAAATATACGTAATTTTGATTTGTTTGATAAAAAATTTTTGTAGCTGAATGATTGGGCCCTCCTCTCGTGAATTTCTCATTCCGCCTTCGGTTGGGCGTAAAGAAAGTATAAAATGAAACCGTACTGCTTGTTTAGTGAATGCAACCACACAGTTTAACTCAAACACGAGCAATGTAAAATTTGCACAAAATAAATAATTTAGCATTGCAAAAAGTTGCATTCCTCTGTTTGTTCTCTTCCTCAAATATGTAGAACCTAGCTGAAACAAGAACCGCAATATGTACAGACAGCTCTACAACTAAATATCATTTCCTGAGAGCTAGCGACTGTATATTACATAAACTATGCTTGTACTTCTCTTACCTTCTATTCATGTTCTATGAAGTATGGATACAAAGAGTGCTGCTCAAGAATCACCACATCAAAATCTCAGCAAAAGGAAACTCACCGAAGTGCAGAATGTTGTCGTCGACCTGTCATTAATAGAAATGGGCAAAGCTTTCAGTTAAGCAATAAAAAGCAATGTAAGGCAGAAGAAACTAACAGCATTATTTGTGCTCTCTTTCCGCTTTTCAAAATGAGATCCTTCAATGTGTTCTTTTGTGATGGCTATTGTACTAAGTTGCATAAAACTAACAATTTTACAAAAGGCTGTGCTTATACCTATGGATCTCGGCAGCAAACTACTGTTAATCCAAGCATATCCGAAGTGGGAACTACCTTGGGTGATTCGAGTCAATATATCAACCATCTCACAGTCGCAGTAGATGCTATTGAAATGAAGACACGGAGGGCAAGCCCATTGGGTGTCCATATGTCATCATACAAGTTTCCACGGGTTACACATACATAAACAGTGTTCATCAGTCATGGCCACAATACTCCATGCACCAATTATGCCAATGAAGTCATCCCATGCGTTGATCCTTGTCAACATGCATCTTAGGCAAACGTAAATACACAATAAAGCATCCCGCGGTGAAGTAAATTAATAATTAAATAGTTGTAGCTCATTTTCCATGTGTTCTTTTTATGGAGTGTCTTGTTGTTAGGTATCTGTTTTTCCTTAAAAAAAATTGGCACCTGTTTTCCTAAAGACAAATCGACTGATTCTGAGATATTTGTGAATTAGGACAAGGAAACATTTATCAAAATCCTGTTTTCCTAAAGAAAAACCAACTGATTCTGAGATATTTGTGAATTAGGACAAGGAAACATTTATCAAACTTCTTTTATGTTCTTATAAAAAAGAATTCCTTAAGTTTTCTATGCAGAAGTTATAGCCATTTAGGTGATACACAAAAACAAATTAAATGACATCAAATTTACTGGCAAGGAATGGAACAAGAACAAACGATACAGGTTCCAGTCTTTACTTACAAGGCTAAAATATCCTGCATGCTTTGGTAAACTCATACGGTCACTCTTGGTTCTGGAATGGATCACTTGAACTCACCTCATTCTTTGCAAACTGCCACAAATCAATGGTCAGAGGTAGCACCAGCAGAAAAAATAGAGAATAAATGTCATTCAAATTATAAGACAGAGAAACAAACTGTTGTTGTTATTGTCGCCATTGTGACAGGTTGACTCGATGGCAGGATGAAGTTGCTCCAAAAAAGAGGTTCCGCAGAAGGATCAGCAGTGTTCCAGGTACTTTTCATTGGTGCAGGCATAACAGGGGCCAATGTGTACGGAGCCCTTTGCACTAGCAACTCATTCATGTTAATGTTAACTGCCGATGTATCATGTCCAGTGGCAGGTACTGAGGCAACCACCTTTCCTTCATCCATTTCTTTGCTGAAAGTACATTCTTCAGATAATTTTGTAGACTTCTCCGAGAAGCTTTTGAAGGCATCAGACTGCGATAAGATACCGCACGCAGATAGGCCAACTGAAGAGGGCTTTGAAGGAGAACAGAGGGCAAGAGAAGGCAACTTATAGGGCTCAGTCCGTTGCATTGAACTTTCAATAGCTCGGATTTCATCAGCAACCTCTTCCGCTTTAGATGTATCTGACTGCCGTGTCTTTTTTGGTAGCCACCACCTTATGTAATTTGTTATATCAATTTTCCTCTTTAAGCCAAAGCTTCCCGCAAATTTCCCATCCAGCGCGATATGCTTCCCTGAAATTTAAATAACTAGTTACAAAATCACATAGCGACGTTCATCACTTCTGTATTTTGTGAACTGGAAATAGTAGTGTGAAGTATTTATAGACGCACCACAACTAAGGCTCATGTAGTCATTGCCAAGTAATTGTCCCAAAGAAGCATCCCATCTGGAATTATGGAGCTGCCTGCATGACAATGCACACTAGTATAAAGCTTAAACAATGCACAGAATAGCTTTCTAGTGTACAGAATTATGTCATGGAACTTCAATGGAAAATCTTTTTTTCTGTTACAACATTTGACTGATGGAACTAAATAAAGCTACTGTTGTATCACTTGTGTGTAAGTAAAGTAAAAATAATTTTCCTAAATTAAATGTCTACTGTTGCATGGATTGGCCCAGAATTGCCAATGCATCAGCCCGACTCATGATACAAAATATTTTATAAATAGCTACTCAAGATCCTATAACAACCCTTTCTTATCCTACCAGGTAGTGACATAGATTTTTTACATGTAATCTATTTCCTCCAATGGAATACTTTTGCAGAGAATTTTATGTTTTGGTTGTTTCTACAACATTGCGATGTTTCCCATGATAAGAGGATATATGTGACCATATAAACAATGAAGGTACAGCATACCAAATTTTCATTAATGACAGTAATCAACAAGGAGAAATAAATTGTTAACGATGCACATTTATCACCATATTGTATGATTGAGGGACTGTGTTTGTGCAGTTGAATGATTACTGGAAGGAATTTATGCTTAGCACACGTTGCAGTTATGTTGGTAGTATTGGCTAAACTACAATGTTTATTTTTCAAGCTAGGCCCATTTTTTCCTAGATTTAATAATATTTTTTCAAAGTTACCAAGTTGTTAGTTCAGTAGTTAATAAAGTCCAACTAAAGAGCTAAATTGGCATGTAAACTATCTTCCTCTAAAAAAACCTGCTAAGCTATCATGAATGCAAAACCACACATGTGATAAAGAAGCTAATTGAAATTATTTTATTCACTAAATAGGTTGCTAACTTTTACTTAGTAGTTTTACACAGTTGTTCTGCCGTAAAGATTTCTGGCAGAAAAGCACGAAGCAGCAAAAAAGGTTACTAATTAATACACCAGACAGGACACCAAATTCCACAAAGATTTACATAGTTGGTTTGCCAGAAATATTTCTAGCAACAAATCACAACACCACCATACTAAGCAAAGCATGGACGGTTTGAGCAAGGTGGAAATAAAAATTTTGACGCGGAACACCCTTTACAGGGTTTCATCACAAAAAGTATATGTGACTATGCGAGTAAAACAACAGAAGACAGAGGTAATTTCCAGTAGTATCAGATATATTTCTCCATCACTAACACGTACCTAGGAAGCCCACGATATTTTGGTAATCCCCTAGAAAAGGCACTGCTCTTTCTGCAATGCATGCATCTTCCAGTTAGTGCTTAGGAAATAAAATAATGTACAAGCATTATATATGCACAAATATACCTTCTAAGAGACACAAGATAGTCCTCCTTGGAGATCATCTGCATCTCTTCAAGATCTCTTGCATAATCAGAGACCTAAATAAGCAAATACATAATGAGCATAAGTTTGCAAACAACACCACAACTTCAATTAACTATTATGATAATTAACATTAAATAGAAAACAGTATAATATTCAACACTGGAAATCCATCATCATCCAGGTGTATAGGTATATACCAAATGAAGCAATGATATATATGTTTTGTGAAATCATCACTTTACATCAAATTGCAAATTTTATTAAGTAGATTTGAAGCATAGACTGTGGATACAAGTTCTCATCTCATGTGAATTTTAACACATATACATCAAAATGTACTTGTGCAAGCATGATATAGAAGCATCACTATTTGATGGAAATAAAAAAAAACCAAAAGGAAGGCAACCATTAGAGTTCAGAATCTATGGATCTTGTACTTTGTGCTTCTTCTGCACATATATTATTGTTACTAAATTGTCTTCATAAAAATATGAGTAATTGGAGGCACTACGCTTGCTTTGAGAACTATAAATTCTATTAGGAGAAAAAAAACATGTATACCACTCTTATTTGGTTGATCCAGTCATCCAGACTATATTGGTGTAGATTAATCAGACAAAATTTCCCAATGTTAATAAGTCCAAAATGAATACAACTCTAGTTTTTAGATAAAAAGAACATTTAATAATCGTCACACTTTAATCATTATATATTATTAGTTTTATCCAAAATTTGGCAGCAGCATCTCTAAGATAGGTTTCTGTATAAACAGTTACATTTGTAAAAAAATATAACAAAACCAAACCAGATAAGAGAATCATAGGCTTTAAAGTTGGGATGAGGCATCATATATCCTAATTTTTGTATACTTAATGCAAAGTAGATATTAGACAGTAGACACTTCTGAAATCTAGTGATCAGGTTTGGAGGCTTCCAATTTGAAAGCTCAATCAATGTTACTCAAGTTTTTTTCCCATCCTGGTACTTCACTGCTCAATATTATTAACAAACCGGTTGATTTTCACACAAAAATGTTAGTTTGACCATTGGACGCTTCCTGAATTAAATGATAACTTTCAAATGAACTATGGTCTTACCCCCTCTAGTCACAAATACATGTCATTTTGGGATGCGTGCAATCAAATTTTCGAAACTTTGACTATCGGTTTCATTTTGGATATTTAGATTAAATACTTGAAAATCATATGTATAGATTTGTCTCACAAAGTACTTTCATAATATTATATTTTTATCGAGTCCTATAAATATAGTACAATATAAATTAATAGTCAAAGTTGTATTTTGGGGACCATGTCAATGTCCAAAACAACATGTATTTGTGATTGGAAGGAGGATTAAAAAGACATCATATAGTTAATAATTTAAAGTGGAAGAACTTAAAAAAGACTAAAAAACAAGAGCCAATCATCATTAGCACATAAGTATAACGACTCACAGGAAAATTTATTTGTGTTCCAGGTCCCCAGTATTTCAACGCAGCAAGGTCATAGGCTCTTGCTGCAGCCTCTTCATCATCATATGCACCTATGTATTCACACATAGAATGGACGGGTATTAAGAAAAAACATAACTGTGCAATTGTGCATTTTAAAGTTAACACCAACGGTGCTCCTTACCTAAATATACTGCAAGATCGGTTTGCGTGAAATAGTTTCCCATGCAAAAGAAACAATGCCATCAAATCAGATTAATGATAACTACATAGAAATAACAATTAGAAAGCAAATCATGTAGATGTAGTTAACTGTACATTAGGGCATCTCCTTAAGATATGAAAGCAATCATGTGCATGATAGAAAAACTGTGGTGTAACTTTACCTCCAGTTAATGCATGCAGTTGTTATGGCATAATGCAAGATTAATTTGTTATATAGTAAAAGGCCAGCTGATTCAAGCAAGGGTTGAAAAGCATGTTTGAGTGTAAAGTGTAGAGGTTGAAGAATTGGTTATTTAACTCCGACTTACATTCCATATATAGATGACAGAATATTAGTGACTATGATGTTTACAAAACTGAAGCCAAATGATATATGCAATATAATGAAGTTAATCTGGACAAGATCACTTAGGTGCCAATGTCACCATGCTCAACTTTTCAGAATATTTATGATAGCAGCTGCGCTGCATTGGGAATACATAATTACATACCTTGTTTCCCTTTTTTGTTCTGATTCTGATTCCACGTGCTTTTGTCCCAAAGGTGAGCCTCGTATCGACCTGTCCATCTATGCCTATCGATGAGACATGAAATTCAGTAATAAATTGAATGCATACATGCATAATAAGGAAGATCAAAAAGATAAAAAGTTTGATTCATGACAAAGTTAAGAAAGAAGTACTGGTAGACACAGCAAACTGATAAAATTGCTGATAGTAGTGTTGGATCATATTCATAAATAAAAAATTGAAATGTGGTGGATTGGAAGATCTATTCAATTCAATATGCTTAGAGTAAAAAGGCAAAACAATGTCAGCTGCCAATTCTTACAATGAAATTGCATCAGAAGAGTTCCATTAGGTACCCACTAAATACTTCCTTTGTCCAAGTTTATAGAGCGTATTTTTTAAATGACCTTGTTTATAAATATATGACGTATTTCATGTTCCAATACAAAATTAGTGTGATATTATCTCTATACCTCTAATAAATATGCAATTTTATTTGTTATTCTCTTCATGCATATATTGAATATAGTGTTTAGTGATAATAATTAAGGGATAATCTAGCTATTTTCATTATCTCCTTGATCTATGTGATGGGAGGAAATGCGTCTTATAAATTTGGACGGAAGGAGTAACACGAACAGACCATTTCACAAGACACATCAACCATATATAAAATTCTTTAGAACAGTACAACCACCATACCTAGTAGCTTCCAATTTGTTAAGTGGGATTAGCTACGGGTCTCTACGGAAAAGATCCCCAAGCAACATGAACACTAAATAGCATCCATCCATTAACATGGAGAAACGCAAAGAGCAGGACGAGGTGTGCGACGATTGCTGAAGCTAAGGAATACAAAGGCGAAGGACAGGTGTGGGCCAAAAAAACACCGAAACTTGCTAACTACTCTGATCAGAGCTAAACCCTGTCAACCGAGCTTATACACAAACAAAGTTGAGCTCAAGATACTAAACGTGTCAAGTTCCTTAAGAATTTGAGATCGTCTCATTTCCAGCCACAGCTAACAATTCCATGACAGATAAACCTCCGCACAAAACTCATCAACCATACGGCTACCAAAAATTCGCAAACAAATCCTAGATCCCGAACCGCGGGTAACGCACGGCGACGGAGCCCAGACAAACGAACGGATATAGCACCAGAGATCAAACCAAGCAGGTATTCGAAACGCGTATGTATGGAAGCTTTATAGCGATCTAAACATTCGACGGTGCCGCCCGCAAATCGACAGTGGCAGCACGGTCGCACAGAGCGCCGTACGTACCGGGTGACGCCGCGGTAGATGGAGCTGCGCTTCCCCGCGGCGCAGGGAGGCATGCGGCTGATCCGCTCCTTGGCCGTGCACACGCGCTCCTTCCGCGCCGCCGCGGGCCTCCTGGGCGACTGCTCCCCGCCCCGCCGCCGCGACGAACGCCGGCCCCTCTACCCCGCTAACGCCCCCGCCCCCGCCACGGCCGCGGCGGGGTTGGAGGAGGCCATGGCGCCGCCGCAGCCGGATCGATCGATCGGAGCCGAGCCGATGCGAGGAGTGGTGGTACCGTGGTAGTGTCTGGTTAACGGGTGACCGTTTGGGGCGGCGCTGTGGTGGGATTTCAAATGGGGGGATAAGAGAAGAGAAGAGATAGGGAGAGATTGGGACGCGTGGAGGTGGAGCCCAGTGGGCAGGCGCATGGGGGGCAGCAGCAGACCGGAGTACCAGGGGAATCCGAGGTTGCGGTGCGCGCGAATGATGTGTGTTGAGAGGGAGAGATCGGCAGACAGCACAGCGCCACGGCGGATCGTCCCGCCCGTCGTCGTTTCCTCAAACCACAACGGTGCGGTTCTCGAGAAAATAGTCGGACCAACGGATGAGCAAGGGCTTGGAAAGTAGTCTAGTATCCGAAGCTTCCACCTCATCTAAATAAAATATTAAAAATAATTTCTTTAACAGTATCTTACCCTTATTAGGGATAACATCTTTAATAGTAAATTATTTCTCTAACTATTTTATACTATTTTTTATCGTAACTTTCTGTCTCACACGCTCTTACTATTTACGTTGATTTGTGAGCTAAAATATTTCTTGCATAAGAGACATCATATTATCTCTCCCACACGCTCTCTCCTTCATATAGAATTTTATTTATTTAATATAGTTAAAAGACAACTGAGATATCACTCTAGAAGATACCCTAAGTATACTAGCCGTTCCTAGTGTGTTGATTCCTAGCGAATGGTACATTCTTCCTCAAGGTTACACCGGTTTATTGTTTTACTTTTACAACTAGCGTCAAACCGATATAAGAGTATTGGTTTATTTTACTACAATATTTAACGGGATATAGATATATTTTAGATTTTTTTCATTCGACTAACAGTTTACCCTTTTTGAATTTTTATTCAAAACTATATATATATATATATATATATATATATGTATTTGTGTGTGTGTATGTACATACATGTATATGTATGTATGTATGTATGTATATGATTTAGGTTTTCCATCCAAATTGTTATATCAACCGATCTATTGTGTTTGTATTTGTATTCGATAAAGCAATATGCATAATATATTGTAGTATGTCTAACTAGTAGGACAATTTTTTAAAATTTAATGTAAATTTATGATTCTTTTAAGATGAACCAATGCATTGCAATGATTAACCGTTAACTGTCCTCAATATCTCGCAATTACAGAAGTTATGCGGATATCTTGATTAAGGATTCAATTCGTATTTTATTCGTTATAACATTCGACTTATATCCAAACATATTACGTACATCTTAATTTCTTAATCATCTGAATTAATTCTAAAGAGTTTAAATTTTGATTAAATTATAGTACTTCTAATCAAATTCCAAAGTTTGACTACATATGTGCCGAAAGGCCCAAAACAACTCTTAGAAACCAAACAAATGGATAGGAATCTCTCTCTCTCTCTCTCTTTTTTATGGAGATGGGTTGATGCTGTGATGCATGCTGCATATATGGACAAAAGGGAGAAGGATGAATTGAGCATGAATCACACTTCTGGAGCGTTCAGCCGCTCACCACTCCACAGGAAATATTGAACGGGCGATCCAAATTCGTGGCAACACATTTAGGGTCTGTTCTTTTCGGCTGCAGCTTTTATTTTTTAGCTAAAAATTTTGAATTTTGGCTGTTTACGGTACAGATTACGAAGAGACAGATACTCATTTGCGATTTTAGCTGGTACAAATGTTGATCTTTTAACATGTAGATCGTTTAACTTGTAGACTCCGTCTTAAGAAAATACTCTGTTTGAAAGTTAGATACTATAGTAAAAACTAAACACCGCTGGCTTGTGAGGTAGAAAACATGCCCTTAACTTATACTGGATATCAACGTCATGAAAACACTGTTTCCGTACTCGATTTCGTTCATAAAAGTAGGCATCTTGCTATTAAAAAAATTAATATTATTCAAAATTAAAACGGACATCTGCTCCGTACAACATTGAAGGGCACGTTGCTGTACACGTTCTCTGTGAATTAATTGTTGCATTCAACCCTACTCCGTACTCTTGTCACTTAGGTGTACTACTACATTGAAGGCAGGTGTACAGCCGGAGCATATCCTCTCGCTAGCTCTATCAATTAACGCGGCATTCAATTCACGTCACGTTAAAGCCGTGTTAAGCAGTTAAGGTAACGGCTCGGCTTATTTTGGCTTTTAATTTATTTAACTTAAAAGTCACTTAAAATATATCAGTTTTAATTTTAATTTGTTGGTTTTTAGGTTTTTGGTCTTTTTGCTTTTTTTCTTTTTTCTTTGTATTGTTCGTGATGATAGAAGATTTTTTATTTTTTTAATAAAAAGTTAATAACTGTTACAGTACAATTTTAGCTATAAACTAAAAGCCACAATCAAAAATTTAAATCGTAAGTCAGTTAGAACGGAGCTATTGCTCCATCCACGTTGCTTTGGGAGTTTGGTCTCAAAAAAGATAGCGAAGTCCGCCCATAGATTAGTGTTTCACCAAGGGATAATGATTATTTGCCATCTCAAATATGTGCCATCATCCTTGTTGTAAATAGATTATACGCCGCTCTAAAGATGGCTAATTGATGTTTTGCCACTTTTACATTATTTTATAATTTTCCAGTATAAAATGTCCTTTTGCCCCCGTCCAACTTCTTTCCTTCACCCCGTTTCTCCAACTTGGGCAACCGCTCCCCACTGTCTCAATTCGAGATGGGAGTAGGGCTATATTTTTCCGGATCAGTTCGAGGCTCAGTCGGCTCTGCATAGTTTAAGCATGGTATGGCCCACCATATGATGGGTCAGACTAGCACGACACAGATGAAGGGCCAGGCTGGACCTAGAAAATTGGCTTGTTGGGTGGCCCGGCCCGCCCAGCATAACGTGTCATGCTCGGATCGGCATTGGGGCAGTGCAGGCACATGTGACTAGACGAGAACACAAGCAACAACAAGAGATGGTCACCAACGCACGTGTGGCTGTAAGAGAGCACAAGCAATATCAAGCGAAGGTCTTTAACACATGTGTGGCTGGATGACAACACAAGCAACCATTGGCGGATCTAGGATTTTGTCGCGCCCCGGGCTGAACTCTAAAGGGCTAACAGCCTAGAAGTAACATCAATTTATACCTACACAACGGCGTAATAAAAGTATGTCGCAAATGCATCATTGACATAAAACTTCTGCTTAATGCTTCAACATACAACATAATAAGAAAAAGATGGCATAAACAAGGATATGGCAATACCGTGATGTAATATTTTGCAAAAACATGGATACAACAAGTATATATGTATTTGAAAATTTAAAAAATGTAGACAGGCTACGAGAGAGCGAGAATCCGATATTACCTTGATGAATGCTATATATTCCATTATTTCTTGCCTTCCTCAGTCGCTACTTTCAGTTATGGACTGCATAATTGGCATTGTTCATACATCCCAATTTACAGATAATTTGTGATATAATAATACAAACGCCTAGCATAAAAATCATTCACAACAAAACATCATCATTCTATATGAAGAGGGTGCAACGCTATTTGTGTATGGTATGCTCATGTGAATCAAAAGCAAAAAAAAAATGGCCAAGTGAATCAAAAATTTTATATTCACTAATAACTCCTACAGAAAATAATTTAACGTAAGACATTGACCAGCAAATGATTAATGTCTACTGCTTGATAAACATCAACATCCTAATCAGCGCTCAGTATCACTACACACTTGATTTTTCATCAGAAAAGTTTTGAATTGCACTCTAGATTCCCAAGAAAAACTGCATTGTAGTTTGCCTACATGGACCAATTTGCACCCAAGTATATCTAAACTATACAACGCAGCTACTCGCAGCAAAAGGCATATGGAGATCCAAAATTCCAAATTATGTGACCAATCGTATCAACTTAGTTTACAGAGCATTGGCTATGCAAAAATATGCATTTCAACAATGGATAAGTAGAAAAGTACAACATACTGAAATCTTACAATGGATGTCCTACTATTCAGTTTTCTAGAGAAATTGAAGGTATGACAGCATAATGCTCATAATGCTCTTAGCTATTTTGGGTTTGACTATTCAGTTTTCTAAAGAAATTGTGATATGGTATTGAGTGAAAGTTGACCATAGCCAATTACTAGCATGTTGGATAGTCGGACATTCGGACAACTGGACAAGCATGGCCATAACATCTAACAAGAAACACTACAAATATTGTTTACTCGCAGAAAAGCAAATACAATATCTAGCCACCACACCGGTAGAGATTCTATATGTCAATTGTCAAACAAAACTCTACAATTTGCATCTTCTCTCATCAGCTCATGTATTTCAAAGTTGTGTAATAGTTGGTTCAGATTCCAACCTTACTGGGAGGGGGCGGCGCAACCACGCAGGGCCATAGGGAGGGGGACCGGTGAAAGCATCTAGGCCCCTAAAAATGATTTTGGTAATTAATGAATTTATATGAATATGGGACTAACCGTTTAATGAGTGTTTAAAGGTTAAGTCCAGGTTATGGTTGACAAATGCAAGCCAAAGGATAAGGATGAAGATCAAACATGGTTCAAGATAGAGGTATATGTAGAATAGGATTCCTTTTTTCAATTTTACCGGTCTTAGGAGAATGGTGGAAGACCGGATTATAGGGTAAATAATCGTACCATAAAGAGGGATCATGGCAAGTAGCTTGATAGCAATTCTTAAGTGTCCATGGATCAACTAGGATCATGCATTCTTGAAAATCTGTTTTAAAAGCCAAAGCGTACTCGTGCGGGCGTGCGGTAGTTCCGAAGTTTTCAACGTCGGTACTACCGTCGAGAGGTAGTACCGCTGGAGAAATCGGAACTACCGGCGATCGGAAGTTCCGAACCTCAAGCGGACCCATTTTTCCGAGAGCACCCTCCGGACTCATTTCCAAAATCGAGGAAGCGGTAGTTCATTGTCGAGCTGGCACTACCGGTCACGTGTAGTTCCGAGGTGGATCGGACCCTTTCTCCGAGCACCCTCCGGATGCCCCCGAGTTTTAGGAGAGCGGTAGTTCATTGTCGAGCGGTACTACCGGCCATAGGTAGTTCGGAGGAATCGAGCCTTTTTCGAGAGTGACTTTTGGTGCTCGGCTCAGCGGTAGTACGCCGACTTTCTTGATACTCTGGGTGAAAGGTAGTACCGGACTTTATAACGTCGGTAGTACCGCGCCGACGGACCAACGATCACCGCAGAAGCTCGACATAGCCGCCTCGATGCGTCGACGGAGCGCGGTACTACGGGCTCGCACCGCCGTGGTAGTTCCGCTTCGCCACGATTTTTCCGGAATTTGTTCCAAACGGCTAGTTTTGGTAGGTGGAAGGTATAAATACCGCACCAACGCTCATAGACGAAGTTAGAGACTCTATTGATCATTCTTGAGCATTGGGCATTCACTCCACACCTACTTTCACTCTTGAGCATTCATTTGAGGTGTTTGAGCAAAAGTGCATAGCATTCATTAGTTTGATCCTTGGCACTAGTTTGCAATCAAGCGAAGCTCGTGGTTTGTTACTCTTGGTGCTTGCTTAGGCACACGGACGATTGGGAGAAGCTTGTTCGGTGATCTTCTCAAAGAAGCTTGTGAGAAGACCCGGCTTTCGTGTGAAGGTTGGAGCTCGCCTACCGGAGCGGGAAGAGCTACCTCTAGTGATCGAGGTGCTTGGCTCAATTCGTGGAGCCGGTTCGATTCGCTCGAGCTAACCTCAACGTGGACTAGTGGGAACCAAGCAAGTTTCGATACCACGGTAAAAACATCAAGTGTGCACATCTCTATTGCTTTCTAAATAGTTCTAAGTTTTCATGCTTAGTGCTTTGTTTAGTCCTTGTTATTACTAGTATTGCTATTTGCTTGACTAGTATTGTGTAGGCTTAAAATTGTCTTTCATTCTTGTTCTTAGAAATAGAAATTTAGCCTAGTTGAAAAGAAAATTTAAAACCGCCTATTCACCCCCTCTAGTCGGTATCCTTGATCCTACAAGTGGTATCGAGCTTGGTCTCTCATTTTAGACTTAACCGCCTAGAGAGAAAGGATGGCTAGCGAGGATTTGCTATAGGCAAGGCACCTTTCTTTGATGGATCAAATTATGCTTATTGGAAAATTAGAATGTCAATTTATTTAAAGGCTATGAGTCCAAGCGTTTGGAAAATTGTAAATGAGGGTTACGTCATGGCGCTTGATCCATTAAATCCAACGGATCAAGACGGGCGAAATGCTCATTTAGATGCCCAAGCAATGAATGCTATTTTTGGAGCTTTAAACGCGGATGAGTTCAATAGGGTGAGTAATCTTGAGACGGCTCACGCTATTTGGACAACCCTTTCGAAATCCATGAAGGGACATCCACGGTTAAAGAAGCAAAATTGCATCGGCTTAGGATTAAATATGAGACATTCACAATGTTGCCTCATGAGGACATCAATGAGATGTACACACGACTCAACAATATTGTGAATGAGCTCAAAGGCCTTGGTACTAACCTTCCGATCTTGACATTGTGAGAAAGATGCTTAGGGCTTTGGCGAAAAAATACGAAATGTTGGTGACACTCTTCCTCAACTCACCGGAGTTAGCAAGAATGACCCCAACACAACTATTGGGCAACCTCATCACAAATGAGCTATACAAGAAGGATAAGGAGGAGCTCTTGGAGCAATCCTCATCAAAAGCCAAAAAGATCACCGCTTTTAAGGCCAAAGCGGTGGTAAGTGAAGAATCCGAAGATGATGAGGAAAACTCAAGAAGAACTTGCTCTTCTAGTAAGAAGAATGAACAAGTTCATGAGAAAGCGTTCAAACCGGAGCGCAAATTATGACAAGGCAAAGAAGGGCACTCCTACTCCAACAGCGATATAGCAACATCCGTTGCTATGAATGTGATGAGAAAGGGCACATTGCCTCAAATTGCCCCAACAAGAAAGATGACAAAGAGAAGTCATCAAACAAGAAGAGTTATAACGGCAAGAAGAAGCTTTTCAAGAAGCTTCACAAAGATGGCAAGAATGAAGCCCACATTGGAGAATGGGATTCCGAAGAAGAGTATTCCGACTCCGAATCAAGTGAAGATGAGTCCTCCAAGAAGAAGGGACTTGTCGGAATTGCAATCAAGGAAGCTCCATCACTATTCTCCACTCCAACTTGCCTCATGGCAAAAGGAGATAAGGTAAAATTCCTTGATGATGATGAGCCTTCATATGATGATCTTATGGATATGCTTGTTGAACTAAATGAATTTCTTGGAAAAGAGAAATCAAAATTTAAGATCTTGAAGAGGGAACATACAACTCTACAAGAATCTTATAAGGAGCTAAAGGAAGCTCATGATTTGCTCATCCATGAAAAATCTTGCACTAGCATTGGAATTACTTGCGATATTATAAATGAGATGCCTAGTGTAAAAGTATCTAAATCTAGCATATCTACATCATGTGATGAACTCCTTGCCATGCCATGCTCTTCTAATATTGATTCTAGAAATGTCATATCTTTTGTCCATGATGATTTACTTGTTCATGAAAACAAAGATTTAAAGGAACAAGTGTTAAAATTGAACAAAAGCTTGGAAAGAGCATACAAAGGAAAGACTACACTTGATAAACTATTAAGTGATCAAAGATGTTCATTCAACAAAGAAGGACTTGGGTATACTCCCAAGAAAGGTAAGAAACCGGTATACAAGCCCCCAAGGTTTGTAAAAGAAAATGGTAAGTATTGTACAAAATGCCGGGATTTGGGACATAAGTCTCAAAATTGTTCTAAGGGTAAGATTCAATCCATTGGTTTATATGACTCATGTTATATGCTTAGAAAAACTGAAAATGGAAATATTCTTGCTTATTTCATTGGCACCTCGATTTTGGGTGCTAAAAGGAAATCCATTTGGGTGCCCAAAACCTTGGTTACTAACCTCCAAGGACCCAAACAAATTTGGGTACCTAAAAGAACTTGATTCTCTTTTGTAGGTGAACTACAAGACCGGTGGAAGGCATTGGGTGTTGGATAGTGGATGCACTCAACACATGACCGGAGATCGGAAAATGTTCACCACCTTTGAGAGCGGGAGCAATGAGAAAATCACCTTTGGAGACAATAGCAAAGGAAAGGTACTTGGTTTGGGTAAATTGCTATCTCCAATGACCTTTCCATTTCTAATGTATCTTTAGTAGAAACCCTAAATTTTAATTTGCTATCCGTTGCTCAATTATGTGATTTAGGCTTAACTTGTTCCTTCTCTAAAGAAAATATCATTATTTCAAAAGAAAATGAAAAGGAAATTGTTTTCAAAGGTTTTAGATTTGGAAATCTTTATCTAGTGGATTTCACTTCAAATGAGTCTTGCTTAAAAACTTGTTTAATTGCAAAAACATCTTTGGGTTGGTTATGGCATAGAAGGTTAGGTCATGTGGGTATGATTCAACTTAAAAAGCTTTTCAAACATGACTTAGTTGTTGGCTTGAAAGATGTGAAGTTTGAGAAAATAGACTTTGTAGTGCTTGCCAAGCCGGAAGCAAGTTGCAAACTCTCATCCTTCCAAAAGTATCATGTCAACATCTAGGCCATTGGAACTCTTACATATGGATTTGTTTGGGCCAACAACCTATAAGAGTATCGGAGGCAATAGTTATTGTTTAGTCATTGTAGATGACCACTCTAGATATACATGGGTGTTCTTCTTAAATGACAAAGCGAAACCTCCGAATTTTCAAAAGTTTCTCAAAAGAGCCCAAAATGAATTTGATTTTAAAATAAAGAAAATTAGGAGTGATAACGGTTCGAGTTCAAAACACTAAAATTGAAGATTTTGTGATGAACTTGGAATAAAGCATGAACTTTCCACAACCTACACTCCGGAACAAAATGGAGTTGTAGAAAGGAAAAATCGAACATTGATTGAAATGGCTAGGACAATGCTTGATGAATATAATACTTAGATAGATTTTGGGCGGAAGCTATTAACACCGCTTGTCATGCCATAAATCGCTTTTATTTGCATCGTCTTTTGAAAAGACCTCCTATGAACTTCTCATTGGGAGAAAACCGAACATTTCCTACTTTAGAGTATTTGGATGCAAATGCTATATCTTAAGAAAGGGTGTTCGGCTCTCTAAATTTCAAAGTCGATGTGATGAAGGATTTTTATTAGGATATTCTTCAAATAGCAAGGCTTATAGAGTTTTCAATAAAAATTCGGGTTTGGTTGAAGAATCTTGTGATGTGCAATTTGATGAAACTAATGGCTCTCAAGAAGAGCAAGATAATTTGGATGATGTAGGAGAAAAAAGATTACGCAAAGCCATGGAAAACATACAAATTGGCGACATCAAGCCAAAGGAAGATACTACATCACCCATCTCATCAAGACAAGTTGAACCACCTACTTCTTCAACCTCAAACGATGTACAAGAAATAGATGATGAAGCAAAAGATCAACAACAACCCTTCAAGATCCATAATGCAATTGCAAAAGATCATCCAATAGACCAAATATTGGGTGATGTGAGTAAGGGTGTTCAAACTCGCTCTAGAGTAGCTTCATTTTGTGAACATTATTCGTTTGTGTCTTCTCTTGAGCCAAAATTTGTAGAAGAAGCTCTAGATGATCCGGATTGGATAAATGTCATGCATGAAGAGCTAAACAACTTCTCCAAAAATGATGTATGGACGTTGGTAGAAAGGCCCAAGGAGCAAAATGTGATTGGTACAAAATGGGTCTTTCGAAACAAGCAAGATGAGAACGGACTTGTGGTAAGAAATAAAGCAAGGTTAGTTGCTCAAGGCTACACTCAAGTTGAGGGTTTAGATTATGATGAAACCTTTGCACCGTAGCTAGACTTGAGTCAATTAGAATCTTGTTAGCTTTTGCATCTAGCTTTGATATTAAGTTATTTCAAATGGATGTTAAAAGTGCCTTCTTAAATGGAACTATCTCCGAACTTGTTTATGTTGAACAACCTCCGGGGTTCGAAGACTTGAAATATCCTAATCATGTATACAAGCTCTCTAAGGCGCTATATGGTTTAAAACAAGCTCCTAGAGCATGGTATGAGCGCCTTCGAGATTTTCTTGTTTCAAAAGGATTTAAAATTGGTAAAGTAGATACCACTCTATTCACAAAAATCATCAATAGTGATTTCTTCGTTTGTCAAATATATGTTGATGATATTATATTTGGTTCTACTAATCAAGACTTTTGCAAAGAGTTTGGTGATATGATGTCTAGGGAATTTGAGATGTCAATGATTGGTGAACTAAGCTTTTCCTTGGATTACAAATCAAGCAATTCAAAGATGGGACTTTCATAAGCCAAACAAAGTATGTGAAAGACTTATTCAAGAAGTTTGGGATGGAAGATGCGAAACCTATCAAAACACCAATGGCAACAAATGGGCATCTAGACCTCGACGAAGGAGGTAAATCGGTAGATACTAAACTTTATAGATCTATGATTGGTAGTTTACTCTATCTTACCGCATCTAGGCCCGATATCATGTTTAGTGTTTGCATGTGTGCTAGGTTTCAAGCTTCTCCAAAAGAATGTCCTTTAAAGGCCGTAAAAAGGATTTTGAGATATTTAAAACATTCCTATAACATAGGGCTTTGGTATCCTAAAGGTGCTAAATTTGAATTAATTGGATATTCGGATTCGATTATGCGGGTTGCAAAGTGGATAGAAAAAGCACCTCGGGATGTTGTCAATTTTAGGAAGATCCTTAGTTTTTGGTCTTCAAAGAAACAAAACTCCGTAGCACTTTCAACCGCCGGAAGCCGAATATGTTTCACGGAAGTTGTTGTGCTCAATTATTGTGGATGAGGCAAACTTTGATGGATTATGGAATCAATTTTGATAAAGTGCCTTTATTGTGTGATAATGATAGTGCCGTCAAAATCTCAAATAATCCAGTCCAACACTCAAGAACCAAGCATATAGATATCCGCCACCATTTCTTGAGAGATCATGTTGGGAAGGGAGATATTTGCATTAGCCACATCCGGACCGAAAACCAATTAGCGGACATTTTCACCAAGCCTTTAGATGAAAGCCATTTTGCAAACTTAGGAGTGAGTTAAATGTCTTAGACTACTCCAACATTGCATGATTTTATGGCTCACTTAAATGCATACTTCTTTGGAGTGGCTTGGACAATGTTGTGAAAAGTTTCTTGTGAAAAGTCTTTAAAATTTGATTAAATGCAAAATTATTTAAAATTATTATTTTAATATATTTAATGCATAATGATCCTTAAAGATGTTAGTTGAGTGCAAAACTAGGGATCATTTGCATACTATACCTTTCTTCTCAAAATTACGCAAGTCCCGAAAAATCGGTACTACTCATAGCCTCAAGCGGTACTACCGTTGAGCTGAACTACTGCACGCAGCGAAACTACCGGATATGACTTAAAATTCGGGGGGATTTCAAACCCTAGTTCCTTGCGGCTTTCTCTCTCTCTCTCTCTCTCTCCCACAAGACGGTTATTCCGCTCCTTTCACCTCTCTCTCTTCTCTCTCTCTCAAAACCTCCACAAAACCGAACTTGGATCTTCAAATCGCTCGGTTTTTCTCGGATTTTGAGCCTTGCGTCTTCCCAAGGACTCACCTCCTCCATTCCTCAAGGTATTTTGGATCATCCCCATCTTTTATTGTCTCTTTGAACCCTAGATTGATTTTTAGGGTTTTTCAAAATGAGGATGATTTCTTGCGGTTTAAACTAGGGTAAATGTTGTATTTTGGTATCTAGAGGTGTTTACACACCCATTCCATAGATTCAATCCAAGAAAAATACCAAAATCATAAACCATTGCTTAACCCTAGAATCGGTCAGGTGACGGTACTACTGCCTGACCGAGCGGATTATTGTCGGCGGTACTACCGGCCCCAGGCAGGCGGTACTACCGATTGCCACGATTAAACAATGAGACTCTTTCAATTCCTTTCAATTCTATTTGATCCATCCTAGTAAGGCTCTAATCTGTATCGTCTTCCTTTTAGATGCACATTACTAGGAGAGCGACGAGGAGACTTTACTCCTCTGCCGGACAGTCCGGAGAATCCTCCGCCGCTCCTGCAGCTTCTGAGGCCTCTCAGAAGGCAGCCCAGGACCGTGGCAAGGGTCCAAATGAGTCTTGAGTCCGAGGAGAGCGAGCCACAGCGGCCACAGATAGCTCCCCATGGAAGATTCGAGGAGGATCTCACCGAGGGAAGATCCTCAAATTGACTTGAGGAAGATTTGCGAAGATTATATCGACTTCGTCGCAAATCAAGATGAGTTACCTTCCAACTCCATCAACCCCAAGTTTCACACCAAATTTCAGAGCAAATTTTGATCACCGTATGGAGAGTCGACAGTTCACGATCATAAGTGGTGGATTGGGAGCACTTGTCCTCCATTGACAAGTATGATGGCACTCTCAGGCTTTTTCAGAGATGTGGATTGCATCAGTTGGCGACACTGCAGTCGGACTATAATGAGGAGATCATTCGCTTTTTCTATGCTACGAGGCACATCTCTCCATTTTCAAGACATGACTTGGATGACAAGGTGTGCACAGTTGGAGGCGACCAAGCATGAGTTCGAGCTTGCCTTGAGAGTCGAGTGAGTGGACATGAGAAGGTATATGACAAGCCGACTCTTGAGATCTCCGCATTTTCGCCTTCTACAACCTCAATGAGAGGTCATCCCGGCACCTTGGTTGGTCTTCTCCTATTCCTAGCATCATCAATAGGATTATCAACCATACTATTCTTCCCAAGAGTGAGAATTTCGATGCCATAAGAGGACATGCTTGGAATCTTATAGACTACATCATGAGGGGTCAGAAGTTTGATGTAGTGGACTTGATCATTAGGGAGATTGCCTCTTCCAAAAATGACGAATCAAGCGCATTAATTATGGACCTTATATCTTTGCCTTGATTGAGACCAAGTTCGATTTAGGCGGCTACAACAAGAGGCATAAGGCGTATAAGCGAGACCCGAGCCTCCCATTCCCACCGCCGCCAGAGCTCGACAATCGATCCAAAGGCAGGAGGATCCTCGGCGAAGACACCGGCCTCGCAGCCTGTAGCAAAGCGGGCGGCGCAGCACTTCTCGGACCGACGTGGCCACTCTCTCGGATCTACTCCACTGCCCGGATGAGAGAGTCTCGGCCGAGGGTTTGCCTCCTCTCTTCTCGCATGGACTCCCGGATGGGCGTGTTGCGACCATCGAGCGGTCCTGCTCGGCCTCCTTCGCCCAGGCGCTATACTCGCCGCCGTCATGATCCTTCTCCTCCCGGTCCCCAGGAGTAGCTTCTTTTGGTATTTGATGCCAAAGGGGGAGAAGAATGGAAACTAGGGCTATTAGGGGCTATCTATCTCTATTTTATGTTTTATGGATGATTGTAATGAACTTGGTTATCTATGCTTTTGATGTATTCTGGATGTAATGACTATTGTTTACTTCTATGTTTACTTCTATGAAATTGCTTCTATTATTTGTCTCATGTTATGATCTCAATTGTGCATCTTGTCAAAATTGTGATAAAATGAGATTTTCTCTCTTGTTGTAAAATTTCATGCACAAATTTAGGGGAGTTTTCACCCTCTTTGACTTTAAAAGGAAAATTCATATTCTTGCCAAAATGAAAATCATTGCTAGAATTTTCTCTTTTCAAAGTCACAAAAGAATATACAACTAATTATCAAAATAAGTGGTATATTCAAACATTACATTTCCATATAAAATGTGTTGTCATCAATTACCAAAAAGGGGGAGATTGAAAGCATCTAGGCCCCTAAAAATGATTTTGGTAATTAATGAATTTATATGAATATGGGACTAACCGTTTAATGAGTGTTTAAAGGTTAAGTCCAGTTATGGTTGACAAATGCAAGCTAAAGGATAAGGATGAAGATCAAACATGGTTCAAGATAGAGGTATATGTAGAATAGGATTCCTTTTTTCAATTTTACCGGTCTTAGGAGAATGGTGGAAGACCGGATTATAGGGTAAATAATCGTACCATAAAGAGGGATCATGGCAAGTAGCTTGATAGCAATTCTTAAGTGTCCATGGATCAACTAGGATCATGCATTCTTGAAAAATCTGTTTTAAAAGCCAAAGCGTGCTCGTTGCGACGTGCGGTAGTTCCGCAGTTTTCAACGTCGGTACTACCGTCGAGAGGTAGTACCGCTGGAGAAATCGGAACTACCGGCGATCGGAAGTTCCGAACCTCAAGCGGACCCATTTTTCCAGAGAGCACCCTCCGGACTCATTTCCAAAATCTGAGGAAGCGGTAGTTCCGCTGTCAGAGCGGTACTACCGGTCACAGGTAGTTCCGGAGGTGGATCGGACCCTTTTCTCCAGAGAGCACCCTCCGGATGCCCCCTGAGTTTTTAGGAGAGCGGTAGTTCCGCTGTCAGAGCGGTACTACCGGCCATAGGTAGTTCCGGAGGGGAATCGGAGCCTTTTTTCCAGAGAGTGACTTTTGGTGCTCGGCTCAAGCGGTAGTCTGCCGACTTTCTTGGTACTACCGGTGAAAGGTAGTACCGGACTTTATAACGTCGGTAGTACCGCCCGACGGACCAACGATCACTGCAGAGCTCGACATAGCCGCCGATCGTCGGGCGAGGGGCGGTACTCTGCCTCGAGGCCGCGGTGAGTTCCGCTCGCCCTGATTTTTCTGGAATTTGTTCCAAACGGCTAGTTTTGGTAGGTGGAAGGTATAAATACCGCACCAACGCTCATAGACGAGTTAGAGACTCTATTGATCATTCTTGAGCATTGGGCATTCACTCCACACCTACTTTCACTCTTGAGCATTCATTTGAGGTGTTTGAGCAAAAAGTGCATAGCATTCATTAGTTTGATCCTTGGCACTAGTTTGCAATCAAGCGAAGCTCGTGGTTTGTTACTCTTGGTGCTTGCCAGCACCGGACGATTGGGAGAAGCTTGTTCGGTGATCTTCTCAAAGAAGCTTGTGAGAAGACCCGGCTTTCGTGTGAAGGTTGGAGCTCGCCTACCGGAGCGGGAAGAGCTACCTCTAGTGATCGAGGTGCTTGGCTCAATTCGTGGAGCCGGTTCGATTCGCTCGAGCTAACCTCAACGTGGACTAGTGGGAACCGCAAGTTTCGATACCACGGTAAAACATCAAGTGTGCACATCTCTATTGCTTTCTAAATAGTTCTAAGTTTTCATGCTTAGTGCTTTGTTTAGTCCTTGTTATTACTAGTATTGCTATTTGCTTGACTAGTATTGTGTAGGCTTAAAATTGTCTTTCATTCTTGTTCTTAGAAATAGAGAAATTTAGCCTAGTTGAAAAGAAAATTTAAAAACCGCCTATTCACCCCCCTCTAGTCGGTATCCTTGATCCTACAACCGGGCCGGGAGTGGGGCGGTGAGCCGGTGAAGGGAGGGCCAGAGGGGTGCCGACACGTCGAGAGAGCGCTGATGCAGCCGTGCAGCCTGCAGGGAGTGAGAAAGGGCCGGAGGGGGGCCGACTGAGAGGGGAGCAGCGCAGGGAGGGGCGGCGCAGCCATGCAGGGAGCCAGAGGAGGTGAGGGCAGCGGTGGAGGCCGCGAGGAGACGAAGCTGAAGGAGGCGAGGGTGGAGACGGAGGCAGAGTCGTAGGAGGTGAGGGCGACGCCGGAGGTCGAGACGGAGCCGGAGGAGGAGAGGACGGCGGCGGAGGCCTGAGGAGGAGGCAAAGCCGGAGGAGGCGAGGGCAGCACCAAAGGCCGCGAGAAGGAGGCGAGGGCGGCGGCTGGCACCGCGGCTGAGATCGGGGATTTTGGGGATTAGGGTTTCAGTCTTCAGGGGTATACCGGTATAGTAGTGTTAGGTAGTTTGCTGGGCCTCGGGCTATAGCCCACCTAGCCCGTGGCCCAGCTCCGCCCCTACAAGCAACAAGGAAAATATAATTCCTGTTTCTACCATGGCAAAATAGAGGAAGTGGTCTGCTACTCTGCTCGTTTTCATATAAAAATAAATTACATACATAGATAGACTTATTCAAATGCAAATGATTCATCTCAAGTTTCTGCAAGACTAACAGCCAAGCTAGCAATACAATTCCTGTGTGCTTGAATTTTGCCAACGACACTGTGACTAGTCTATGAATCTAAGCATGATCTACCTCGTGTAACTGATTCACATGCTTATCAGTCCAAACACCAAATTCAAAAGTTAAACTTAATGCATGATACTTATGAACTAATACATGCATGATACATAGTGCACACTTGAGCCATGATACCTTACTTTTGTTAATTTTTAGCAAATTTAGAATACACATTGGGCACTTGTGCAACTTATTCACACACTTGGGCAAATTTTGTCACTTATTCACACACTTTGATTGGGCAAACATTGCCACTTATTCAACATATTTTCGACCCAACATGACAAAGTCACTTTGTAACACCCCCGCTTAATGAAAGCCCAAGATGACACCCGCAACTATTATCACTATAAATGTTAACCAATAATCAAGTATTACCAACAACTAGACTTCAAGAATAAACATTCAGCAAGATACTAAACATAAATTTCAATAACATGATATACCATAAATTGAACTTAAGACGAACTAAATAATTATCAAGATGAGTCATAAAAAAGTCTAAAGCAAGAAACACATCAAGTAACAATATTACGAACCAAGGAACTAAGGAAAACCATAAATTATCCAATTATTACAATAGCAGTTACTAAATTGTTCACGTCCATAAGTGATGAATTGCTGGGTGTAGTGAGGAGCTACAAAGTGCAATAATCCATGTCCTGTTTCTACCCATGCATGCTGTCTTTAATGTTCACAATAATCCATGTCCTGTTTCTACCCATGCATGCCGTCTTTAATGTTCACCTAAAAACAACAAATAAACAAGAGTGAATCCACGACCCCAGCAAGTACACAATAAATAATAGAAACAACAACATACTTAATTCACTTGTCAATTTTCACCGTTCTCTTTTCTCATATCAAATTCTTTTAATGCGATGCAATGCTCATACTCATGTCTCCTTTTGTAGCTTATACCGTATAGTAGAGGGTACACCCGTCAATATCACCATTTACCTTCATCCTGTGGAGGTGCCTACCGAAATATGTCTTTTCCTTCACTCTCATAGAGATGCCTACCTCTATAGGTTTTACTCAAGAGTACGTCGGATTAGTCAAAAAACTTTACTTATAGCTATTTGACTTTCTCGCCGCCATAACTCCTAATGTATATGTCATGTCATGAATGAAGTCTTCCATCATTTGACCACATATCATATTTGTTATCAAATTAATATCATACTGGACAAAAGATGATTAAATATTATATGATTAACTAAATCAACAACAATGAGACTGTTGCTTTAGGACTTACATGCGGCAGCTTGTGAGCTTAATTGTATTTAGCTTATTTGGACGTGAGGTCCAGAGAGTAAACCTAATTAGATCTAGACATACAGCCAGAGTCCGATCTAACAAATTTCACTCTTTTGCTTACATAGTGATTATTCACTGTATACCATTTGCCAAATCCAAAGCCCAAAGTTGCCCATGAGGTGATGTCAAAACTGCAGTGGTCGAACGTCAACTGCACCATCATGGCGCCCCTTTGCCATCTCGACGCCGAGGTGCTCGACACCCTTGCCAAGTGTCGTGAGGTGCTTCCCGAGATGGCTGCCGGCGCAGCACAAGTGCTCCGCCTCCTTGCCAAGTGCCGTGAGGTGCTCCCCGAGCTGGCCGCCGGTGAGGTGCTTGGACTCTCTGCACGTCATGCATTTACTTAGCCATGGTAACAAAGAGGAAGAGAGTTACTTGGGCGCATCATAAGAAGATACAGCGGTGGGGCGCACTGAAATCATGTGAGTCAATCATCTTCTCTGTGTCCATGTTTTTACAAAGACATTTTCTAAACTTTATTTCAAAAAATTATTCTTTTAACCGTTACTATTTCATTTCAGTCAAAAGTTAAACGCTTCAAACAAAAGCATCAGCCTCGGCTGATTAAAATACCCACTATATCATAGTGTGCGAAGGATTTCCGTTTCTTTTGTTCACTTCGTTGTTTGAAACACAACTATTTAAACGGAATGTAAAACGGACACTCGATTGAAAAGATTGTCATTTAAACATCACGAACAACTATAAAATCTTAACACAAATTTTTTAATCTCCTATTGTTCCACAACTCTCATACGGCAGCATAAAAACAACATTTTGTCTTTACCCATATTTTCCTAATGTCTGATGTTGGATCTAACTAGAATCGGACGCCCGTGGGCACGGTAACGCGCGAAACCAAACATGCCACACACGCTGTACAGAGTTATCGTTTTTAATTAGCTCACTTGTCATATTAGTCCACAATCTGAACTATTGCTATACTATTATACAGCTCTAAATGTGAAGATTGACAATTGGTAGGCTGGTAGCTGAAAGGCAGACAAATAACTAGCGTACAGGTTATGTACATTAGTGAATTGACACTTGAAACAAGCTCTACACAGTGAAAAAATGCGTTGTCTATATCACTGACTTCTCACCGATGTTTCCACCATAGGTTTCAGTTCACAGGAGTTAAATCACAGTGCAGCTCACCATAGGCCGCAGAATAAGGATTTGATTGATACGTAAGTTTGCTTCGAAGATAATTTCATACAGCGGGGACTACTTATTTTACCGTTCTTATGCACAAGCTGAAACTATCACTGAAGAATAGTATGATTCAGGAACCGTAAGTACTTGCGAGAATGGCAGGTGAGAATAAATTACTGCCTCAAGCTCAAGGATGACTATTGACAAAATATTGAAAATTACAACAAACATCTCAGAGAGACATCTATAAATGCATGCATAATTTGCTCATAAATACATACCACCAACAAGATCGCCTCTGTCGATCTGGGCATTGTCTAACTGCTGATGTCGGATGCCCGTGAAACTGAAAAACTGTACCTAAGCACCTCCCAGTCTTCCCGCACAATCATGTTTCTCCGTTCATTTATCGCAAGGGATGGATGGTTAAATTTGTAAACTTTGTAGCAAATTCCAGACGACTTAATTGGTCCTTGTGGTGATATTCAGTCAGATGATTCTGTGCCATAGTCAAGCATTTCTTTTATGTTTAGCTTGATTGAAGGTCCCATTGATGAGCATACGTATGCCGTTTTCCAGTATATCCCCTTTGCACCAGAGGGCTTGTTTCTTTCGACAGAACGCTGGAAAGAGATGGGAAAAAGTTAGTCAACATGAATTCTCAGTAACATCAACAGAGATGTTTATAGGAGCAGATATCTTACAACAACAGCCATGAAGTTTGCAGTAAGGTCTTCTTCAGGGAAGTCAACCTTGCCAAAAGGTATGTGAACTATCCCTGTCTTATCAACTCTGTATTCAACTTTACCTTTCTTGAACTCTTCAATAGCCTGGAACCATTTGCACAGTTAGCATGATCTACCTCATCAATCTCCATTGACAGTTTATTGCTACAAGCATGGCATTGAAATGGTTCAATTTTACACAAGTACAACATTTACACATTAGGGAATTTTTGACACAACAGATTTAGGGGTGCAATAAGAGCGGATACGGACAGATATCGCTTATCCCGTATCCTATTTCACATTTTTTCTTAGAGTCAGAGTCGGACACAAACAGTGATTGATATGAATACAAATGTGGATGGTCTCGATAACGAATACAGAGCGAATACATGTCACATTGAATGCGAATAGTTTCGGTCACGAATATTTACCTAGATATTGCATGAAAACAAAAAAACAAAAACCATATATATGGCACATATCAAGATCAATCACCTATACAAGATGTCCAAAATGCAACTACATTAGCAATTCAACAAGCAAATTTAACCCATGGACATAGCAGGGGGACATCAAAGTACAAATGATGTCCAAAACATAACTACATTAGGAGTTCAACAAGCATCTATGGGCTGCTAGGATTTGGTTGCAAAAGAGTTATTGGAAGGGCATTGTAACACTTCAATTTTTTCGGATTTTCAAAAGATTTTATTTTATAAATAGCTTTAGATAATTTTCTGGATTTTTTGCAATTAATTAAAGCTTAATTGGAATTTTCCTAAATCAAAAGGATTTAATCTGATTAATTTAAACTTCAATATCAAGTTGAAAGTATTTTATTTGGGTTTGGAATGTTCAGATATGTATTTGTAAATGTTCTTGGATTTTTTGGAGTTTGTTTGGTTTTTTTTAGCTTATTTGAATTCTTAACGTTTTCTTTAATTCGAAAATCCTTTCTTTTCTTTTTTCCCCCCGTGGGTTTAATCTTCTTCAGCCCATTTCCCTCTGCCCTTTCCAACCTGGGCAGCAGCCCATCCTCCTCTCCCTTGGACCCTCTCCTCCCCAAGCCCACCTCTCCTCCCCTCTCACCTTGCTCTTAGGCCACCACCCACTGCAGCCCATAGCTCCCACCCTCTCTTGGGCCAGACCAAGTATTCTGGATATCTTATATGAATTTCTCCGGATAGCTCCGACAAAACTCTCGGATAGCTCCGAATGCAACGGATACCTATATTCCGAATCCGATTTCATGGGTAGGTTCTTATGGGCTGTGGCTTTGGCTTATAGTTTTTGAATTCTGACTGTTCGCGATAGACAGTACGCAGAGGAAAACGGTCACATGTGATTTTGGTCGGTATAGCTGAACTCGGTACAATATCTACTACAATATATCTATGGACCCTGATTTGAAAAGACACGTTATTTAAAAACTAGTTACTGTAATAATAGGAAGTGATAAGCCAAAGCCTAAACCAAAAAGAACCTAGCCCATATCAGAGGGAAACTATCCCACTTCGATCCCATATCTGAGAAAATTAGCTAGATATCCGGAATCTCACTCCGAGATTGCTCCGAACGTCTTCGGACGGATGGACGGACATGAAATATCCGCTCTGTTTGCACCCCTAAACAATCTTCAAGGTACCTCTTCAATCACTAATTCTTTATATACATGTCCAGTTTTTTAGTTTATGGGCCTACTTGCAGCCATCTCACAAGTTTAGGAACTTACGGTGTAATTACTCGATAACGAATTAAAAATATAGAAGTATATTTCATGATGAATCTAGTAATATCAATTTCATGTGGCCAATCTATATGCTTTTTTCATATTGAGGGTCAAACCTAAAAATGTTTGGTCAGCAAATTCTAGCATTACTTATATTTGCAATCGGGGCGAGTAAAAGGTAACTTTTGTATAGGAAGGCCTGACAATATTGATGGTCAAACCTGCCAAAAAAAAAAAGCTTCATGTGGCCACAAGTTCATGCATAAACTTGCTTTCCAGATGACTATTAGACAAAACTACCACATGCGAGAACGGCAGACAGATTTGGCAACATCACAAAAAAAAAGGTGGGACTTTATGATGATAAGGTTCCTTGTTTAATTGTGAATAGCTCACTACGAGCATTTATTAGCATCACAATTTGTATCAAGGTTATATATGTATGTTGCAGTCCTGTACTGTATCGACTGATGAAGTGCTTAGCTTAAGCTAGTCTTCTTGCAAGGATGAATGTAGATAAACATTCAAGTACTCAATAAAAAACCAAGTCCATTTTCTAAATGAATGACAACAATGAAATCCTATAAGTTTTGGGTAGTTAGAACCTTGCTTCTAAATAAACTAAAAGAATGTAAATTGGCCTAGATTTCAAGTCGTGGTCAATCCCTTGAGTTAAATGTCAGTATCAATCTTACAGTCTACTGGTAACTCTGCCATCAGCTGATTATAGCTTCTTCTTCTTCTTTTGAAATCAGCTGATTATAGCTGTCACTATGCTTTGCATTACCCTTACCAAGACAACCTGTGGACTGAGGGGTTAGCTAACATTACCACCAGTTCACTACCATAAACTGATAACCCTCCAAATCCTACCTCCACCTTATCAAGTTTCCTCTCACCATTTCAGTCAGTTAAAGCACCTTTTCCCACTTTCTAAATGAAACACCCCAAAATTTTGAACTTTTTGAAAATTTTTGAGAATTTGGATTGAATTTGATTTATTTCCCAATTTGGCAAGTCTCAATGAAAATGCGCTTTCTCTTTTCGGCAATTACGCCTCTCCTCTCCTCTGGCGCTACCCGCGCGCGCGCCATTTCCCCTCCGCCTTCGTGCTTCGGCCGCCGCATGCTTCGTCACCCCCAGCGCCAGATATTTCGGCACCGCTGCTCCCTTCACTTGGCGTCACCTCTGTGCCGCGTGTCCACGGGTCAGCCGCACGCCTCACCTGTTCCCTCCCCACGCAACGCGCCTCGCCTACGTGCCCGCAACCGTCGCCGCACACATCGCACCCATCTTGCGGCTTCTCCTCTTAAAGGGTCAATCACCTGGCCGAGAACTGCGGAGGAAACGTGCCATCTCTCCCTCCCCGTCCCTATGCCGCTCCAGCACATTTTCCCTCCCCGCGCTCGCGTGGGAGACGCCCTCCCGCACCGCCTCACTGTTGCCGTTGTGGTATGCGCGCTGTCAAGCCTCCTAGCCATAGTAGAACTCCTCCTGCCACTCCTGTCGCCAGCAACGCCCCTGAGCCGGTGAGCCCTAAAAACCAATGTCGCGATTTTGTTGATTTTATTTCAATTCCTTCTCCTGACTTACCCTCTGTTACCTGCTGAACACGAGGGGAAACTCGTCGGAGTTTGAGCGTTTGCCTAGAAGGCCGGCAGCGGAGATCGCCGTCGGTCAGAAGGACCTCTATGTGGCCAGCTCGCCTGAGAGGTTCCCGAGGTGAGCCGCCACTCCCACCGTGTCCCTGACGCCCTGTAGATGGTGAAAGAACGTCCCATTTAGCCTAAACCCTACCGGAGTTCATGGTCGCCGCCGTGAGGACTGCCGCCTTCCTGGCTGCTGGCGGCCATCTCTGTTCGCCCCCACTCTCCCAAAAGTCTTGAAATGGAAACCCTAGCCACACCCGCACATTCTTGTAAAACCCATTTCCCCGGGGAAGCTCTGTCTTTGCCGCTCCGCCGACGGCGGCGCACTCTGTTTTGCCGCCAGCGGGAGCCGCCCAGAGGTGGAAGACGACTCTCGGGGAGACGTGGCGTTATCGTCGCCATCCGCGCCAATGCATCCAAGCGCTCCACTTCCTTTCAAACCTCGGCCGTAGATGCGATCGAGATCCCTCATCTGGCCTCGCGACTCATGCGGTATTCTTGGTTCAGCAACCGTGGCGTCGCCCATCGGGCGACGTCTGCGCGATGCACGCCTCGGCCTGCTGCCGCCCAAGTGGTCGTATCGTCTTGGGAAAAACCCACGGGTTGCACTGCTCACATCGGCCCAACAACATGAGATTATTGTTCACCGATTTAGAAAATTCATTAAAATCCCGAAAATTCCCAAAATTCAAGAATACACCATTTTGACCGGTTTAAAACCACAATTCAAATTTGACCTCCATTAATTCAAATTCAAGTTTTATTAATTTAAATTCACACTTCCACCATATTATTTCCAAATAAATTCAAGTTCTTCCGACTTGCCAAAATTAAATTTTAACAAAACCAAAATTTATCCAATTGAAAGATCGACCATCTAATTTGTAAATGTTCATCTCTTATTCTCAAAATCTGCCTAACACACATATTACCTTTCGATCGTCCTAAACCTGTCAAATCCAATTTTCGCCCTATTAGCTAACCAAGCTTTACCAAACTCCAAGCACCCGACCCAACCCATTCCTTTTTATATTCTTTTTGTTTTTAATTGTATTTTGTTCCCAGCTTGCATTCTGCAAAGCAGGAACTCATATATGTGTTCGTTTTCCACGCTAGTATTCGGACCGCACGAGTTGATCAATAGAAGGACTACTGGAGCAATTAAAGAAAGCGGTACCCAACCTGAGGGTTGCGTGAAGACAATCGGAGACTAAAGACAAAGAGGCAAGTCACATGTTTTTGATCATATAGAATCCCATGAAATTTACATTATTTACTTAATTATTTTCATTATTGATAATTGTGAAATGATAATTGTTTAAAATAAAATGTTTAGAATGTCATGCTATTTAGTTATTCCTACCATGAAAAATACCACTCTTGATTGATGGCCATATTCACCTTGACAACCATAGTAACTATGGAAATATTGTATTAAGATTTATAGATCATCTCATTCAGCATTTTGTACTACTAAGTGACTTGGCCGTTGGTAGAGATTTGAAAACCCGAGCTAGGGTAGGGTGGTATGGGACACCGTACCCTAGGCTGGTGATGCTTGGAGAAACTTGTACTAAGGTAGGGGTCAGAATGTGAGGCATCACGATGTGGTTGTACTCACGACCAAACCTTAGGAAAAATGGGGTAGGGGTCAGAATGTGAGACACCACGATGTGGTTGTACTCACGACCAAACCACAGGGAGCAGGACGAGGGTGCAGATGTGGCACATCACGATGTGGTTGTGTCACGACCAAACCCCGGGATGAAGGTGGTTTAGCTGGTGAAAATATGAGGACAAGAACCTTGTGCCAAGTAAAAGACACAGTGATCGCCCAACCACAAGCGTTGATACGTCAACCCTGGTCTAGTAACTGCTCAAGTTCGATTGAACCTCTACAAAGCAGCAGAGGAAGGCTGGATGCGAGTCCATACGGAAGGGGTTAAGCAGGGCCGTATGGAGGTTGGTTATTTTATATGAACAATCTGATCAATCGAACTGAACTTCGATTATGTGTTATGTGAGCCGCACAATAGTAGGCTAAGATAAGTCAGGAGTTGCCTGAGCTTATTGGGAGGCCTACTAGGTAGAGGATATATAAAGAATTGAGCGGTGAAAACCTTGTTTTCTTAAAACCGACGTGGAATTAAGAGATCTTGTGGGTAAAGCGAGGCGACTCTGCGAAATAAAATAAATGGTATTCGAATCGCCGTGCTTCCGGTTAACGAAGCTGTGTTAATTGGGTGATTCCATCAATGAGGCATAAGTAGTGTTTCTGATGTGGTTAATTTGAGTAATGATGAAACTTTATCTGATAATGAAAAACCCCCTGATCTTAAGGAGAAATGTTTTAAACTTTTATTTGTTTGCAAATAAAAGTGCATCCACCTCATAATAAAACAACTATACACCCTTCTTTAGGGAATCCTGGCAAGTAGTTATATAGGGTTTCCACATGTGATTTCTTTGATACGGGGTCTGAGTACTCGGGCTTGCATAATTTTCCCCCAACAGATACTAGAAGGAAAGAAGGCAAGTCAAGATTGCGTGTTAGGTTACGATCGCACTCAAGCGTTCTGTGGAGTTTTCTTGGCTCTTACGCATGTAAGTTGAGTTTGGGCTTGGGCCTTGTATTGTTATTCGAAATTGGCCATTAGGTCTTATTTCAGTTAAATTAACTTCTTTTAAATGTTCGTGAGCAGGCATGATACTCCTGTTATCCGCATCTGAACTCCTGGGCGGTTGCGGGTGGTAAGACATCCCTGTTCCCAAAAATAGGGGCGTTACACTAAACTTTTCCGTAGGCACAATCAAACTACAGATTCAAGTTGTGCCTATCACCATGCCTGAGCCTTGAACTATTCAATACAAGCAATTAAAGGGAATTAACCAAGGTAGTAAGATATCAATATTGAATATCTGAATCCTAGAAGTGCAGCTAAATACTGAAGTCTGAAGTTAGGTGGATGGCATTTTTTCACTCAGTGTCATTGTCACAATACCCAACCCAAGCAGCATAGACATGATTGATGATTGACAAGCAATATTGCTGGAAAATCTAAAGAAAAAAAATATGTAGGACTTCCACAGACCTGAGTAATGTTCGGAGAAACAGTACCCGCTTTGGGGTTAGGCATCAGTCCTCTTGGTCCTAGAATCTTACTCAGGGTAGCAACCTGAAAAGTAAATGGAAATAACTCAGCTTGACAATCAACTGAAGTAGTAGTACACTGAAAGTTTTCATGAGCATGGCTGGTCCTGTGACAAATTAACGTAGCATTCCCTACATTTATTTCAGGCCTAGCTTTCAAAGAATGAAACACATGATTTCCTATATTCAGAACTTAGTTTGTTCTAGATAATCTATTTTATTTCAAAGAATCATACTGTGGTAGTTAACAGTTAATGTAAGACCTAAGAGTAGAAACAAGTCTAATAGTCCGTTTCAAACTATTGTGACAAAGTAGTAGATGAATCCAACCTCCAATATGAACTGAAGTAAGTTCACAACTCTTTCACAAAAAGAAAAGGACCAAAAGTACGACAAAGAGCATGCATCTGAAGAAGATGCGTCCGACAAACATAACCAACAAACAGCTAACTGTATTGTTCCTGGTAACATTCCAAACCTAAAATTTTGTTTTGGTGTGAGGCGCATGATGAAGTGTTGACCAAATGCTTAGCTAAATAAGGCCAACAACCTTGCATGTGGATAGGCACCTTCACCAAGCAAGGTAATATTTCAAACATGACTCAAAACAGCTAGTTCCACTTTCATACCTTAGGCATCATATCAGGTGATGCAATCAATTTGTCAAACTCCATGAATCCTCCTTTTATTTGTTCAATCAAGTCATCTCCACCAACAATATCAGCTCCTGCAGCCCTCGCTTCATCAATTTTCTCACCTACAAGGACATCAGACAATCACTAATAAACCAGGGTCATGATTAATTGAACTACACATGGGCAGAAAACTTTATGAGCACAACAAGGTAAGAATTACAAAGTAATACAAAGGTGTGTGAAAGATAAGTTCAAATCGTTCAACAAGCTCATGCACCATGACCAGCCCAAACAATAACACCAAAGCAATATGTCCAACTGACATCTTATGCATAGAAGCAGAAACATCACAAACATAATAGACTGATTGAAAGCTGCTTACAGGTTCCCTAAGACAACAAATTTCCTCCAACCCAATATGAATTGCACTGCTCCCAATGTTTTCAATTATTATTTTCAAATTACAAAGAAGAGTACAATAATTGTAAACTTTATATTTACCCATTAAACCAGACATGAGCTCACATCAGCTATCCTAAGTGGAATGCAAGTTCTTGGGTTATAAGTCCTTGAAACTAAAAGGGTTTGGTACAACTCTCAATTCTACATAGTGTTCATCGTGATAAAACATTAAGTGATGCTTTATGAGGAAATACCATATTGATCGATCAAGTTGGTGCAATCTGATAGGCCTAGTCCTTAATGCGTTAATGCCACAAATGCTAGCTTGAGCAAGATAGTACTGAATAACCAATAGGCTCCAAATATATCAATATGCGAAAATACAAGTCATCATGCTTCTAATTCAATCAATCGTCACACTTTGGTGAACAAGATATGGTCAAACAGCACAACCATGCAGACCATCATAGACTGCAATTGACATCAATTCCGCAATAACTATCTCCGAACGACATACAATCACCACCCACCTTGTGTGAGAACTGCAATCTTCACCGTCTGGCCCATCCCCTTGGGCAAATTCACCTGGGAACGCCAACACCAACACCAATCCAAATTAACTAACGGAAGAGAAAAAACAAACAACGAAAGAACAACAACACAAGCGAAGAAATGATACCGTCGCGCGGAGCTGCTGGTCATTGTACTTGGGGTCGAGGTTCATGCGGAAGTGCGCCTCGGCCGACTCGATGAAGCGGGTGCTGTCTATCTGCTTCATCAGCGAGATGGCGGTGGGCACGTCGTACTCCTTCTTGCTCTCCCTCAGCTTCTGTATCTCCAGGACTCTCTTCGACCTCGTCTGCACACCCTCAAAACAACCACAGAATCACTATCTATCCAAAATTACACAAATGGAAAATAGGGAGGTGCGGTCTCGTGTCATACGCGGTCGCGCTTGAGCGGGAGGGCGGCCTTGCCGGTACGCGGCCGGGTGGGGGGCGTCAACGCGGGGCCGCGGCCTCCCTCGTACCCGTCGTCGTCATCGTACTGGACCTGCTTCTGCTCCTCCTCAATCACGGCCCCCTGCGGGTCCGCGACCGCCGCGGCGGCGGGGCCGCGGAACGCGAGGAGCAGCCGCGGGTACGCGCGCAGCGACGGCAGGGAGGTGGGGAGCAGCGCGCCGGATGAGGCCGCAGCCGTGCTGGCGGCGGCCGGCGCCAGGAGGGAGGAGGCGGAGGCCGAGGCCGCGGTGGCGCAGAGCGAAGGGGCTGTGGCCATGGTGTTGGCGTCTTGGCGATGGGGGAAGGAGATAAGAGCCGGGTGGACGTTTTTGCGGGTTCGAGCACGCGCGGCGCGGGGGAAAACTGCTGGTTTGGCTCGGCCGAGCCGCGTGCCGGTGGCGGTGGGAGCCGGTTTCTCCAGGTTTTGTCTCGGGCGAGCCGCGCGCCGAGGGGCAGCCGGACAGGTGTGTGGCCGCGGTGCTCGTGCGGGGGCGAGTGGCGAGACCGTGTGTGTGGCTGCGAGCTGTGTAAGCAGGTTCTCTTCGGATCCTCGTCTCGCACGAATGTTTTTTGTTAAGTTACCTTGGTTTTTCCAGCGCCCGGGACGTGGCACTGTGACCGGCAGGCACATCTTTAAATTCCGGGGAGAACTCGTGGTTTGGATCGAATGAAAAATTCGAGAGGCTCGAGCTTACCCGTGATGGGTTGTTTGTTTGGAGTTGTACGTTGTTCGTTTCGTCCATTTCGTGTGATGCCACTAGCAAGGTGTACTTGGTAGTAGCTTTCAAGAGAACGACTGCGGATGATGATATTCGATAGGATCTGGATATTTGTTTTTATAAATCTATCTTCTTTTCTAAGCTCGATATCTTGATAGACAATGTGTGTCATCTGCCGCACTACAGTAGCTCGACAGGATTTGCCGAGCTTTGGTAGAACGACATGCCGAGCTCACCGGCCACTCTGTGATTAATTAATGCTAATGATACTTAGTGTTAATCATAATTAGTGTTAAGCATGATTAAATGGGGCGTAGCAGAGCAGTAGGGCTTCTGCCGAGGCGTGGCTTGAGTTTACAATAGGCCTGTCAGGGCAAATGTTTATATTACACAAAGTGTGGAAGCAGAAGCGGAGGCAAACGTGGTAAGGCACAACCAGCCACAGATAAGCGACTGAGATAACTTAGGTGTCACCGATATTAGCCAAAGACCTGACTAATATTGGAATCACCCACAAGTTAGCCTGGTCGGCTAGATTGAGGTGAGAGGCAAGGCTACTTTAGTTTCCACCATCTTTACCACCTTCATCGCCCTGGTTCTCATAGTAGACATAGTGATCTTAGTTCACGGATTCTGAAGGGGGATTGAGAGTTAGGGTGAGTACAAACAACCGTGCTCCACGAGCCAATACACAAAATGCATATAATTATATATGCAAGGCTAAACAAGGATGTCTTAGGTTCTTTTATTTACTTAAAGCGATATTTGCAATAACCATAATTAAAATTCCTACGACTTCGCATTTTACAAACATGCTTTAAAGAGTTTGAAATTGTACAGTATTTATAGCGGTGTAGGTTCCATTCACTGATTACATGGTTCCATCCACCTATGTTGAATTTTGATCATTATATTACTTCCACATTATTAACAACGCTGGAGTACATCTTTATAGGAAAATTTCAAAGTTAGGTTTACATCAGTTTGGCAGTTTTCTTCCCATCCATAAAGGTTTTGAAATAGAACTAACTCGAGTAGAATCCCATGTCTGCCCTTGACCGTGAGCACGGGTGCTCGAATAGTTTATACTCTGCAGAGACTATACATCTTTACCCACAAGAGACAATCAACTCGACGAGCCTACGCAATTTTTTGGTCACGCAGATTGAGAAATTGCCATGAGACCTTTACAATATCTTACTCCCTAGCATCTCACCCATATGGGCTGCTCCAACATGTAGTGGGACCCAATATATAGCATCTCACCAAGTAGTGAAGAAAATGTTTACTTGCTATGTAAGTAAACATTACCAGGTTCCTCTCTGGTATCAGAAAGCAAGTCATGCTGATGATGGATTCGTCTTGTGGGATTATCATGCGATCTGTATCCAGGTAAAAGCTTGTTTTTACTACAGCATGTAGGAGTTAGCATGCATCTTTTTGCATGTGGTAAGAGGCCCTCGATGATATATAGATGCATCCTTATTTAGAGAACATCAGTGTGAGCAAATCGTGATTGTGTCCATCCAAGATTGCAAATGCATGCTTCTTCAACATCATATAGATGGAATGGAATCTGTCTCTATTTACATACTAGGCTGGGGTTGCTTTTCCTTTTTTTTTTTGTGAAGATCATTGGGGGGCAGCATAGTCAGGTTGGGGTTATGCACAAGATAATGTAGATGCGATTACTTATCTTTCCATCCCAGGTCAGGTCAGACCAAAGCTCTTCCATTTCATCTGTGTGTATATAAATTGGGGTGCATATCTGCATATATGAAAATATACGAGGGCATGCACACTAACACTTTTGCGGAAGAGCTTACTAATAATCTGCCATCTATTGTTTACATACTATTCCGTGTGATTCACACTCCTGTATTTCTTCGATCATCTGCATCAGATAGAATCCACATGAAGTCCTAACCATGTTCTTGTGATAATTCATTGCACTGCCTTAGTCTCCTAGGTATCAGGCCGCTGCCAAAATGATAAGTTGAAAACTTGAAATCGTGGATAGAAATTTACACAATCGGACAGGTAGCAGTAAATAGTAACAGCCTAACAGGTTTATTGAAAATGTGACATTATCCCTTGTGGTCTGTTGGATTTATATGAAAATGTTTTAGTCCACAGTTAATTTGGGCCATGTTCTAAAGTGCTACGTCTTTTGACTAAAATAACACTGTAGTGGCTGCTAGTTTTCTATGAGGTATTTAATTAAAGAAAAAATAAAAAACGCCATAATATTCCTATAGACAATGCAAAGGAAAAAATTAGGAAAGAAGAAAAAACCATATTAACAATCCAACAGTTTCAAATGGCTTTTGGCTTTTTGTAAGATAAAAGCCATCGGACTTAGGTTTTCTGTTGTCTTGTATAAGAATTTGAAATGCATTCGCTGTAGCACGCGGCTCATTCTTTTTTACTTGCTTCCTACCTGTTTCAGACGGAACCACCAATAACCTGAATGGGTACATTGCAATGTCTATGGATGATGTTGGGGACCTTGAAAGTATGGTTAATGATGTCTGCTCCAACAACCATGGTGTAGTGAAAAACAAGATGATGCTGCCCGATTTCTTCTCCCGCTTGCCTGCGTGACATCTTGATTCTCGAAGCGGTGTCAGAATTTCTTCCTTTTGTGGCGTACTATCTTCCTTCCAACAAATGGCTCTTCGTTGTTTAGTGAGATTTTATGAACCAACTGCAGTGGGGCGCGTGGAGGATGGTGCTTGGTTGGACTGAATTTTGATGGTTTATGACTGGATTTTTATTATAGCTAGCTGAAATTACACTGTAACTGATGGTGGTTTATTTGACATAATTAAATTAAAAAAATTTAAAGATGAAAAAATAGGTTAGCCCATCACGTATAATGCAAATGAATACAGAAAAAAAAGAATTGGCAAAAAAGCTTAAAATAAGCCGAAATGTCAGAAAAATGCGAAATTTAGGAATAGTAAAAAATAAGCTGAAAGTTAGAAGCCCAAGCCCAAATGAGCAGGCTAAGCTGGTATTTGTGCTTGCCTAATGATGTCGTACCAGGCCTTAATTTAACACATTATTTTTGTAATTGCTTTTTGGCTGTTGAGTTACTCTAACCTGCAATGCTGAGTAATTGGGCAGCATTGTTTCAATTATTGAACATCAAGGAGCTGTATCTGCCAAGTTTCATCAGTTGGTCAAAAAGATTTGCTTCTTGTTAGGACAGTGAAAAAGACTTGTGTAAAATAAAGAATTCACAAGTCACAAGTAGGATTCAACTTTCTGAGTTTTAAAAAAACAAGTATTCAACTTTCTGAATTTATACTTCATAGTAGCATTCCAGCAGACTTCACCTTAAGATGGTAACACTTCCATCCCATCAGAAGTTGAAAGGGAAATATTTTATCAACTTTTCTACGCCAGTTAGATAAAAAAAATCTACACCAGTTGGTTAGATCAAGTAGAATTTTGGATATGTTCACGACGACAGATTTAACGTCTCATTGGCCTACCAAATTCTGATCAAAATAGATGGCACGCGAAATGCATATGATCCATCATGGCTGGCGCCTACCGGCTCATGCTCTCGTCCAGCCTGCCTACCCTTCAATCAAAATGTGCTGGTGATCTTACTGCTGTAAATGCAAGATGTTTGCAAATCAAGAAACATGTTACAGTCCATATCTTTATTAATTTCTAACAGAGATCCATTCGGGGTCAGTCACAGGGGTGAAATGCATGTGCCTACCATCAGTATTGAACAATGTCTTACTACTGATTAGGCTCATTTTCCTTCGCCCCTAGCAACTTCTGTTAGGCATTAGCAACACGGCAACAGCCAATAGCTAAGATTAATAGATGCAATGGCAGATTCATTTCTGCAGGATATCCAACTTCATTCAGGGAAAGCATTTCAAACAGCGCTTACTAGGAGTGCAACATGACCTTCTCATAGCTGCTTGGCTCAGGTAGTCCGAGGGTTTGGAGTTTTAGAGATTAGGGACTGGGATTAGGGCTGTCAGCAGTGCCATGCGAACAGGAAGTGAACCTGGAATAGGGGAGCTGTTTTTAGCTTGTTTGTATTAAAGAGCTGAATTGAGCCAGACCAGGGTCTTGCTCAGGCTCAAGCTGCTCCAATATATTTTACAAAACAACCTAAAAACAATGAGTTGTGAATCGAATGTCCAAAGAGAAACATATTTGTTCCTCAAAACCCTTCATCTTCCTATTTCGAAAGAAATTCCATATTTTCAATGTTTATTTTAGCAATAATATTTAAGCCAAAAACTAGGAGATGATTCACTGTAGTAAACATGGCGGGAGTCATGCCACTTTTGTAGTGGCACTGAAAGAAAAATTTCTTGTTTTGAAGTGTTTTGTTTGTTTTGAAGTGTCTATTTATATATCCTCATTTTTGTAACGTGTAATTTTAAGCCTTGTTAGATGGAATTTCACCTTGGATCTCAAGTTGATGCCAAAGAAACATATGCGCAAGTCTAGGCACCAACCATGCGACAGGGATGCAGTACACATGCCATAAATAATGATACTAGCACATGCCAAAGGATCAAATAGCGAAAGAAATGGGAGTAATCCATTCAGCAAAAAACAAATAGCGAAGCCTCAAAGACAGGAGCAAACACAGGAGAGAAAAGAGGCAGCTATTACTGTCAAAATCCTGTTAGCTCAAGCAAGAGCTAACAACAACTTAACAAGGACCTATCTGTAACAAAACAATGGAACTTAAGGATAACCTTGTAGCAGGCATCACAGTGCCTAGTGAGACACGACCAGTAAGGCACCAAAATAAGACAATCCAGTTCCTCCATACACATCCACAATTCAAGCTTGGACTGTGAGCAATCAGATCACTAGTGGTTCTATTGCTGAGACTAAGAATTAAAAAGGAAAAAGTCCATATAACACCCCGGACTTTACCTGAAAGTCTGTCCAGCATCCCAAACTATGAAACCATACATTTGACCTCCTGAACTTTGCAATCCGGTTCAAATAACACCCTAATCCGATTTTGTATAGTGGTATTACCCGCATGGAGCAATGAGAGGACGGTTTTGCCACGTAGGATGACACACTGACCAAATTTAGGTGAATGACAGGTGAAGCTTACAGGGGCTTCTCCCCTATTGAGCTCCCATGCGCTTTCATGGCCACCACCTCTTGTAACTCCCTCCCTCTCTATTTCGATTAAGGGAGAAGCCTCTGTAAGTCTCACCTATCATTCACCTAAATTTGGCCCGCGTGTCATCTTACACATGGTAAAAACATCTACTCATCGCCAATGTTCAAGAAGGCGCTAGACGCTAGGCGGGCGGCGAGGTGGGGCCTAGCGCCTAGGGAGCCTAGGCGGGGCCTAGGCGACCAAATTAAAAATAAGAATAGTAGACAAAAATAATAATCATGTATATATATTTGCTATTTAGAGAGGTCTAGATTGAAAGAAATCCATTAAAATAAGTCTATTCGTAAATTTTAAAAACCATAAGGACTAAATCACAAAAAAAATCATCACCCGACCCGCTCCTGTTAACCCTAACACCCGACCCCGCCGCCTTTAACCCTAACTTCTTCGGCCTTTGCGCTGCTCCCTCCGCCCTTGTGACCTCTGTATTTGCTCCTCCTGCCGCCCGTCCTCGCCGCTCCTCCCCGCCTCTCCGCGTCACCCTCCGCGCGCCTCGCCGCCGACGTTTCCCGGGGCGACGGGAGTGGCGGCGACGGATCTAGCGGGAGTCCGGATCCGGCGGCGGCGCGGGATCTGGCGTGGGGACTCGGGATCCGGTGGCGGCCACGAGATCTGGCGCAGGAGTCCGAATCCGACGGTGGCGGCCACGGGCGGCGGCGGCGGATCTGGCGTGGGAGTCCGGCAAGTCGGCGGCGGCGGCGGCCCTCGTGTGTGTAACTCTTTTCCTTCCTCGGTTTATATGCTCCTCCTCTATTCCTTCATTTCTTGGCGTCATGCGGCCACCCGCCACCGCGCCCCCACCATCCGCCGCGCCTAGGCCGCTGGCTCGCCTTGGACCGCCTCGCCGCCTCGCCGCCCGACTACCCGACTAGGGGCCAAGGCGGCGGCACCCTACCGCCTAGCGCCTACGCGGCGCCTAGGCGGCCGCCCAGGCCGCCTTCTTGAACACTGCTCATCGCGCCATATGAGCAATACCACCCCGTGAAACTAGGTTATGGTGTTATTTGAATTGGATTGCAAAGTTCAAGGGTCAAATGTCTGGTTTCATAGTTCAGAATGCTAGATGGACTTTCGAGCAAAGTTCAGAGCATCATATAGACTTCTTTCAATTAAGAAAGTCTGTACCATGGACAATATGTAGCAAATGGGCATGAGCTGCTATGCTACCATCTGAACAGCTATTGGCCTGAAGAATACAATAAATCTTCCATATCTCAAGATGTCAAAGTTGGACTTGAGAGGGCACTTCCCCAGCACAAGCTGCGGCATAAGCATCTGCGAGCCCAGGAACACTGTCCTTGTGGCGGTCAATGTACCTTGATTTGAAACTCTCCTTGCTAACAGTAGCTAATGAGTAGAAAACAGACTTGTTCTTCAGCAATCCCTTTGCCTGCAGGACCTTCATGACATAATGCCGGGGAACTAGCCGCTCCTCCAGGCTGTACATGAATAGCACAGGCCTTTGCACAATGTACTGTGGCTCCAAACCGACCTCGTTGATCAGGAACTCAACCTTGCGGCGGAAAGACTTCTTAGAGATTCTCAAAACGGTTGGCTGCTTGCACACCGCGATACCAAGCTCGGCCTTGGAGCAACCAAGAGTCCTCTTGAAAAACTCGATCTTAGAGGCGACCATCTCTTCGCTGACACAGGCGACGGCTGCCACCGCTTGCATGAACATCCTGGAGCTGCGGGGCACGCCAAGCTCCTCGGCGCGCAGCACAAACGTCTCCACGCGCTTTGGGTTGAACACAAGCACCCACGCGGCAGTTGAAGACAGCCTGACAATATCGCAAACACTTAGCCCGCACTGACGAAGCAGCGCGATGTTAGGCTTGATCACCTTCTCGAGGCTCGCGGTCAGGATTCTGTTGTTCATCTTCATGACCGCGAGGAGCTGGTCACATGAGCCGTAGAAGGAGATCAAGAACTCGAGCTTGGGGGCGACGTCGCGGGAGCGGAAGATGCGGGAGCCGACCAGGAGGAAGCGAACGATCTGGGGAGCGGACAAGCCGAGGCGGTCGCGGAGGGCGGCGAGGCGAGGGGCTACGCTCTCCGCCCTGGCGCTGAGGAGCAGCGGGTCGGCGGCAACGACGGCGGCGATGTCGGGGCGGGAGAGGCCGGCGCCGGAGAGGAGGGCGAGGACGGCGTCGGGATTGGAGGCGGAATCGAGGCGGGGGCAGGGGAGTTCCCCTTCCTTGAACGATCTCGTGTACGTTCTGGATGCTTCATTGAACGCTTTCTTGGATGCTTTAAGTGCCTGGGCCGGGGCGAGGCCGCAGGTGGTGACGAGGTAGTCCTCGAGGGAGAAGGGGGCGGGGGAGGTGGAGGTCGAGAAGAGGAGGAGGCGGCGGTGGTGGAAAGGGGAGGAAGGTCGGGAGGAGGCCCGGAGGAGAGGGAGAAGGTGGTTTCGGAGGTGCAGCATGGCGGCTGCGGCGACGGCGGCCCCGTCTTGTGATGACGGGACTGGTGCCTGGGCAGCCTGGCCGCCTGGGTAAGCTCAGCTTCAAGAGACTGGAAACGGGCACCAGTTGGCACAAGGGCTTTTGGGCTTTTGCCACAGGCGCAGAAGGGCTCTTGCGACTTGCGAGTAGGGGTGAAAACGGATCGGATAACTTTTGTCGGATCCGGACGGATACGGATTGTATCGGATCGGATTTTTTTCGGATAGTTCTCGGATCGGATACGAATTTTTTTATCGGATACGGATACGAATACAGTAAACCTAGTATCCGTCGAATACGGATACGGATAATCCGGATAATACGAAACCGGATATCCGGAATTTTAGCCCAGTATACGAAATCGGATACGGATACAGTAAGCCTAGTATTCTTATGCTTATTCAAATTGCTATCATGGAGGACTTGGTGGATGAAATGGAGGAATGAAATGTTCTTATACTTGTTCAAATTGCTATCATGTCATCATGTGTATTCCATGAATTGCACGTTGTTAGTACTTATGTAGTTATGTTATAATCGACTATTGAGTATATTTATTGTGGATGAAAAGACTATGCTTGTTTAGATTTCATGAATGTTTTGACAAGATGAACTATTTACGTATTTTTGTTAATTTTGGATGTATAGTTTAAGGGGTTTTCATGTTTCGATAAATATTCGTAACCGTATTCGTTTCGATTCGTATTCGATCCGTATCTGTATTCGATATTATTCGTATTTGTATTCGTATTCGAGTTATCCGTATTCGTATTCGTATCCGAAAAAAATATGAAAACAAATATGGTAGAGGCATTATCCGTCCGTATCCAATCCGATTTCACCCCTACTTGCGAGGAAAGGAATTTACAAGGAAAAATGAAAAAAAAATCAGTGCAAAAGGAAAGTTTTTTTTATAATGGGGAGTTTAGATTGTATTTGTCGAACAAAAATATGAGAATGTAGGTTGTATTCCTTAGAACAATTTAGCGAGAAAAAGAAGATGATTTTTATTACTATGAACTGATTACATGATGTCCTCGTTAAAGGACTCTACGGACTTTCCACTGATCAAAAGATCTTGATTGATTCTTTGGATTCTAGCTCCGATTTTGTTTGTTCCGCTTTGACTTGTTTGTTTCTTCTCTCGTCAACCCTTAAATAGCGTTGAAGGTATGTCAGTTATCTATCTGAAAAGACATCTTGTGGAATTATCGCGTCTGATCGAAAAGGTGGTTCCTGTTAGAGAGATATCTGATGATAACTAATCTTTCATTATTGTCAGTGGGAGAAAATTGTGGAGACAACTGCATGGCGGTTGTTGTCAGAGATGCAGAGCCGAAACATCGTATTGTTTCAGAGCAGATAAAACACGTGCTTTATCTACCACATAGGAAAAGTTCCCTAGAAGCGGGTCCTTATACCAGTTTATAGAATCTCCGAGTCCTGTTGGTCGGGCCAAATATACAGTAGTCGTCCAACCAAGGGTACTTAGGCAATAGCTTTAGAAAGCTTATGATCACATACGTCTTAGGGCCTTAATTAAGTACCAGAGTCATATTTAATGGATTATTTAATCCTTGTCAGCTAGCCCCCAAACTTTAAGTGAATTTATAATCTGAATGTTTCGATTGGATTTCAATTCAAAAAATATTCTTTTAATAAGAGTAAAGAGGCAATTTTTATTCACTTAAGGTTGAGAAAACTAACTGAGAAAATTGAAAGGTTTTTCTATCCATTTGGCTTCAAATCGAGCAACCACTATTTTGTAGTGGAAAAACCCTTATAAAATCTTGGCATGGTACTTGTTGGCTTCATGCTTTCCAGAGAAAATCTTTTATCTTCTTCAATTTCCTCCACCTCTTCCCCTTAGTGCCCTTCAACTGTAGTCTCGAATCCTCTTAATCCACGCTTAGATCTGCAGCCACAATAACCAAAATGTCTAATTTGATCACCGATTGGCTAGTTTCTAAACTAGGATAAAAAAAGTTGAAGGCCATGGAAGAAGCGGAAATAATTCCCAATATAAGGTTCTGATCCTTTGAAGGTCAACGATAGGGGAAAACTTTCTAAGCGGAAGTGATAGTGAAATCCCAGTCTTTTGGTCATATGTGAAGTGTGGATTTAGGCTATCGACGAATCCTTTTTTTATCGAAAGTTCTAGAGTTCTATGGGATTGAGTTGGTGAACTTGGCCCCCAACTCAATTGCCAATCTCAAGATCTTCATCCATCTGTTCAAGGTCTATTTGGGGATTTCGGTGAATTTGGAGCTCTTCAGATACTACTACAGGATGACGGGAAGAGTTGAAAAAGCGGTGATGTCACCCGAGAACTATTCTTTGTGGCTTCACGGTAGAAAGGTGAGGGATATAGTCCAATGTTCTCCAAATTTTTGTGGTTGTCATGGAAGAAATTTTGGATTTACATGATGGTCAGCAAAGAAGACAACCTTTCCTTTGCTGGATATATTGCAATAGAAGACCCAGTGGCCACCTCCAAGGCTTCGACAACACCGGTGGAGACAACAATTCCGGTGGTCGAGGAAGCCCAACCCTCGGAGAAGGTACAGGGAATTGGAGAAGCTATCTTTGATCGCTTCGAGGAGGAGTTGACTAAGAATGAAAGCTTCCAGTCAGGAAGCACAAAAGGGTCTGACTAGCCCTATTAGTATTACACTGGTGAAATCGGTTAAGAAGAAGAAAAGGAAGGCGAGTACTCTAGATTATGCTCTAGGGCATTTCAATTTCAAGACGAAGAAGACAAGGAATGTACTAGTCGTAAGAAATTGTATAGAGTCATACCTATTTGGTTCGTTTATGTCTTGAGGTTCTTACTCCTTTCTTCTTCTTCTGGTTTTGTAGCGCTTCTACAATTCCAATCACTTTCCTCCCGAGTGCTTCTTTTGAAGAGGCATCAAAGAAGAAAGTGGTAGTAGCAACCCCTCAGCTAATGCCATTATCAATAGAAGAAACTGAAGCTATTGCAACCAATGATCCTTCGGTGGCTCTAACACCATAGAAGGGTCCAGAAGTGGAGATGAAGTCCCAACAGACTCCTATTTCTGTTGGGAAAGCGATGGTCGAAGAGGAGGAAGTAAAAATGCTTCCTTTCTTTTTTGGAGCACTAGAGGTCGAAAGTTCCTCGCTGACAAAGAGATCTCCGCATCCGAGGGACATCCTCAACCGGGGTCACATCTTCAACAATCGAAGACTCAAGGAGCTTTTGGTGGAAGAAGGTATCGAACCTCGAGCTGAAGACTAGTCCTGAGGAACTCTACTCCACATATGCAAGTAAAACGGCCTTGGTAAGTTTTTAAGACCACTTATGATGCATTATTGATGCTATCGAAACGTTTCTGAGTTTCTTTCTTTCTCTATCTCTTTTAAGCACATGATGGAAGGAGTTGCCCTGGTCGGAGAGATGACAAGGCACTCATTAGCCCTCCAGAAAAAAGGGCTACCCTCCGCCGATAGGCTGACGAGTGGTAATGATTTTTTCTTCTCATTACATTCTAGTCGTGAAGTGTCTTTCTTCTCTTAACCCTTCGAACATCTCCATAGGTTGGGAAATACCATTAAGGTGTTTGAGGATACCCTCAAGAAGGATAGAATTGTTTGGGTCTACTTTGATCGAGAACGAACAACTTCTCAAGACTCTTGAGGAGAAGAGCCTTACATTGAGGAGTAAGTCTCTTATTAATGTTCCCTTTATTACTTCAAAATCCTTACTCTTTCTCACTTCTTTCCTTGCCGTGATCGATAGAATTAGAAGATTTTGAGAAAGAGGCAAAGGTGAAGGGTACTGTCATTTTAAAGCTCGAAGACATGTGAAAAGCCAATGATCAGTCGATCGAGGACTAGTGGACCAAGTTCAATAATAGTGTCCTTAAGCATAAGGAAGTCATTGAAACTTATAAGAAGAAAAACCAAGATAATGATCATTGAGCCGACCAACTTGATCTGTTTATAAGTTATCTTGATTAACTTAGAGTTATTCGTTCAGAGCAAGTTTTGATATTTAGAAACAATATCATCCACCCTGTTGTTTCCAAAGTCATTCATGTCATCTAGAAACAATTTAGAAACAACCACTCTAACCCTCTATATCTTGACAGTAAATAGGTGAGATAGCAGATGATTATTTTTCCTTACCAGGCCCACCATTATCCTATAATCACTAACATATTAACATTGAATTCTTCTGTTTTTTATATTCCTGTTTTTCCTATGTTCCAAATAGGGCCAATTTCAGATAAAATCGTACAATTCCGGCAGGAATTTGGAAAGATTTTCGTGTTCCAAACAACCTAAGGCATAAGCAGTCCAGCAAACTTGTCAGATTCAGTACAGAGAAGATGTATGTGTCGAGAAGAAACTTTGAAAGCGGTCAAAATAGATGTATCTTGCTAGATGGTGAGCCACCTTGGCATAAGCTTGTGTTGTTGCCAACTGGTGACTAGTCCAACCGATATATAGTATAAATGTCTTATAGTGAGCTTGAGTCGCACTAATTATACATATTAGGTGCCATGGTAGGTTTATTTGTGGAGAGAGAGAGAGAATATGTGAGCGTAGAGAAGAACCTTTGAAAGCTGCGAACATACATGTTCCTTGCCCGATATAGCAAGAAAAACCACATATCGGATTTGTTTCTGAGTTCTGACGAGTTACCTATGCATCTTTCCCTTTCACGTTGTTCTCTGTTGTGTTACCTGCATAAGAATTTTCAATGCATTCTCTGTAGCACGGATCTCGTTCTTTGATGTACTTGCTTCCTACCTGTTTCAGATGGAACCACCAATTACCTGAAGGAGCACATCGCAATGTCTATGGATGATGTGGGGGACCTGGAAAGCATGGTTAATGATGTCTGCGCCAACAAACATGGTGTGGTGATAAACGAGATGATGCTGCCCGAGTTCCTCTCTCGATTGCCTGAATGACAAAGGATTCTTTGAGTTTACCATGATCCTCGAAGCAGTGAGATCTTATGAATTAGCTGGGGGAGTTAAATGATGGGCATTGCGCTTGCCTAATGACGCTGTGCCAGGCCATAGTTGACACAGTATTTTTGCAGTTATATTTTGGTTGTTGGAGTTACTCCAAACTGCAGTGCTGAAACTATTGGGGCAGCATTATTTTAATTATTGGACACCAAGGAGTTGTATCTACCGAGTTTGATCAGTTGGTGAAAAAGATTTGCTTCTTTTTGGGACAGTGAGAAAGACTAAAGACTTGCTAGCTCACAATTGGGATTCAACTTTCTGAATTGATAGTAGCGTTCTTGCAGTTGTCACCCGTAAGATGGTAAGAGCATGCACAGTACATATGCTTGGAGAGGTGCTTAGCAATAGAAAACTGATTTTTCTTGCTATATAGGATAGATAAAGTGTTTATTTTGTTGTAACTACAAAGGCATTTCGGTAATTTCCCATTTGAAAAGAAAGAAAAGGGAAAAGAAAGAGAGAGAGAATGACAAGTGGGGCCCACCTGTCAGTGAGAGCCCACCTGTCAGTGGGCCGACAGAGACAATAGGGGATTCTCCTCCCATGACGGTTCGGATGCCGGGCTTCTCGTCTTCTCGCGAGCGGCGCGACCATGTCTCCCGGGGCGACTGAGTCGAGCGACGGCGGCATAGGAGGCGCCACCAGCTCGGGCGCTTCGGCGCCACCCGTGGCTGCAGCCCGTCAGCGTCCGCTCCGCTCCCCTATTTATGTCGTCTTCCCTCTCTTTGGTGGAAAAATGCAATAGTAAGTCTTCTCCCCTCCGATCTCAAATCTCTCATCGTGGTTCTTTGATTCTGAGTCCCGAGAGTCGTCGGCCGAGTTTTCTCTGGTGGCCGTCGGCGGAGGAGCTCAAATCGGTGATCTAGGTTTTTTTCTCGTGCGGTTTCCTTGAGCCTTTCTTTGATTTGGCCGAGAGGAAAGGTTGGAATAACCCTAGAGATTGATTTTGCTCGGGATTGTGCTGAGTTTGTGAGAGATTTAGACCTGTTCTGGTTGTTCTTGTGCGCTCTTGGCCGGAGCACTCGGTGGTCTTGTGCGGCATCAACCCTATCCCTCGACCCCGACGTCGGCTTCCCGTGGCTGGAGGGGCATTGTATCTCCGTCTACCTCACTCCTCTTCTGTTGGCGGCATAAGAGGGTGCTAGATTTTCTGGGTCAGCGCCATGAGTGTGCCTTGCCCGTTTTGATTTCTTCATGGTGATTTTGATTATCACCATTGCTGTGAGTACTCTGGTTCTTACCTCTTTGCAATCTGGTGATATATTTCATATATCTGTGAAGTCTATTTAGTGGGAATTTGCAAAGATCAGTTCTATGGAATATTTGCTCTGTGATGAAATAAGACAAAACTGAGATTATATATGAATGAGATGGTAGATTACTCTTGAGATAATACTGCCGATTTGCTTTAACTGTTGTTTTTGTTCCTGCTGTGCATGCTTGTTGAACTCTGTTTAGTTCTGGACAGTGCTATTTTGCCCTGTTATGGTATGTGCCGAAACCATTATTCTGTTAAATCATTGATGTTCTCTGTGAAGATATGAAAGAGTGATTTACAGATGCTTTTGCAGTGTATAGCATGTTGATTTCTTGATCTGTTAATTGTTTTTTACATTAGTAAGGTTCATTATTAGCTCAAGATTTAATCTGCAACTGTCATATATAATCAAGAGTGAATTTGTCATGGCGGAGAGGGCCAAGAATAAATCTTGTGCAACTAGCCTTCTGAGAGCACTGAATAAGCTTCAATTTGTTGAACATATTCTAAATGATGTCATATATGTTAAGTTATTGAGGTTAGCATTTCATTGCACATATTCTCTTGAGGTTATGCTAATCATAAACTGCTATATGACATTTAATTTGGGCATACGTTTAATTTGCAATGACTTAAATGATTCATATGTTAATATGCTGGTTAAGTCATTTCTATGCCATGTTTATCATACTTGGACTATTATAATTATTGCTGGAATTAAATTAAAAATTATGCTTATACCGCAAATCTTACAACATATTTTGTAGCACCAAGATGCTTAAATAGACACCGGTGCTTAACATGTGCTTTTGCTTTTGTGTATAATAACTATATGTAATTAATATATAATATAACATCTAAGTACTTAAAAAAGAGATGTTTGAATTGGAGGAAATGACTTCTACATAGATGCTTTATGATGTAGTATGCTCTCTCTTTAAGGAATCTTTTATAAACATCTTGCATAATGACCTAGCACTTCCATTCCATCGAAAGTTGAAAGCGAGCTATTTTATCGACTACACCAATTAGTTAGATCAGGTAGAATATTGGACATGTTCACAACGATAGGTTTACTGTCGTACCTAATTTCAAAATCTTTACTGGAAAGTTCATCACTAGGTATTGAACTTTCTTATCTAAGTTTAGCTTGAAATAGGATATGTCATGCAAAACTTATGTGCTAGAATAGAGTATAGATGTGATCATTTGAGAAACATACGTGATCATTTGAGAAACGTTCGCCTCAATTGTGCCAACTGTTCTGAGAGCTAGCTGTCCAAACATACTTGTCAATACCACTATGTACGTGTATATATATATCTTTACTATTATAAAAGAAGAAGTTGGTAGTTGGTCCGGCCTCTTCTTCCCCTTCTCACAAAAGGCAGTGCTGACATGTGGCCCCAAAACACCTATTCTCCACTTTCTCAACTCTAACCGCTCTATTCTCTTAACTTCTCACAATTCTCCACTTTCCACCGATCAAAACAATTTTCTTCTATAAAACGATTATCTATATATTTAATGAGTTCCGTTTGCAACGCACGCAGTGCGTAACTAGTATATATATATATATATATATATATATATATATATATATATATATATATATATATATATATATATATATATATATATATATATATATATATATAGTAAAAAAAATAACGAGTGCTCCTTGGTGCCCGGCACCATAGTCTAAAATAGGTATGTATCGCGTGCGAAAAATTTTAAAATTTCTTGGATATCAAGTTTAACTAGTTCAAACAAGTTCGAACTGAAATTTGAACTGTAGTTGCCTTTTTTATTGATAGTTTGATTGTAGATATGTGCTGATTATATATAAATCAGCAAAGCATGTGATATAAATTCGTTCAAAACTTTGAATTCAAGTATATTTTTTCAAAGGTATATATTTCATTTGAATTGTTATAGATGGGTATATACCCTAAAATTGATATTTTCAAAAATATACCCAAATTTGAGTTGAATTCGCACATTTGAAATCAAGGTGCCCGGGCACCACGGTGCCCAAATTTCATATATATATATATATATATATATATATATATATATATATATATATATATATATATATATATATATATATATATATATATATATATATATATATATATATATATATATACACACACCTGCTCTTTTTGACTACGACTTATGGATTTTGGCTACGGCTTGTGACTTTTGGGCTGTTCGTGTGAGAGATTACAGAGTAACAGAAATTCACGTGTGTTTTTTGCTGATATAAATAAAATCGGTACAATATGTACTACAATTAACTAGTAGATCATATCTTAAAAAAATACTTCATTTAAAAGTTAGTTACTATAGAAAAATCGAAAAGCGACTTTTAGAAGCCGAAAAGAATGAGGCCATATATGTATGTATATATATATATATATATATATATATATATATATATATATATATATATATATATATATATATATATATATGTGTGTGTGTGTGTGTTTTAATTATATACACTGAATTTTACTTGTTATATTACTCCAGATACATAATAATAAGATCAAATATAACATATAGTTTAATATATTCAATAGACGATATTATCAATTTCGCCGGTAAGACCGGTATTGTCCGGTATCTGAGCCACTATGAGTGGTATCAAAGTCGGTATGAAATAAGGGCTGCTATGTACCGGTTTAGATGGTGAAATGGTATATACCGAACATACCAGACGGTACTGGAACATCGATAAGTTTGGTCCAAACCACCAGAATAGAACATGAACGCAAAGAGATAGCTGAAATGAAAAGGGAAAAAAATCATTGATCTTGCCATGTTCCAGCCGGATATTCTATCAATATCTTGTCAGGCTGGCATTTCAGCACCTACTTTCTGAGTGACTGAAAAATGACAAAAAGAAGACGCAACTCATGAATAATCATGATACAATTCAATTAAGCATATAATTGCTGAGACTAAGCGGTCAATCATTGATGTTGCTTAGTCACTGACACCATTCAGCATACGGCCAGGTCCATGGCTTCCAAAATGCTGCTTTCTCCGATACATAGAGCCAACTGCAGCAATACAAAGTTCTGAACTTGCAAGAATCCTAGCATTGACAGCTGAAGATCACCAGCCTCATTCTTGGAATTTGGGGGAAACTTTCATTATTTCTCAGTTTATCACACAATAAAAGAGCCGCAGATGTGCACAGAAAGAACCAGTGACAGCTCAAAGTATCAAACCAATGTTCTTCTTGGTATTATCTGCTCCAGGCAATACACGCGATTTTGATAAGTTACAGAAAACAAAAGGAAAAGAAAGGAGAGGGTAAGCTTAGGAGCCGCTCCAACAGACTGTGAGCTTTTGGTTGAAATTACATTGCAGCGTCTGTTAACTTTTTCTGAGTTATTCAATTAAAATAATAAAAAATAAAAAAATGAGAAAAATAAAAAATACTGTTATATCATTACGAACAATGCAAAGGAATAATGGAAAAAGAAAAGACTAAAAAAAACCAAAATTAAGAAGTTCACACGCTCCAATGGCTTCTAAGTTCTAGAAGTTGAATGCTTTTAAGCCGGTTAGAGCAGAACTTTAGACTTATAAGCCTGTTCAGTGCAACTCTTAGGATTTTTGAAGTTTGTTGTAATAGATGGAGTGAAGTGGCAGAGGAACTGTTGAAGTGTATAAAATCAATTTTTCGTTCTTTCTTTTTTGTGGTCAAAGGAAGATATATTGGTGCGAATACACACATATCTTGTGTTTTTTAATTAAATATATTATTTGATTGGTAAGAATTATTGAATGGAATTAAATATTATTAGGTGAGCTTATTCCTAAGTAAAATAAATTTCAATTTACACAAGAATTGGTTACTATCCAATGCTAATACTTTGGTCAGGTTTACGATGAAGATAGTGTCCAGCCAAACATGTGAGAGGAAAGACACTGCAACAAAGGAATCGTCCCTATCCATATTAGCGGGGGTTCCGGCGCCCAGGCTCGCCCACGTCACCCCCGTGCGCTGGGTCGCCCGACGCGCGGAAAAGAAATTTCGGTACGGTCAGGGGAGGTGATTTTGCAAAAAAGTCCATGTATTTTTTCGAAATTACGTACAGGTCCTTAGTTCTCGTGAAAAGGGTTCCGGCGCCCAGGCGCGCCCACGTCACCCCCGTGCGCTGGGTCGCCCGACGCGTGGAAAAGAAATTTCGGTACGGTCAGGGGAGGTGATTTTGCGAAAAAGTCCCTGTATTTTTCCGAAATTACGTACAGGTCCTTGGTTCTCGTGAAAAGGTCCCTGAAAATTTTTTTTATCCCCTCCGTTTTGCGGGATGGCCCCCCGCGTTTTCGGAAATTGCGCACGGGTCCCCGTTTTTTTACGTACAGGTCCTCGATTTTTTCGAAAAAACCCTCCGCCTTTTCCGAAAATACGTTTTTACCCCCGGTTTTTTTTAAAAACTCCTCACAAATTATCGGCGCTTTTTTTTAGTACGTACGGTGGCTGGCGCCGCGTGGCGCCGCGCCTACAAATCTATACCAGTATACACGGAAGAAATGCCCAACGCATGGGCTGCACGCATCCTGGGACACATCAAGCAACAAAATGCATCAGACTCAGATGGGCAGTTGGATCCAACACTCTTTAAAGATTCCATGACGTGCACTATCTTCTCGCACATTATTCGAACTCATTTCCATGTTCACCGGTAACTTCTTGTAAGGTTTTGCTACCGATGGCATGGCGTATTTGGCAACGGTTGCGACTTATAGTTTTTGGTTGAAATTTTTGAATTTTTGTTGTTTACGGTACAGATTACAGAGAAAGATACTCATTTGCGATTTTAGATGGTACATATGTTAGGCTTTTAACATATACATCGTTTAACTTGTAGACCTCGTTTTAAAAAAATACTTGTTTAAAAGTTAGATACTGTAATAAAAATCAAAAGCCGTCAGTTTCGAAGAAAAATAACAGGACGGTCAGTAATGCAGGGCGATCTCTGCATGGATACTACTGAAGCTGTAAAGGAAGCCACCTGAGTCCCTGAAATCCGTCCCACCCAAGTGGTGCCATCACATCAACCCTGCCAACACGAGATGGTGCAAGCCTGAACAAATAGAGGATCTCATTAATGGCCAAATCAACCGACATAAGCGCCAGGAAGGTTGGCCAAGAAACACCCTGTCAAGAACTAAGCCACGTGAGGAGCCAAGACATGGAAACCAATTCGGCTTTGAGCCAGGAGGAATGTGTGGGAGGATCAGCACGGTTTGCACGTTGGCTTAGTTTGGATCGGTTTGAGCCTTTCAAACTGAAACTAATCAGAGATTGCCTTATCTTAAGTTTGTTTCCTTATCTTAAGTTTGCTCCTATCTGGCCGAACCCAAATTGTATGTGCACGAGACGTGTTCGGCCTTAGGACATTGTGTCTGTGTATGGCCGCACTCTTGGTGCCAACACAAGGCTAGGGTTTAGCCCATTGTAAGAGAAATCACGTTATTCAGAATAAAATTTTTGCTCTTAATTTTATGATTTGTGTTATAACACTTCAATAGAATAGGGAGTTTCATTTTGAATATTACCGCCGTTCTTTTTGTGATTTCTTTTTGTTTTGCAGGAAGAACATATCTACTTTTGTGTGGCCGAATAGACGAGGATCGAAGCGTGTGGTTGGATGAATTCCTTTGTCGCAAAGTGCTTTATTGAGACGGTGATTGGCGTCATCGGTTTGTCAGATTGTACGAATCTAAAGTTATTCTTGATGCTACGTCATGAAGATCAAGTACCCTGTATCAAATATCATGAGGGGCTTTCTATAAACATGACTATATGAGGTATGAAAAATGACAAAAAAAAGCAGGTATGTATTATGACGATGAAAAATATATCTTTTGAAATTTATGCTCCCAGAAGCATATGATAAGAATGATTGTGGATGTAGCTATTAAATGGTTGTTACACATTTCGTTTTCAACACAACTATGGAAGAATAGATGGCATAATTGTGAGTTTGTGACAGCTGACAATATCACCAAATAGATTCTCTCCATTTTTTTTTGCCTGCCTAGAGTCACTGTAGCAGCTGCAGTAAATCCAAGGTACAGTTTACTGCTGCTGTTAGTATTGTAGCATATTGACATGCCGATACTATAGCATTGAATCTAGGCCCTTCTAAAATCCAAGGGCAGCGTTCACTTCGCTGCAGTAAATCCTTATGAACTAGGTGGTCATCGATATTCGATTCTCTCGGTTTCTTCTGATATATGCTGGTGAGCGGAGCCATGATATGAATTGTAAGCAGCATCAGTAGTTTATCTTGTCAGGCGTGCTGTGCAAGGTTTGATCTTGCAAATATTGATATGGGTCTGTTTGGCAACGATTGCGGTTTATAGCTTTTGACTGAAATTTTTGAATTTTAGCTATTTGCGGTACAGATTACAGAGAGATACTTACTTACGATTTTAGATGATACAGATGTTAAGTTTTTAACGTGTGTATTGTTTAACTTGATCTTGTAAATGTCGTTAGATTAGTGGGTCAGTTCATGCGTAATCTCCGCATAAATAAAACTGCGATATGGAGGCAATCAATGGGGGGCTCTTCGACCATATTTGAGCACATGAGGATTGTCCCAAATGCTTGTTTAATTGGCCTTGCTGATGCTGACTTGTCTGGTAGATTATACAGGCTCTATATCAGCTAACCACGGTCAGGTTACCACATTTTTAGTTAACTCTTGGCCGCAACTTGGAATCTGGGAAGGTGGCAATGGCATAGTTGCAGTCTTGCAGGCCTACAGCTGGGTTGAATCGAACGGGATTCTCTGACTTGAGGAAGTAAAGTCACAGGTGACTTTGATTTCTAAAGTCCATCCATCCAACAATCAACGGTCCAGATTAATCTAGTATTTTTTTATTTTTTGATTTCTAGTTTTTAGTTTTTTTATTTTTATCTTTTTAGCTTTTTTATATATTTATTTATATTATCTGTGTTAAAATAACTTATTTTTAAAATAAAAAATAGGTTATTTTTATAACACAGATAATATAAAAAATATATAAAAAAGAAAAAAGCTAAAAAATGATAAAAATAAAAAAACTAAAAAAACTAAAAACTAGAAGTCAAAAAATCAAGAAATGCTAGATTAATCTGGACCGTAGATCGCTGGATGGATGGACTTTAGGAAGCAAAGTCACCTGTGACTTTACTTCCTCAAGTCAGAGAATACGCGCCGGGGTTGAATTGGGTTCCATGACACTGTATGTACCCGTAGTGTATAACGTATACAAGGTTACGAGACAAAAGCATTATAGAGTGCTCGTATTGGCTTCGGTTTATAGTTTTTGATTATGATTGATGACTTTTAGCTACAAATAGATAGTAGTAGCTGAAATAAATAGTTTTTAGTGGGGGGTGGGCAGTGAGAAAAATAAGGGAGAGATGCGTACGTGAGAAGGGAACGAGATGAGTGGGGTGCTTAACATGCCCGTAACCCCCTGCTTTATCTCTAGAGTGAGATGAAAGCGAGAGAAATAAAGAAACCACCTTGACAAGTCAGATGTTTATATTAACTTTGAGCTTTTGTAAAAAGAAACTAGAAACTTAAGTCAATACGAACACCCCCTATTATGCATCCCGCGTGTTCCCACTTCCCATGTTCGGTCTTACCTACCACACTCCTAACCTTTGAGGTGGTGCTTATTTAGGCTTAAAAGCTCGGGTTTATGTTTTTTTGCATTGTAGCGATTGAAAATACACGGCAACTGTTGTTAGCTTTTTTAGCTTGATTAAAATTTTAAAATTGAAAAAAGCTATATCATCTAAGACAATGCAAAGTAATAAGAGAAAAATAAAGGAAAGGCAAAAATCCAAAAAATAACTAAAAAATCAAAAACGAAATTAAGAAATTAGAAGCTAGAAGTTGGCATAAGCTCAAATATGCAGGGCCTGATTTCGACATGTACTTCTTCCCAAAGAATGCAATGTTGATTTGACAACATTGTGATGTAGATTTAAATCAAGCTAATAGACTGTGATCTTCATAATTTGGAGCTCTCAAGTAGATCGTGCCGATATTCCCTCTTTCCCTACCAACGAAAAAACATACCAAGACTGCACTTTCACTCTAACCCTTCTATGACCAACTGAATTAAACCTGTAGCATTTTGGGCTTTTCCATCATATTCTCTCAGAATTTAAACCATAGAGATGTCCCATATCATATTAAATAATGCATTAAATTCGTTATGATGGCGCAGACAGTTGGGCAAAACATTCAGACGGACGGCAATATGCAGTTGCTCCACACAGTTAATGTGACGAATATATTAGTAATGAATGCACAAATCAGAGTAGATAAGAATGAGGTGCTACTGCAGGCACCCTATCAAAATCTATTGAAAGAAGTCGATAAGACTACGCACCCGCTGATCATTGTCTTACCAACCCATTGATGGTCTTCAAAAGAACAAAAACACTTGCACGGTGGAACTACAATAATGTTTAAGCATTTCACATTTGTGAAAAGAATATCTTCGGCTAGTCTATGGTTTTACTTAGTCTCATACAGCGACAGGGAGAGTGAAAACATGCTGGAATTGTTCTACAAATATGATGAAAAGTTATGGCAAACCCTTCATTTGAAAAGTGTGACTTAAGGAGTGCAAAACGAACACAACTCATAGCTTATATAGCCTTAAACCAAACAAGAAACTGGGCACCTGCTCACTTTTGGTAGAGGTTTTGTTCAACACAGGCAATAGAATGGAGCAGTACCAAATTACCAATAGCGGGACTAGCGCATAGAACTATAAGAGTACACGAGAACATTTCTTTATGTACCTTCTCAAGATGGAAATCCCAAAATAATTTTGTTCCTAACATTCACTTCAGCTGCCGTCCTGTCTACACACAAATCAATAGAACGCTTGATGATTCTTCTATGCAGACAGGAAAAACAATCAAGGAAGCTCTGCAAAACTACAACAATCTATTTCAACTATGGCATGCCTTCAACTAATGGTCATTTTGAAGCTACACATAATTTGATTTGAAGCAGCAAAATGAATACCAGTTGCTTACATGGAACGTGAATTGCATTAACAAGTCCTGGATGCTGTATCATCTGATGACCTACCGAACTGTGTTGTTCAAACTTGAACATCACCAGTGAGCCGTTGCATTCACTCTCACCTGAGATTCAGTAGAATGTGGCCTTGGTGGCATTGTCAGCACGGTACTGATGTTCCAAATGACGGATCGCATTGCTAGATTTGAATTTGAAGGTCTTATTGGTAAATCATCACAACCAGGCCATTCTTTTTGGATAGAACATAAATTACCATCGCAATAACAGAGGAATAAGATCCATCTCTCACGAGCTGTCCCTGAGATAGACTACTGCCAAGCAATAATTGATTAAACTGGCCTCAAGAACAGTAGTATAACTCTTAATTTTCTCCCATCTTGCACTGGGTTTTCTCTGCTTTGTCTGGGGCTTCCCCCGCATGTTCTTGGATCTTCTCTGGTGTGTCTTCGATTTTCCTTTCATTTTCTTGGATTTTCTCAGCTTTGTCAAGGTTTCGCCCTGTTTTTTCTTGGATTTTCTCTGCTTTGTCTAGGATTTCCCCTGCCTTTTCTTGGATATCCCCTGCCTTCTCTTGGATTTTGTCTTCCTTCTCCTGGATTTCATCCACCTTGTCTTGGATTTTCCCTGCCTTTTCTTGCTCTTTACCTGCTTTATGCTTGATTTTTGCATCCAAACGTGAGAGCCTTTCAATTTTAGAGAGTGCCTCCGATCCAACTACTCTTACAGTTTGGTTCCTCAGAAGCAACACTGCATCCTTTTCAATATGATCACTAGTGGTACACACTGTTCTTGCCCGACTAATGCCAAATCTTTGGCCGGCAACGCCATCAATCCGAGCCATCAGCTCCAAGAGATTTCTCCTCTCCCGAGCCCCTGCCTCAGAGAACACCTTTCCATTCTTCAATGGCCGAGGTGGTTTCTTGGCACTCACCAATGGCACCTGATCCTCCAAGGCACCTGCATCAGACTCCTCCTTTTCATCGTCATCAAATGCCAATGCTGAAGTCGACTCCCGCTCTGATGCAGCACTGTCGCTAGCAGCAGCTCGCTTCAAAACTGTCTTCTGAACATCTACAACCGCGCAGGGATTCCCGACCACCGCAAGGCCGTTCCACACCTTGGTGGACACCGCCTTGCTGAGGACCATGAGCCGCTCAACGATGTCAGCCATCGATGGTCGCCGCTCCCTGCAAGATCGCACGCAACTCGCCGCCAGGGCAGCCAGGTCCCTCCGAGCGACAGGGTCGCGCGGAGGCGCCACCCGTGGGTCGAACAGCGCCGCCACCTTCCCCTTCCGCAGCAGGGGCACCGCCCACTCCACCACAGAGGGCGGCGAGTGCTGGACGTCGATGGCCTTGCGGCCGCTCATGATCTCCAGCAGCAGGATCCCGAAGCTGAAGACGTCGGTCTTGGTGCTGAGGCTCTCCGGCGTGACGTAGGCCGGGTCGAGGTACCCCAGCGTCCCCGCCGGCGCCGGCGTTGCGGCATTGCTGGCGCCGCCGTCCCCCCTCTTGGACACGTGGAGGGCGAGGCCGAAGTCGCCGAGGCGCGCGTCGAGGTTGGCGTCCAGCAGGACGTTGGCGGACTTGACGTCGCGGTGGATGACGGTGGGCTCGGCGTCGTGGAGCCCGCGGAGAGCCCTCGCCGTCTGGAGCGCGAGGCGAATGCGGCGTGGCCACCCGGGGGGCCGCGGGTTGTAGTGGAGCAGGTCGTAGAGCGTGCCGTTGGGCATGTACTCGACGACGAGTAGGCGCGGGGGGTGGTGCGCGTCGGCGGGGCCGCCGGAGTCGGAGAAGCCGAGGAGGTTCACGAGGCGCGGGCCTCGGACGGAGGATAGGATGCGGATCTCGTTGTCCACCTCGGGGCGGCGCGGGGAGGGGCGTTTGACGGCGACGGCGCGGCCGGAGGGGAGCACGGCCTTGTAGACCGCCCCGTGGCTGCCCCTCCCGAGCAGCGCGGCGTCGGCGAAGTGGGAGGTGGCCGCCTCCAGGTCGGCGTACGCGAACCGCTCGATCTCCGGGGCGGGGGGCAGTGCGGGCTTGCTCCCCGACCGGCGCGAGATGGGGAGCGGCGAGATGGCCGAGATGGAGCGGCACGTGGCCACGGACGAGTCCGCGCGGCAGGAGAGGTACCCCATTTGGGCCGGGCAGATAGAGTCGCCGCGCCGTGAGCCGCAGCTGCCCGGGGCGGAGGTGGAGGAGGAAAAGGGGATCAGAGAGGGTGGTGTCAAGTGTGGGCTGTGGAATCGGAACGGCAGCGCGGAGGGCTGCTTGCTTCGGCTGCGTCTGCGTAGCGCGTTTCTGGTGGTTTGGGGGGCGTTTGGTGGGGGAAATGGCGTCGTCTCGGCGCGGCGCGGGGCCCCGGCGCGGCCAGGGCGGTGGTAATTTTGAAGCGGGGCGGCGATGGATTGCTTAAATGATGTTGGATAATTCATTATCGTGTCGTGGAAATTTGGAGTCGTTAATACAGGGATGGTGATTGCACAATTCGACCGTGCGAGCGACGCTTTGTGTCGACTAGTAGTCGGCCGCCTCTTTTCAGCTTCCTAAACGTCTTTCGAAGCAGTTTACATGATAGTTTGTTTAAATAATTTCTTGTTTTTTCGGTATTTGATATTTTCGTATAAACACTTATGGTAAATTAAAAGCCATCAGTCATAGCCATAAACCGTCAACTATGACAAAAAGTTGACTGGTGGACTCATCGAAGGAAATAGTAGTAGAGCAAAGCTAGGTATTTTTTGCTAGTGTGTGCATCTACCCCAATTAGTACTTGGACACATAGCTATGTAGTACAGAAAGAAGAAGCGAGCGGCTAGGAGAGCAAAATAGCATGCCATCTTTACTCTTTTACCTTTTTGTTATAGGTGTGAAATCTGAACACAAGTAAGGGGTGGGCGTTGGCTGTCTGACAGGCCATCGTCCACAATAGTAAAAATAACACGAAGATTTATACAGACTTAGGGGTCTGAGAGGACCGCCCTACTTCTGTTGGTGAATCAATGCGGGTTACCATTGGGGAGCGGGTCCTTGAGGGCTCACCAGTTTGAATATGCTTTTTTATTGGTCAAGAGAGTTTAGGTTACAAATAAGGGATACATGATGTATTTGTAAGCTCTTGGGCTGCACAAATAACCGAAATACCCCTAGTGGAGATAGCTAATCTATAAGTGGGGGATATTATTGTCCTTTCTAAACATAACGGTGGTTCTTCTTTCATTTGTATATCATCTAATCAGTCATTAGTCACACCGTACTTGTATGGCCATATAACGAGTGACCCTATGCCCTATCTTAAGGCATATTCTTGGTCCAGCGGGCCCATTCATCTTGTGGGATTAGTCGTGGATGGATGCACCCTTTAGATAGCTTTGACCCTTGATGATAATCCCCTTGACCTACAAGGGGTTGTAGGAGACGTAGAGTCGTTATGTTAACCCTTTGTAGTACGATTAGAGATATAGCCTTTTTGGGCGAAGGCTACATGGGAGCCCCCTGCCACTTTCAAGCGAGGGACGAGGAGGCTCACAGGTATCCTTGACGGACTCTGTCTTTTCTAGAAAGATGTTAGTTATTCCTTCAACACTGCTTAGACAAGATTTGTTTTAGGATTCTATTTAGTTGAATTTATTGACTCCGTGGTGCTGGTTATCGACTTTATGGTGTCGCCGATCATCCAAAAGTTCAAAGATGGCGTCAGCATTTACTTATTATGCTCTCTTCTAATAGTGGTCTCTTGGTATTTAGATTGTAAAATCCTGATAGAAAAGACATCAGCTAGGCCTGTTCTTTTTGGCTGCGACTTGTGGCTTTTGGGCTATTTGTGCGAGAGATTACAGAGTAACAGAAACTCACGTACGGTTTTTGCTGATATAAATGAAGTCGGTAAAGCATGTAATATAATTAACTAGTAGACTCTATTTTAAAAAGATACTTTATTTAAAAATTAGCTATTGCAGAAAAGCTAAAAAATAGTTTTTAGAAGTTGAAAAGCACAGGACCGAAATGTGGCTGGGTTGACTCGACGGAGGAAAAGGTTGTAGAGCGGGGCTTAGGTCTTTTTTGCCGGTGTGTGCATCCGGCCTCAGTTAGTCCTTGACACACAGATAGCAGCAGTATGGAAACAGGAGGCGAGCGGCCAGGAGAGCAGGGTAGCATGCGATCTTCGCTCTTTTTCCCCTTCTCTCGTTTCAGATGGTGCAATCTTTCCACATCGTATCCATATCTAGTTGTGTTTATCTGCGCCAACTGAAGCTACGAACAGTAACGAACTCTGGTTTATTTTTTTCCCCTCCTGGAAGTCCAAATGGAACGACAAATGTCAAATTATCAGTGCGCACGTACATATTATAGGGAGCTTTCGTAGTCGGGAGACTGTGGCTGTAGTACCCGTTGTGGCTCTTTTACTGGTGGACAATAATCAATTCCGATCATAATCCAAGTGCCTATGCGATGGCGCATGTGACGGCAACCCAAGTAATTTTAGATTTTGGAGGCAGGAGCAGAGCAGGAGAAAGTTCAAAGGATTCTCAGTTCGTTCTTAAGCCCCACTTCTTTATGTGGGGAGGGCATTAGCCGGCACGAAAGGAATCTGTACTTGGTGTTCCTCTGTCCGGCGATCCCACACACGTGCCGCGCATACTTACAGCTAGTCTGATCTGGTGCTGCGTTCTCTATCGTTTCTGCGAATAAACTACTTCTGCTAGCACTTGTTGTTGTCTGGTGAGAAATTTGAGTTGATTTTTGTTCTAATTTGAGAAATTTGAGCCTCTGCTTCGGGGGACTTATTCTAATTACAATATCACAAGGAGATTCTCTTGTGAAATCCAAGGCTTCCATTCCCTGAATTTACCATGCTGACTTCAGACCTCAGACTTGTCGGAGAAAACAACATGGAATGAAAGAAGAAAAAAAAAGAGAACTATACAATGGTATACCATCCAAAGCCTTTATAATGGGATAGCTAGCAGCCGTACGATCATGACTTTATCACCATCAGATTTCTCCCACATGCACGTATGAAGCTAGGAGCCAGAGCCCACGTCGAGCATTTCTATTCCCTGAACACTTCCCCCTTCTCTCTCCCTTTTCTCCCAAAATTGAGCTCTCTCCAGTCTACACACCAAAATCGAGTGGTACCAATGACAACTTCCGCATCGTCGTGCTGTTTCCCCGGTGACGTCTCCACACTGCCCACAATACTGCTGCCATTACCCTAAATGGAACTTTTGATATGCCAGAAGGCAAGAGGACGATCGGCTCCCTGACATGCAAAGAGGACGTTGAAAGATCTTGTGCTCTTAGATGACGATGGGTTCCCATGTGCTGTGTAGAGGAGGATGATGATGGGGCATCGTGCGCAGATGACTATGGGGCCTCGTGCTCGCGGATGACAATGAACCTAGAGGAGATGGAGATGAGTTTTGTTTGAGTCCTTGTGCTTGCGAGGGACGTCAGCAACGAGCTCCCCGCAGAGGAGGCCAGCGACGAGGATTCAAACACGCTCCCGCGCGTGCGATGGAGGAAGACGGCGAGGGTTTGTGCGTGCCTCACAGAGGAGGACGGGGAACTGATATGCGTGCTCCCACACGCAAGAAGGAAGGTGGCAAGAAGCTCGTGACCGAGGACGGTGATGACCAAGTTTCGATGAGGGCAGCTATGTGCGAATCAAGTGTGTCCAAGTAGTATCTGAGGATTCGACGGTTGGATCCTATATCGTTAAAAGGCAACCGAATGATATAATGTGGGGCCTGTTCGGCAATGAGGATGTCGGCTGGTTTTTCGCAGCCGCTACAGTATCTAACTTTTAAATAGAGTATTTTCTCAAGACGGGGTCTACAAGTTAAACGTAGTACACATTAAAAGCTCAACATCTGTACCAGCCAAAATCGCAAGTGAGTATCGATCTCTTCGTAATCTGTACCGTAAACAGCCAAAATTCAAAATTTTCAGCCAAAAACCATAAGCCGCAGTAAAAAAGAACACACCCGTGGCCTAGCCGTGTCCAAGAAAAAAAATGCTCCTGAGGGCCGGTCAAATTGCAGCATATTTTTGGAGTTCCATGTATGATGATTGACTCGTAGAATCATACGAGGATATGCAGTGGCATATTCGAAAAAGATTGAGTTGGTCCTTTGACCAAAGCAAAAGTTCCAAATACAAATTCTCAAACCCTTTACTGCAACATCGGTGCCCATTTTCTTTATTGGAAAAAAAGTTCATAGGATCATCTGAAAAAATGCATCAACGGGATTTATTTTCGTCCTCTAGTCTACCATGCATCTAGAATTTGGCGAATGTTATTTCACCAAGTTTAGATAGTGCTCATTTTAGCTTTTGATGTGAGTTTTTAGTTTTTTTCACTGTTTGAGTCTTTTTTGGTTCTGTAGTTGCAGTTAGCTTTTTCAGCGTAATTAAATTTAAAAAAATTAAAAATAGAAAAACAGATTATTTCATCACAGACAATGCAAAGGAATACATAAAAAAGCAAAAAAAAGAAGCCCAAAAAAGCCAAAAATAATAAAAAAAGATAAAATTAAGAAATTGGAAGCTAAAAGCTGAAGCCCAATTTAGTAGGGTGTGGTTCTTGTTTCAGATAGTTTCAAATTGAAGGTTACGTCTGTTAGATGCCTAAGCCCTCTAAACAAGTTACTATGTCCCCATTTGGAGACGTTGACATAGCTAGTCTCCAAAATATATGTTTGACCACTAATTTGTTTGTAAAAGCCTAATTATAATATTATTTTTTAGAGAAATATACTCACACCATTTCCATATGGACAATCTAAATATTCATATGGATTTTGCTGGATTTGGTAAAGTTAAAATAGTTTGACTGCAAGCATTTTAGAATGACATTTTTTAACTATAGAAGGTACAAGTTAAGTGACATTATAAGTAATTTGAATTTCACTCTGCTAGATTCCTTATGTAAGTTGAAGCTCACTCCATTAGGATTTAAACCCTGGTCTTCCAATCGAGCAGACAGGTGTGCTTCACCGGTTGGACTTCAAGTTGGTTAGTTTTCCATCTCTTTTTATTGGGTTAAACTATTACGAGTTGAATGGTAAAACTTGAAATAGTGCTTTGACTGGCTTAAACTAACTCTTCCAACCTACACGTGTTTGGTGGGTTAAACCTCTTAACTATTAAAAATAACACATACAATACTTTGTTTCTAAGTTGTCTTTAGACCCATGTGATAAAGGCATCATACAACAACAACAAGAAAACCGTCCGTAATTAAGGGTCTTATTTCTCGGCTCTATACATACACCGTTTGCTGCATGCTAAACAATATATTTCTCTCTTCTTATTATCTCACATCTACGTCATTAAAAATCGTATATAGCAAATGTTATAGATAGATGACATCACATCATAAGTATATGCCCTTAGCTCCGAACCAAAGTCACCATTAAAGTATGTGGATGTAGCTAGTCCGGACTATTTTTCTCCTCTTTTGAAAAGAACCGACGTCGAACAGCTATCCCCTCTCGGTTCGGTTTGAGCTTCTGATTTCTGGTTTATTTTGCACTATTCATAAATTTTGTCTTTTTCATACTTTTAGCTTTTTTAATTTTTTTATCGGTTCTTTTTTCTCGCATTTGTTTGCATTAGATCATGAATTGTAACCACTCTCGTTAACACGTCTTCTGGTTTAATCACACACGATCAAACATACATATCCGCACCGTGTGCAACACATAAAGTGTAGGACGTGTACTCGCAACCCATAGTTGGCTGCTCGTACGGTTGAGGCCTTAGCGTACGTAACACAGCCTGCTACCTAGTTACTAGTAAGTTTGAGTAACAACATGTCAACATGCCAGATCGGTTGATCCTAAATGGCATAAAGCACCACTGAAATACTGAATTCTCATCTAGGGTACCAAATGTCCAAACCTGGTCGTGCTGTCGTCTAGCGGCGGATCGTTCGTAGGCGAGGAAACGAGAGGCATGTGCAAGTGAGCAGAGGTGCGCGCTTAATTTCGCCTACTCCGTACCGGAAAAAAGTCAAAACTTTGATCGGCGAGGTTTGACAAAAAACCTGACAATCGTTGGTCCTCCTGCTGTACCTCACTAGTTACTACGCCTCGCAATTAGAAAGAGACTGTCTTTACCTCACAAGCGCTGACGATTTTTAGTTTTTTCTATAGTAACTAACTTTTAAATAGGATATTTTTTAAAGATGAGGTCTATAAGTTAAACGATCTACACATTAAAAGCCCAACATCTGCACCGACCAAAATTGTAAGTGAGTATCTGTCTTTCCGTAATCTGTACCGTAAATAGCCAAAAATAAAAAATTTCAGTCAAAAACTATAAACCGCAACCGAAAAGAACAGGCAATTAGAAAGTCTCGTGCGTGTTTGGTCCAGTTTTAGGCTGTGATCGTTTCGGCTTCAACTTCTGGCTTCTGGCTTATTTTTCACTATTTACAAATTCGTTTTTTTCTGAACTTTTGATTTTTTTTGAGCTTTTTTGCCCGTTCTTTTTTTCCCGTATTCGTTTGTGTTGTCTGTGATAGGCTAACATATTTTTTATATTTTTTAATTTTTTTAAATTTAATTTTGTTAAATAAGTCTCTATCAGCTATAGTGTTTTTTCAGCCAACTACAATACTTTTCAATCATAAACCACTAAAAATAAACCCAAATGATCACCACCTTAATTTGAAACCCTCGCTTCAGTTCGGTTCAGACGCTTTTCAGCCTGGCCTGCAGAACGACTTTGTTGCGAGCTTTGCCTGTCGTGCGCGCGCCTTTTGAGACGGCGGTGTATCTCACAAGCAGCAGACGCGCGGGCGGACAGTCGGATACAAGAGCACTAGCCGAAAAGCGAGCCAGAGTGAGCGAGCGAACGTCGTAAAGCTACGGTTTGCCGAGGATTGAAAGCCACCGGCCGGCCGCAGCACGGGCATGAGCAGTGGCGGTGTCGGGCGCGTGTGCCGGCCGGCCGGCAAGCACGCGTGGGCACGGCCGTGCGTACGCGTGCACGCTGCACGCATGGCGTGGGCGAGCTGTGTACCCAAGCCCAGCAGGCAGCAGCTGCTCGAAGCCTCGAACCACCAGAAGTACGAGTGATCACTGGCAGGGGCGGAAGTGTCACACACCGGTCCGACAAAATATTTTTAGTAGGAATTAGCATTTTCAGTCTATATGTAAACCTATGAGATTAAACTCAGTGTATCCGATTCTTTTCTTAAAACCAAATAAAGAGAGCACTAATAGCCTAAATTTGTAATAGCTAGTAGCAATCTACAAGAAGCCTTTGCTTCCCTCAGTTCATCAGGCAACTACAGCAAGTCAAGCTAGCTCTTAAGCCAACATAAGAGAAACGACCGCAACAGGCTATGGCGTCCATTTGATGATCACAAAGCATGTCACCTTGTAGCAGTTCTCGACGTTTGTTCGTCTCGTATGGTTGGTCAGGAGATGTGTACCATGTTCACCGTACAACTGCATCTCGCTAGGCAACGACCTATCGTCGGAGAATGGGACAAATCAGTGCCACCGCCCACCCTTGCTTACCATCTCGCCATGGTGTCGTTTGGTCCCTATTACTTCGTGCTCTTGCCGGGCGAAGGAAACTTAGATCCACCCAATCAGTATGTACTTTGTTCTAAATTTCTTTTAATTATTCCAATTTGTGAGTTATGATTTCAGTGTGATGATTGTTGATTGATTTTTTTTTATCGAATTGTAGTGTTAAGACTTAGTATTTCAATTTTGATTTTTGGAATACCAGCCTAGCTCATTGCAAATCGGAGGCAAAATTGTAGTATTTGACTGCAATGCAAGTAAGTAAACCTCTGAGCGTATTTTTTTACTATATTATTTTTGAACTATTGAATATGCAAATATCAAACAGACTTTTCAATTAATTGGTGATAATTTTATGAATGATATATTTATTTGTTATGTGGAGACATAAGAGTTAACGAAAATTACTAATGATGCTATGATTTGTCGCTTTTATGATTTTGAAGGAATGTAAATATTAAAAGATAATGCATTAACTTATATTTGATCATTCTACTATATTTTGCTTGAAAATTTTAAGTAATTTTGTTCTGTTTTGACATGCTATTGGGATCGAATGATATATTTTACCAATGGCGACTAACTTTTGTTTGTGATTTTGCTATTAATTTCTTCAGTTTGCTGCAAGTAATAAGTATTATTATCAGGCCTTTTATTTATCATACGTTGTCATCGGTTACATTGAAGTATTGATGTTAAAAATTATCAAACATATTAATATTTAGCATAATATTACTTAAAAATTATATATGTTATTATATATACAATAAAGTGATGAAGTTTAATTATTTTTATCCTAGCTTGTTCCTGTTCACTGGTCATTGATCGGCTCAACCGTATGGTGGTGTGGCGAACAGCTGGGGCCTGTTGTGCTTTTTGGTGAATTAGCGGCAAAAAGAGCTCACTTACTTCCTCTGTAGTTACGAGCTGCTGGTAGATCGTTAGAAATAATTTTAATTCAAATATATTTTCTAAGTTAAAATTGTATTGAACTTAAAGATACAGTCTGATATATGTTCTAATTAGAGATAGAGTCTAGTATTTGTATAAACCCTACGCTATATAAATAGAGGAACATGTAATCTATTTTGACAGTAAGAACGAGAATAGAGAAATTCAGAAAACGTGGTTACGTAGTTGCGGCCAGGGCAATTCTCCTGTGTTCACTCTGTTTTTTTTTTTTGCAATATATGAGTTTTCTCCTGGGGTAAAACCAACAGTTGGTATCAGAACCTAGGCAATTATCAGAGTGCAAACGAGATCCAATCGAAAAAATCGTCTCTTGGTGATTCCATTTTGGCGTGCTTAGAGGCAGTAGCGACTTGGAGGCAGAGGACAGAAAAAAGGGATGACAATCAAGATGAAGGTGTACATGAGAACTCGCACCGAGTGGGAGGTCCAATCATCGAAGCGTGAAGGCAAGAATACTTCCAACGGTGGTGGCCGAGGCCGTTAGAATCGAAAGCTTGGTAAGGCAAACGTGAGGTACTGTAATTATCACTATTATGGGTATTTCGCTTTAGAATGTCACAAGCCAAAGGAGAAATGCTTCTTGCTAAAACTCTCAGCGATAATGAACCAATAATGCTCTAATACTGAGATGAGTTCAGGATATTGAGAAGATGTGTTTGTCATCCTAACTCGAGTACGTAGAGTGAATCCTAACTCGTTAATCTAGCTTCAGTCACCATGTATCTATACACACACAAGCAATGACTTATATATGACATTTATCGGTATTACATAAACGTAGCCCATGATTATACACACTTACAGTGTCTAGCATCGAATGAGTGAGGTGTCAAGGGCATTGAGTGTGAAGAGAAAGAATAAGTCCTTGAAGGTTGCCGTGAAGATACAATCATGAATATTGTGCTGTAGATGATGCAGCATGAACTTGACATTGACACCCGAGCGCCGTTGCTCCTCCGGCTTGTTGGCATGTTCCATGTAATACATATGCAATATCTGGTAAGATAGTCCTAGATTTAGGAAGCGTTCTTTCATGATGACCAACGGCTCGCTTAGCACGATTTTTTGGGCCAACGGCAAGTAGGAAATCTCACCACCCATTTTCTTCGGTTTGCCCTTGCCGTTTCAGCTGTAGGTCAACTTCACGGTAGTCGACCAGGCACGAGATGTAGATGCATTGGGCCCTTGCTGCGTCTGTGCAGGTAGCGTTGGTGCGGATTGAGCCTGTGGAATTAGCACTGGTGCAGATAGCTCCTATGGACTTTGCACCGGTGCAGGTAGCTCGAGTGGACTTGGCACTGGTGCAGATGACTCTTGTGGATATGGCACCGGTGCAAATAGCTTGAGTGGACTTCGCATCAGTGCAGATGGTTCTCGTGGACTTGGTATAGGTGCAGGAGCCTCCAAACAGATATCTCTCTTGGGCCACTGGATGAATGTTCCAATGGCTTGCCCTAGAGTCATGACCTTATCGTTGGGGGGCATTTGTAGTAGGACGACCTCAAAATTTGCATGAACACCATCCACATTCACTTTTGCAAAACCTGGCGCTAAAGATACACTATGCATCAAAGCCTCGGGCCCAGATGGATACGCTGGCCCCATGCAGCGCACAGGGCAACAGAGGTATATCTCACTTAAAGCTTGCACTTCGTAGCTACCTACATAACGATGCAAAATTAGCTACTCCAACAGGCCTATCAATGGATCGAGCATTCTAGATATAATAATTATTAACAGGATGTCATCGACAGGAAATCGGTGGTCGCTTTCCGAGGTAGGGTTGGACGCGCATCTACTCCGACGGTTGGGGGGCTGCCTGCATAAGAGCGATGGGGACTTCTTGCTGATTTTTTGTATACATTTGCATCTCATCTCTGACCAACCTTTGTATCTTATATCTGATTTTTGCCGTAATGCCTCTCGCAGCTGTGCCTCGCGCTCGGTTTTGGCTCTCTTCCTACTCCGGTACGCTTCGGAGTCCTCTGGAAAGCCATATTTCCAAGGAACATAAAGACCATGGTCTCTCGTGCGACCCGGGTGCTCCTTGTTTCCTAGGGCCACAGAGAATAAATCTCTCTCCCTATCTCCTCGAATGAGCTTTGGGAAGATTCTACACTCGGTGCTTCCAGGCGATAGGACACTTCGTCGTCTGTAGGGTTTCGAATGGAGATTGCTCTTTCCGAGCACAATATCTAAATCCTTAACCATATCATTGATCTCTTTTCTGCTTAAATACCTTGGAGCTGAACTTTCCTCGTTCTCTCTGTCGAATTGTTTCTTCATCCTGCGGTATGGGTGAGCCCTCCAAAGGAACCTACGATGACGCATGTACACAGTTTTACGTGAGTGCTTCAGCCACATACTATCAGTATCATCTAAGCAGTGAGTACAAACTTTGGCCCCTTTTATACTTTGGCCTGACAGGTTAGTATGGGCAGGATAATCATTTATGGTGCAGAACAACAAGGAGCGTACATTGAAGTTCTCTTGTTTATACACATCCCATTCCTGTACCTCTTCGATCCACAATATTTTTTAGATCTTTCACCAACGGTGCTAGGTACACATCAATATCGTTCACAGATTGCTTCGACCCTTGGATACCATCCACAGGAGGAAGGTTGTAGATGAGAGAGTCATGGGCCAAGTGCTATGTTGGCAGCTCATGTTACTGAAAAGATTCATTCCATCTGTACTCAATCCAAACCTTATATTCCTTGGTTCTGCACCGAAGTCTGCAAACCTCCTATCGATGTTTCTCCACTAGGCGGAATGAGTAAGGTGTCTTAGCATTCCATCCTTCTTACGTTCCTCCAAGTGCCAACATAGCAGTTTTACCTCTTTTGAGTTTGCGAAAAACTACTTCAAACAGGGAATTACAGGAAGATATCATGCCACCTTAGCAGAAGGCCCTCTCTTCACCTCTATTCTCTCACCGTCATCTGATTGATTCTTACGTTTGTATCAGGATGCGTTACACCAGGATATACATGCATATTTACACACTCTTTACGGTAGAGGATACAATCATTCAGACATGCATGTATTCTTTCTACTTTCATTCCCAATGGACAAAGAATCTTCTTGACTTTGTAGGTGGTTTTGAACAACTCGTTTCCCTCTGGAAGCATGTCCACTAAAAAACCTAATAGTGCCGTGAAGTTCTTGTTGGACCAACCATTGCTTGCCTTTAATTTCAACAGTTCAAGCACGACTTGCAACCTCGTGTACTTTGACTTGCAGTATATGAAGAAAGGTTTCTCCGAGTGCTCCATCAAGCCCTGGAATTTAACACACTCTCTCTCATCATAGTTCCCTTCTGCATCACAAAGCATCTGATTCATATTATCATTATTCAACCACAATCGACATGATCATCTGGCGGCATATCATTGATTCGGTGATGTCATTATTACTACCTTACTGTGTAATCTACTCTTCACCATGACTGGTCTAACGTGCACACCCCTTTTTGAAACCCCTTCGAATCAAGTGCTTTTCAATCTGTGCTCGATTCTTAAACATCTTTAGATTTTCGCAGTCAATACATAGACAGTACATATATTCCATCCCCTTATTCAACATATCTTCCTCGGTAGCTCTTGTGAAAACAGAAACGTCATTAATATACTCTTCACTCACATGATTCCCAGCGTACATCCAGCTTTAGTCTTACGTTACGCATATAACAATTTAGTATAACATATTCAATTAATTAATTACTATACTATATATGTACGATCTAAATGAAGTAGCTATATGTAGCAATAATAATTAATTGAGTTGAATTAAGTACAAATAGACGATGAATTGACTAAATCATAAACTATGCTAGATGTAAAATAATATTCTCTCTACATCAAGCTAGCTAGATCAACCATCTTCAATTCTCCTTTCACCAAAAGTTATAAATCTAAATTATAAAGCAGTTAGGAACAAATTACTAACCATAGGTAGTCAAAACTTTAGTGGATCTATAATTACTCTTACAAATAGTTTTCTTTCACCAAATGGCCCCAAAGCCCTACCTCCAGCTCAAAGTGGTAGCGTAGATCTGGAATTTAAGACAGAGGGTCGATGGGTCTACACGCAATTAATATAATGAAATTATCACATATAGTTTTTTATACAAACCGTCTGTGATGACTTAATTATCACAAACAGTTTTTAATACAAACCGTCTGTGAAGTATAAAAGACGGTTAAAATAAAAACTATCTGTGATATTTGGTAATATCACAGACGGTTCTTGTTAAGAACCGTCGGTGATACTTCACAGACGATTTTCACCACAAACTGTCTGTGATATTTTCTCTTCACAGATGGTTTTTAGGGCTGATAGCAACACAAATTGTCTCTAAATTAAAACCGTCTATGATTGTATTTCATACATACGGTTTTAGAGAACCGTCTGTGATGTGACGTTTAATATTAGGCTTTTTATAGTAGTGACGGTCTACAATGCATATCTTCTACCATTGTTCTTTCTAATTATTACTCCTACAATGCATATCTTCCACCATTGTTCTTTTTAATTATTACTCCTGTTTTTTTTACTGGAATCTCTACCATCTACTTTTCTAAAGTTTGACCACCAACAGGTTGAAAAGTATATGAATTCACTACATGAAAATTATACCATTAGATTTATCATTTAAAACACTTTCATAATATTATAATTCTATTAGCGTATCTTAATTTAAAATTATAAAAAATAACGATTAAAGTCACGTCTCGGAGATCGTAAAAAGTCAAATTAAAAGAATGAGGGGAGTATGGCTCAGCTCTTTTCAACTTATTGCTTATGACTTCTCTCGAACAAAGTAATGAGACGGTTTTTCCGCCGCCATTTCGAAATGGCTTATTGGGACAGTCTTTTCGAAGCGGCTGATCAATTTATCAGCGTTCGGTTCGTTCGCACAAACGCTCACACGAGAGTCAAAAACTATCCACCACAATTATAAATTATAAGCCATGAAACGCAGCAATTTGTATTTCTGTGGTCAAAATTCTAGAATGTTAACTCACGCATTTGAAACTACAAGTGAGAAATAATGGAGCTTTACTTCTATGTAGGCCTCAGGCCCTTAGCGACGGGCTGAGCTTGGACTGGTGTTAGTAGAAGGCCCAAACCAATTTTGGCCTCTTGCACTATCTCTAAACTAGCTCTATCGTGACTTGTAAGACACACAAACAATTTCTCAAGACCACGCAGATTGATCAAGCCATTGGATTATGATCAGACATCACTGCATGTAAAGGAAATTAACAATCAAACATATATAGCTAGCTACGCAATAAAAACAATAACATAATCTACCGAGTTGTTTAACTAGTGTAGTTTGACTTTGATTAAGCTAACCTCGATGTAAACCTTAGTTAAGTAATCTAACTACTTTTGTTGTGGTTTAGCTTTCGGACTTTTCGAGTCCGATCAATAGCTGAGGATGGTCACGAGCTTGGTCATCGCTAAGTTGACAACCATTAGCAAATGGGGAACTTCTATTGTGAGTTGGGCCCTAGTTGATGAGCTATGTTTAGCATTTCCCTCAGCATCTCTCACCGGAAAGATAGGTTTCAGAGATTGAGTACACTAGTTGGAATGTGTAGGATCGGTATAGCAACAGAGAAAGTGAATAGTGCCTTTATATTTTCTCTCAAATATTGTCAATTGTTCTTTGTAATAGTTATGAGAAACTATGAAGATCAGCAACCTAAAATTCTGAAAACACTCAGTGCTACAGTAATTTCTGCAATGTGAATAGTAAATCCAGCAATATTTCAAAAAGAAAATTCATGAAACTTTTGATCTATCGATCCAAAAGACTTAAAACTTGAACTAAGACTACATCGATCCAAAAGACTTAAAACTTGAACTAAGACTAGATCATGACCTTAAGAACCTATCCTAACAAAAAAATCTTGGAAGAACTTGAGAGAATTAGGATATTTTGATTCGTGAAGCTCTGTTGTACCAAACTAGGCCAAAATCTAAAATTGGGCTAACTCACAAACCAAAACTTCAAATCATTTGAAATTTGGTATGCACCTTTTCTAGGATGTTAGAAACATATTCCAATTAACGATCAAGAAAATCGTTGCCAAAGATATGACCTTTTTCCGTTTGAAGGAATGTTGCACTAAAAACGTGCAAAAACCAAAACGGTGAATATGACTTGCTCGTGGGTGGATGATGGTCAAGGTTGCTTTGGATGTGTTTCTACATGAGCCCAGCAAGTAAGAACACCAAAGTAATAGAGGTAGAAACAGCTGGATCAAGAAATCACTTGGAGAGATTAAAAGGAGCAAAAATCAGTTTTCTTTATGAACTTGCCATGTAAATGTCTAGACAGGTGGAGATTGATTTTCAGAGATTATCTTCATCTCTTACACATTTTTAGTATAATAAGATCAATAAGGGGAGAGAGGGGAGAAAAAACCAACCAAATCAATCAACACAAGAGAGATTCATGAGGATGAACAAAAATTGATGTATTGCTACTTGAGGATGAATGTTTTATAACCACTCCACTTAAAGGACAAGAAAGCACACCATAACACTCAATTTCTCTCAAACCTTAACCCTAGAACTCATGAACACTTCATCTCAAGAGAGGATGGTTGGATGGTTAATTACAAGTCTCCATCTCAATCCGTTAAATAGATAGGCTAACTAGCCCTATGTAACCCTTAGTGGATATTATTCACTTAACTTGTGTGGGGAAACCCGATAAATCCACACACACAGGTTTTAACTCACACACTATACTTATGCACGTTTTTCAAAGCACATAAGCTCGAATTTGCTAAGTCCTTAGTCTTGATCCAACTTGATCTTCTTAGATTCTCCTTGATCTAAATTGCTCTCCCAAGCGTCGCGGTTTTGTTCTATGGTAGTTTCCAGTATTTTAGTCAAACTACCAAAATACCATTTCTTGACCCGATCATCTTCTTCTATTGCAAGTAGTCGCCATGCTTGCCACGTGTAGGTACATCACTGGTTTGCTATGTGTTGGCAAGTCTCTTCCATTCTGATTCCATCAGACCAAACCTCATTTGGATCGACCAAACCATATGGTACAACCCGTCGCTCAAACTTTCATTAACATTTCCTACCTTCCTTGTGTTATGTTTGAGCTCATCTGGCATTTTTGATCGTTTTGGACCTTGACTCCTCCTCGCTGTTGACCATGGTGGACTCCAAGTGACCCTATATATCTAAAGATAAATAAATCATTTTTGGATACAAGTTCTTCGTAACTTGACCTATATTAGCGATAATATGTCTTATGTAACCTATAATCGCTGACCTAGGTCACCAAATCATCATATGACTCAAAATTTTCAAGATCATCTATTTCTGCAAGCTGTCCAGAAAAATTTGTAAATTTATAAATTTTCACTCCTAAAAAAAATAATGGTTCATCACAACTAAATTATGGACCTTCTCACATGGTCCTTCGGAACGAAAGAACAAAGTTAAATGTACGCCATATTCATTCTGCATCTGTCATGAAGAAAGTATATGTAGCTTCTACATGGCATTTCCTTCCACCTTGTTCAAGGGGATAAATGTACGTCAGATTCATTCTGTATCTGTCATGAAGAAAATATATGGTAGCTTCTACATGGCATTTCCTTCCACCTTGTTCAAGGGGTTTTTTTTCTTCACCTATACCAGTGATGGGTCTTCGCTTCATGCGTGCATGCACTCCTCACCTAGCGTGGAATATTTGGGGCAATCACGCAATGCATAGAATGAAGAACCACATGTTACATATATAGACCATGCCAGGCAGGTAAGGCAAGTGTGAAACCATGCCAGGCCGGTGAGGGGGCAAGTGTGAAACCATGCCAATTGTGAAACTATACCAGGCAGGTGAGGAGGTAACTGTGAAACCATACCATGCCTTAAGTATGGTCTAGGAACCGAGGCATCTAACATGTTAACTGAGTCCTCTAACACCTCCCCACCCGAAGTTGGAGTGTCGGTGGAGCGAACATTCAAACTGGACTGGAACTCGGTGAAGAAGAAGGCTGTGGTCGATGGTGCTACGAAGATACTGAAAGATGTGCTTTACAGCGGCGAGGTGCGGCTCGCGGGGATCACGCATATGGAGACGGTGGTGTCGACAATGGCAATAGTGACCACGGGCAGCAACACTTCAGCTCGAAGGGGAGATGCAGCAGTAGCCTGTGCATGTCGATGGAATGACCACATGTGCGGGCTCCCGGTGGTGCGACGGGTTGTGCTCGCAGACGACGGGCCTCCGATGACGTTGTGGCGTGACACGGCGCGCTCATCAACATGGCCTTACGAGCACCCTGTCTACCATCGTCATCACGCTGGATTATCATCGCCAGCCTATCAACTGCGAGCACGAATCGTCGCATCACCGGGAGCCCGCACATGCAGTCATGCCATCGACATGCACGAGTTGCTGCTGCATCGCCCCTTCGAGCTGCAGCGTTTCTGCTCGTGGCCACCATTGCCATCGTCGACGCCACCATCTCCATATGCATGATCCCCGCGAGTCACACCTCGCCGCTGTAAAGCGCATTCTTTGGTATCTTCACAGCACCATCGACCACGGCCTTCTTCTTCACCAAGTTCCGGTTCAGTTTGAACATCTGCTTCACCAACGCTCCAATTGTGAGGGGTGTTAGACGCATCAGTTAACATGCTAGATGTCTCGGTTCCTAGTCCATACTTAAGGCATGGCATGGCTTCACACTTGGCATGGTTTCACACCTGCCCGAGGCATCGGAGAGGTTGAAGCCAAGGTAGTGAAGTCCGGAGCTGAGGAATGTCACGGGTCGGTAGGGCGATGCAAACCGATCTATGATCGGAAAAGGTAGAGAAAATCCGATCTGAAGATGACCGGAGAAAACTCTAATTGGTAGCCGATCGGATGATCGGCGACACGACTTAAACTACGGGTTGCGTAGCGCCCAGGAATGAGCATGGATACGAGATCATCTCCCAGTGGCGGTGCGACGGAAGCTGTGGCGGTGGCAGCTCAGGAGCGGCACCGCTCTGATACCATAAGAGCGTGAAATATTTGGGGCAATCACATAATGCATAGAATAAAGAACCACATGTTACATATATAGACCATACCAGACAGGTAAGGAGGAAAGTGTGAAACCATATTAGGCAGGTGAAAGGGTAGATATGAAATCTTGCCAATTGTGAAACTATACCAGGCAGATAAAAAGACAAATATGAAATCATACTATATCTTAAATATAGACTACAAATTAAGATATCTAATATGTTAACCGAGACATCTAACAACCTGATAAGCGAAAAAACAAGGTCAACCGATCACCGACGGAACACCTTCCAAGAACAGCATGTGGCACTCGCATGTATGACAGTTTTGTAGCTGGTATTCCAGGTCGACATCTGATGAGGTTACGTGAATCCGGCTTATATATGCGTGCGTGCACGCGTGCCTAGTTACATTCGCTTACATCGATGACATATGGAATTCAGGTGCGCACGTACGGAGATGACGATTTGCCTAAACAAATTTGCCCACCGTAGCTAGCAGCTTAACCGGGAATTATGGAAGAAGCAAACTAGGGTTGAACGGGAATTATGGAAGAAGCAAACTAGGGTTGAATCATGCATGGACTAACAAACGCGCGGTGGATTATTATTGCTTTGTTTCTCTTATTTCCTATACCTACGTTCCAAACATGGAGGCGCTGAATCACGGTGGATTAACTGGTGGTTGACGGCGAGACGGTTTCGACAAGTGCTAGCCGCTGTGCAAGCTAGCTAGCTACGGCTACTCGCTACACCGGCTTTTCGACCGCTGCATGGTTGTCCTCCCCGGCCGCGCGAGTCCGCTGTTTTGCCGTGGTTTGATATTTCCTGGTACTGAATATAGCACCCGGCATGCATGAGAAAACTAGCATCCCTGTAAGGTCCATTGAGCCTTCCAGGTGTTGCATCCACAGAAAGGCGAAACCGCGGGCTGTGGGCACACCACCCTCGACCAACTTCTCGGTTTTATAGTACATCATGTACACGCGCGCGCACACATGATATCATATACACACGTCCAGTGAATACGTTCAATGCACATATTTAAAACAAGACCAAGATCTAAAAGTGTGCGAAGCACATGCACATGCTTTGATCACAGGAAGCATCTACGTACACGTATACTCAGTAGCACTATTTACATGAACAATACATAAAAATATTATTCATATGAACAGTATCCTCAGAAAATAGATACCGTAGGCTTCGAAACCAGGTGGCTGGGGTGTACGATAGCACCTTTTGCCAACTGAGCCAAGCTCAGTTCCCCTCAACTTCTCAGTTTTGACATTCGCATAATGAGATCGAGTTTTTTTAGAGGTGTTCTTTCTGGCTCATAAGCTCGAGCTTATAGTTTGTGTAATATTGTTTGGGTTTCTTGCACTGTAGCTAATGCTAGCTTTTTTAGTGTAATTAAATTTTGAAAAGGGAAAAAATAGGTTATATCATCACGGACAATACAAAGGAATAAGTAAAAAAAGGAAAAACAAAAAGCCTACAAAACCAGAAAACCAGAAAAAATTAAAAAGCTAAAAGGTTAAGCCTAAATGAGTTAGACTATATTTTATAACTTCTCTCAAATAAATAAACAGGATGATATTTTATCGTTATTTTAAAACGGCTTATCAGGACAACCTTTTTCAAGTGGTTTATCAGTTTATCGACATTCGGTTCTTTCACACAAATATTTACGCTAGGCTCAAAAATCATAAGCCACAGTAAAAAAGAATCCACCCCAAATCTATTACCTCGGTGACCCAACGAAAGGCCCAGAAGGACACTGACATGTCTAGATGGCGTGTAGGTCCTTGTTGCAAAAGCAAGAGGATATGTATAGGGGGTTTTCGTATTGTCTTTTGTCGATAGCTTTTGGCTATGGTGTTTGTTTGAAAATGAGTAGTAGTGACTGAAAGAGGTGACTTTAATAATGAGGACGTGAGCGGCGGGGAAAGCGTGACAAGAGTGCGAGTAAGATGCGTGATGCATCTGTGCCCCTTTTCTTATCTTTGAAATGAGACAGGAATAAGAGAAATGAAAAAACTGTTTTAAGAAGCTGGATGTTTATATTACTTTTTAACCTTTTTAAATAAAAATTAGAAGCTAGTATGAACAGGATCGTGTTCTGTCTGAGCTCTTGTGGTCCTGCTAGCTACTATATACTTGTTCAGCGCATGCAGCAGCGTCGACATGCAAGAAGCGTCGGCCATGGATGGGAGCAAGGTTGTGGTGCTGCTCGCGACGGCGGCCGCGTTGCTCCTGCTGCTCCCGCTGGTTCTGCCTCCCCTGCCGCCGCCACCGCCGTCGCTGCTGCTGCTCGTGCCTGTGGTGATGCTGCTGCTGGTGATCTCCCTCGCGTTCTGCCCAACAGGCAAGGTCGCCTACGATTCGGCCGGATCCCTGCAGCTTTGTTAAGTACAGCACTGGCATATTGGTGAATTGGCTGTTCATTCCTCGATCGAGGCCCCGAGGCTCTAGGTGCCGTGCTGTACAGGTGAATTGGCTTGTTGCTACATAAGTCATTTTCTCTCTCCTTAGTTCGTATGTTCAAAGCTAGAATGACTTGTATTTTGAATCGGATGTAGTAATCAACAAAACATAGTTCTGAGTTGAGAGTTCTGAACCCAGAATTGATGCCTCGTCTCCGAACAAAGAGAAGAAATTATAGCAAACTTTGTTGGAGTTATTTTGGGTCGTTCTTCAGTTTAACTAGTTGTTTTCGTCAGATTTTGGTGGTCAAAATAATCAGGGGAAATATTTTTGGCATTTGACGTAATTGTAAGAAAAGATTAGAATTTTATCAAAAATCATGATTAAGCATCAGCCACACTACAAAGCCTCCAGAAGATACCGACTAAAGAAAGATAGATACAAAGAAGGAAATCGTCAAAAGGAGATTGGAGACAAGAAGATTTAAAGAAGGATAGGGACTCGATCCAAAGAAAGGTTGAGCTGACATGAAAAGAAAGAGCTAAAGTGCAATCCAAAATTGAGTCAATTGCTTTAGACTACAAATATGATGTACCAGTTGACGGAAACACATGCACACATCAATCTTTACTATCTTTTTGCATCTACTTTTCCTGCACCTTAAGAGTAAACCGTAGCTAGTAGAATCTTGTCTTTGTAATTTGATTTTGATTAATAATATTTTGCAATCGACGCGTTGATTAATCTATAAGTTACACATATCCGTTATTTTGAGATTTCGTTTATGTTCGTTATTGCTTTGCATAGACGTTCACTACTACAAAAGAGACTATACTGGATAGCTACATCACAGACGGTTCATGTTAATAACCGTCTATGAAAGTTGCGGACATCATAGACGGTTTGTATAAAAACTCATCTCTGATATTGTTGACATCACAGACGGTTCTTATAATAAACCGTCTGTGATATTGCGGACATAACAGACGGTTTGTATGAATAACCACCCGTGAATTATCACAGACAGTTATTAATATGAATCGTCTATGATAATATTCGTATCACAGACCGTTTGTAGTTGGAACCGTCTAGGATAATCTACGCTATTAAATACCGGGCATACGTGGTCTCGACACAGATCTGTCTTCATTGCGCTGCATCAGTGGAGCAAGGCGGCCGACTTTGGGGAGTTTGGTGAAAACATATCGCTTGTAGATCTATATACGTCTTCTTAGTGATCAGAGGTTAGTACTCAATTGTTTCTAATAACTTATATGCCTTATAATTGAAAGAGATGATAGCTAGGTTTTTGTTTAGATCTAGATAGCTAGCTAGGTTTAGAAAGATAATGGTACTTTTCTCAATTTAGAATGGGTAAGTACTCCTCGTTTACTTCAATATATTCTTGCTTAATATTATTGTGTCATGAATACGTGGCTAGCTAGCTACCTACCTAGTATAGATGTGTGTAATTAAGTGGTTAGTCTGATTTGCTATATATAGTAGCGCTAATAATCCAATTTGACACCCATTTATTACATGTATAGCATAGATGGACCGTAATTGGATGTACGTTGAGAACCGTGTGAGTGAACAACACATTAATGGCGTGTCTGCTTTAGAAAAGCGGCCGAGCTGGATATGTTGAAGAAGGGGATGGAATATATGTACTGTCCATGCATTTATTGTGATAATCTAAAGATGTTTAGCAACTCAGTGCAGATCGAAGCTCACTTGATTCGAAGGGGTTTCAGAAAGGGGTACAAATGTTCGACCAGTCACTGTAAAGAGAAGATTACACAAGAAGGTAGTTATGACATCGTCGAGGGAGACAACGATATGCCGGTTGTGGACTGTGTTTTCGATGAGGATAGGTTGTAGGATGACAATCTGGATCAGATGCTACGTGATGCAGAAGGGAACTATAGTGAGAGAGAGTTTGGTAAATTCGAGGGCTTAATGGAGGACTCAAATAAACCTTTGTTTCCGGGCTATAAGCCGCAATACACGAGTTTGTCATCCATTCTAGAACTGCTAAAATTGAAGGCAAGTAATGGTTGGTCTGACAAGAGTTTCACGGCATGGATATGCTTCCAAAGGAAAATGTGTTACCGAGAACCACCTACCAAGCTAAGAAGCTTCTTTGTCCATTGGGAATAGAAGTAGAAATAATACATGCATGTCCGAATGATTGTATTCTCTACCGTAAAGAGTATGCTAGCTTACATGTTTGTCTGGTGTGCAAAGCATCCCGATACAAGCGTAAAAATGACTCCGATGATGGGAAGAGCAACGAGGTGAAGCAAAGACCTCCTGCTAAGGTGTTGTGGTATCTTCCTGTAATTTCTCGTTTGAAGCGTTTATTTACAAACCGCAAGGATGCAAGATTGGTGCGTTGGCACTCGGAGCAGCGTAAGAAAGACGGAGTGATAAGACACGCTGCTGATTCTGCCTAGTGGAGGAACATCAATAGGATATTTGTAGACTTCGGTGTGGAACCGATGAATAAAAGGTTTGAGTTGAGTACAGATGGAATAAATTCTTTTGGTAACATAAGCAGTCGACATAGCACCTGGCCCGTGACTCTGTGCATGTACAACCTTCCTCCTTGGTTGTGTATAAAGCGGAAGTATATTTTGATGTCACTACTTATCCAAGGGCCGAAGCAACCTGAGGACGATATTGATGTGTACCTAGCACTATTGGTGGAAGATCTTGCAATACTGTGGAACGAAGGGGTACATGTATGTGATGCGGACAAACGAGAGAACTTCACTCTGCGCGCCATGTTGTTCTGCACTATTAATGATTTTCCTGTTCTTGGTAACCTTTTAGGGTTGAGTACAAAAAGAGCCAAAGCATGTCCGCACTGCATAGATTATACTGAGAGTGTGTGTGGTTGAATAACTCGTGCAAAACTATGTACATGTGTCACCACAGGTTCCTTCCAAAGTATCACCCATACCGCAACATAAAGAAACGATTTGATGGAAAAAAGAGGATGACTAAGTACCAATGCCTTTTAGCGGGAAAAATGTCTATGATATGCTCAAGGATATCGATGTTGTGCTTGGAAAGGGACGTAAATTGAGGACTTGTCGAAAGAACATGGGAAAGAAGAGGTCAATATTTTGGGACTTGCCTTATTGGGAGCACTTAGAAATTCACAATTGCATCGATGTCATACACATAGAGAAGAATGTATGTGACAGTTTGATTGGTCTCTTACTGAACATTCCTGATAAAATAAAGGATGGTGTTAACGTAAGGCGTGACTTAGTCACTATGAACATCAAGACCGAGTTAGCACCGATAGAGACCGATAAAGGCAGGACGTACCTTCCCCAGCTTGCTACACTATGTCTAAATCCGAGAGAACTTAATTATGCCAGTCCTTGTATGGTGTGAAAGTTTCATCCGGTCACTTCACTAGCACGAAGAAACTTGTTCCCGTGGAACATTTGAAATTAATTGGCATGAAGTCTCATAACTGTCATGTGCTAATGACACAAATGCTACCTGTTGCAATTAGAAGTATTTTGCCGAACAAGGTTCGAGTGACAATCATAAGGTTGTGTTATTTATTTAATACAATTGCTCAGAAAGTCATCGATCCCGATGGACTACATGCTCGGCAGACCGAGGTAGTGAGAACTCTATTTCATCTAGAGATGTATTTTCCTCCATCATTTTTTGATATCATACTATATCTCATTGTCCACTTTGTGAAAGCGATAAAGATATACGACCCCGTTCGAGAGGTACATGAGAATTCTCAAGTCCTATGTACTCAATCGATCTCGACTGGAAGGTAGCATCATCGAAGGTTACACAACTGAAGAGGTCATTGAATTTTGCATCAGCTACATGGTTCAGGTTGAACCGATAGGTGTACCTCTTTCTCGTCATGAGGGGAGGCTAGAAGGTATCGGGACTATCGGAAGGGAAGCAATAACTCCAAATCGAGATTTGTATGCTCAAGCCCATTTCACGGTTTTACAACATATGACTGAAGTGATCCCATATATTGAAGAGCACAAGAGCATGCACGCCAAAAGAATGTAGGCCAGTCAGAGGTTTGAATCACGAGATAATATAACCGTCAGTTCAACGAATGGTTGAAGATGCGATTGACTGGAAGATCATCAAATGAAACACTACAATGACTGAAAAATTTGTGTAAAAATGACGCATGTCAATAGTTGAAATAAGTTTAGAAGTATATGTAGAAATTTTTTTATAATTTTTTATAACTTTTTTAGTTAGGGTGTACAGTGAATACAACATAAGTTTGAGGTTATAGGATATGTTACCTGACTACGGGTATAACCTCGACACTGCCATTGGTGCAGATGGCAATATTGCGACGTTGTCCTGCCGCTGTGATGCCCCTGACCAGGGGTGAATTCAGTAGGAGGGCTTCAACAGACTTCAGCCTACCATCCGCCAGAGGAAGCCCTCACCTCCCGTGCGACCGGCCGGCCGGCCGTGAACCTCAGGCCCTAAGCCTCCCTTGATGAGGAAGAACACACTACCATTTACACATGGCCACATGGCAACATGGGCTTATGTCAAAATCGATCAGCCCACAGAGCAATAAGTAGTCCACAACCACAAGTGACAAGGCCCACAACCAATAATACCAAATAGCAAGTAAGCAACCCACAAATCAGAACTACTCGTCCCCGTACTCCCCTAGTCTTACCGAATTGCAGGGTCCATAGTGGAGGCGCAGGGCGGCGGTCGGCGGCGTGACCGAGCAGAGCGGGGAAGGCAGGGCGCCGGTCGGCAGTGCGGCCGGTGGGGGCACTGCCGCGCGAGGCTCGGCAAGTCGGCAGCCGGTGGAGGCCGGAGGGAGGCGGCCAGGGCGGCGCGACCAGGCCCCAGGGGAGATCTGCTCGGGGAGTCGGCCAGTCGGGGAGTCAGGCTGAGATCTGACTGAGACAGAGAGAGGAAGTGATAATCAGAGAAGTGAGAACTGAGAAGGGGACTAGGGCAGCGCTGAGCGCCTCAGCCGCTGGCCGAAGGGAAAAGTGGTGACGGCGTGGCCTGTGGGGGAGGAGCAGCCAACTAGCCAAGAGACTCATTTCACTGCTGCGCGCCTGCGTGGCCGAAGGGGTCATCAAGTTCAACGGTTTAAGTGTTCAACTCGGTCAAGGACTCAAGGTAGTATTATCTCTTTTACTGTTTACTGTTAGAGCGTTAGTGAATTATTATTTAAAGTTTAGTATTATTTGTTAATTGTTAGATATTATGCAGTGTTAGGCTGTGAGTGATGAATCATACAATTTATTTATAAATGTTCGTGAGTCATGGCCACTTACACAGTTACACTTTACATCACTAATTTTGCTACTTTTAACACATGGATGACAGGTGGCTACTCACTGGAAGGGTGAAAGCATATTCATATGTTTTAGGATGCTTTTTCATTACTGAGGTACCTTGATTGTATTTCCCCCTTGTTTTACTTTGCTTATCAAGTTGGATTGTAATTGTGAGAACAAGATTATATCTCTCAGTTTATCTTTGTTCATTCAACCCACCCTCCATAGAACAAGATTATATCTATCAGTTTATCTTAGTTCATTCAATCCACCCTCTATTTTATTACTGGCTTCACCACTGCCTCTGACCTGACTGCAGGAACCGGCTCTACTAGAGCTCTCCGGCCGTGTCATGATGCTCGAGGAAACACTAACATATTCTTCGTAATTATGCTTTATAGGGAGGGCGTCATGCACGTTGCACGGCATAAGAGGAGTAAACCTGGTGAAGTTTCTCATTTGGTGTAGATGACACGGTAGCTGTGCTATTTAGCTGACATTCAACCCATACAATTATCATTTTTATAGAAGACGAACATGTTTCTTGCATTGACGACATTCCTATAATGCAGTATAAAATTATGGAGTTCCCTTTTCCCTATATTTTTCCTGTTTGCTTTGTTTATGTCGGTGTGATATCTGTGATAGTTTATTTCACTTGGCATGTTCTGGGAGGCACAATTAGTGGCCCATTAAGGAGGCCTTCGTAAGGATCAGGATCGCGATCACGGATGTTTTTTTGTCCGACGGGATTGGATAGTATCATATTTTTAAATGCATATATATATATTATAAAAAAATTGAATTATATTTTTAAATATGTAAGATTTTTCATTAAGTTTTGTAAATTTGAGTACACTTATTAGTGTTGTACTGAAGTAAGGTTGATTTTTTAAACATATTTAATTATTTTGTAATAAACTAATAACCTAAAGGTCCAATATATCAAAGATAATACTTTTTTACCTCAGAACATGTAAACAACAAAAACAAAGTAAATTAAACTATTATAACTTAAATTAGTAATAGGCAATATCAAATTTTATATGATAATATAGTTTATTGTCAGAATCATGATCCTATCACAATCTTACCTAATTCTATATGATCCTACATTGATTTCGTGAAATTTGGATCTATATATTTTGCCATGTTGGCTTCGTGGATCGTAGGATCCATGTCGCCATCCTGACAATTTTGGGCCTTCGGGCTGTAGGCAGTGCATGCCACTAACAGACGAGCACCAGCATGCAGCATGCTTGGATTGTCTCGGAACCAATATCGGTGCTGTGGATAGTTTCATCCTTAATGGTTTGTTCGGATGGGCTTACCTGCCAATCCGAAGGGATTGGGGCTATTACCTATCCAAACTTGCCCTCGGGAGTAAATGTAGAGCTGTAGAAATTCGCCGATTTGTATTTGTTCTGGTGGTAGGCTGAAGCTCCCTTTGTTCTGTACATTCGAGGCTGCATTTGTCCTGCAAGCCTGTGACATTTGCTGTTTCGATTCTCTTGGTGGTGGAAAAAAAATGGTTAGCTTTTGGTTTATTTTTCACTATTTATGAATTTTATCTTTTTTTGGCTTTTTAGCTTTTTTTCCGGATCTTTTTTACCGTATTCGTTTATATTGTCCGTGATAGGCTAACATATTTTTCTATTTTTAATTTTTAAAAATTTAATTATATTAAATAAGTCATCTCAGCTACAGTATAATTGTAGCCAGCCATAGTACAATTTTAGACATAAATCACCATTTTCCATTCCAAATAAACGTGACCCTTCCCTGCGTGAATCTCGGACTCCACAGGATCCAGGCGGCGGCGCGGTTCGAGGACGACCTCTGGTGACCGTGCAGCTTCGACTGCAAGATATGACAGTGCCGCGGGCCAAGGACGACATCTAGCGTCGACGCGACTTATGCTGTGTTCAATATGGCTTAAGCTTATTTTTGCACTATTCATAATTTCGTCTTTTTCTGAATTTTTGATTTTTTTTGACTTTTTTTGTCGGTTCTTTTTTTTTCTCGTATTCGCTTATGCTTGTCTCGTGATGGGCTAACATATTTTTATATTTTCAATTTTTAAATTTAATTATGTTAAATAAGTCTCTCACACCATGTGTTTTTCACCACCACAAGAGTTTTCGACCATAAGCTTTCATTGAACCGATCACCACCTTAAGGAGTGAAAAGATTCACAGAGGTTTTGGTATTGCGCACAGCCGCGAATACTGCCGCTGCTCTGTTTCTTAACTATTTTTAACTATTTTTAGATGTTTATCAAAAATACAAACTAAAGTTTCAACGAGTTTGCTTTCAACGACCTCTAATAGTGCCCACCATAGGTAAGAAGACAAATATATGAGGCAAAATCTTTAGTGCACTAGGTTCCTTCAAACGATCAAGTTCTACAACTTCAAATACTGGAGCAATATACAACCACCGTAGCAGTAGGGAACTATTCATCTTTCTGGGCAGCGATCCCGTGGATCACTGGGAAGAGGATTTCAATATTGTATAATAGTGGCACAAGCATAAGATAGCGTATCTGGTGTTTTCCATATTAACATGGGACGTGTTAACTGTTTCTGTCTCGACGGTTTCTTTCGAGTCTGTTTTCAGTCTTTCTGGAAGAATATTGGAGGAGACAAAAACAAGTCTCACGAGTAAGATTGTAGAAGTACTTCTAATAGTGAAAGACCGGGAATAAACCGATTCGCAAGCTCAACACTATGTAGAGAATACAGAGTTGGTAGACATATTCAACAATCTTTATCTAAACGATGACACTTAGAGCATCGATATACATTGTATATTTTCTTATTTTTTTCATATACTGCAGAGCTATAGGATGTACCTTTTTTCTTTGACAAAGTTTTTTCAAGTTGAGTTTTTACTTGGCAAAGTTTTTAGCGAGTTAAGCATTTAAATATTAAGAAAGCTCATTATTATATTTCTATCATTTATTTTGTATTTTTAAATCCTACACATTTTAAAATTATTACAATTTTTCAAAATTTTCAAATTGAAAGAGGCTGCATAGACCTCCTTGGTCTGCCGGGTTAAATGAACCTGAACGGCACGACATGGCCCATTAGCTCGGTGGGCCGAGCCTAGGTCTACAGCTTAACCTACAGACCAATACAGTATAATTTATATAAACTGCAAGACTAAATAGGCCGTGTTGTCCATTTGCCCAGCACTACTAGTTTTGTTTATGTCCACGGGCCTGCGTATTCATTAACCACGAGAGGTGGACTTTGCATATGAAATCGGATGATTGCACATTCGCACGTGGTTCAGTAGTATAGAAGTAGGCTAGCAGGCCCAAAATCATCCCGTGACCAACGTTTATAAGTTCCCAAGTTTTTTCTTTCTTCTTCGCTAGCCCCTCCCTGATCTCACGTCGCATGGCACCATCAGAAGCTCGCAACTTGGAAGATCGAAAACCCGCAGCGGCTCCGTCGCCGCTTTGACCTGCGCGCCGTTTCCCGAGGCGGCAAGCCGCGTCCTTTCCGGTCGCCCGGCGCCGCCTGCCATATGCCGCTGGCTCAGGCTGACAGCCGCCCTAGCTGCTGCCGTTTCTACGCTCGAAATCTGCAAGACGGGAGACATTGCACGGCGGTAGTTGTGTGACACTATGGCCTTTTTTTTTTCTTCTACACAACCAAGAAAAACGCGAGTAGTTCTCGTGACTTCAAGAGAGGGTGCAGGGGCTGGGATTGATTGACATGAGGTGCTGCCTGCCTGGCTGATTGGCACAGGGCTCCTGGCGTGGAAGAAAGGAAGGGGCAAAGCAGCCTGCAGCCGTCTGCGTATGCGACCAACGGAGCAGAACCGCGTTACGTAGGCTGTTTGTATTTTCTTCGCAGAAGATTTTTGACTATAACCGGTAAATAGTAGCTGCTGATAGAATGGATCTAAATATAAAGGGGCTAATCTAGGATATCCCGATATATGATACGGGTATGATGATAGCATGATATAATATTTTGCAAAAATAAAAATACATTGATGCGACAAATATATATGTATTTAAAATTTTAAAAATATAGAGAGACCATAAGAGAGTGAGAAACTAAAATTACACCTATGAATACTATATATTGTATTATTGCTTGTCTTTCTCACTCGCTTCTTTTAGTTATGAACAGAAACTTAAAATCTGCTAAGAAGTGAAGGTCACGAGTTCCAGGAACAGGATCAGCCTTGAATTCCCAAACGTTTATCGTATGATCAAAAGTTCACTTTCCGATGCTGTAGTCTACAACAAAGAAATACTAATCAGAAGCAAAACAATACAACTACCCAATCATATTAAAATGGTAAAAGTATGATAAACGTAGTACTAGAGCAAACTGCCATATCAGTGTGGTAACTGGTAACTAATAAAAGTGAAATAATTGTCCACTTTGTTACTTTATGTATTCAACACAGATACACTAAAAATATTGCCAAAAATAGGAATACTCTCGAAAGAGAGTATTGATGTGAGTAATCCATATTTTAGTCACTATACACAATTACAACACAACCACATTTCTCTTGAAACAATCACCACAACTACATACCTGAGCAGGGGGCGGACTGGCGGACCTTGGAAGTTGGAAGTCATACACCAAGTAACAAGATACCTGAGCTTCGAAGTTCTTATCCCATAAAATATTAGATGATTTAATATCTCTATGTATAGTCCAAAGGATGACATGACGAATAAAAACAGAAGAATACTAAGAAAACCACCCTACTTCAGGGCATTGCTGAATAATTGATTTAGCCAAAAAAACATTACAATCTTCATGCAGGTAAGCAATTCCATGTAGGGCTGTAAAAAAAGCTCGAAGCTCATGAGCTACTCGAGTTTGGCTCGTTCTAGGTTCGATTCGAACTCGGTTCAAAGTTTAAACGAGCCGAACTCGAGCTTGATCTCGAGCTCGCGAGCTTCACCGAGCCGAGCTCGAATAGTTCGCGAGCTCCGATTCGAGCTTAAATAGTAATACATATTAATTCTTACCGAGCTTACTTGAGCCGAACTCGAGCTCGAGCTTTTCTTATTGTTGAAATTTAGTGTATATTTGAATTATTTTGACTGTTATCGAGCTTACTAAAGCCGAGCTCGAACTTAAAATTTTCTTATTATTGAAAAATAGTACATAATAAATTATTTTAATTGTTATCGTGCTTCACCGAGCCAAGCTCGAGCCTACTCGAGCTTAGGCCAAGCCGAGCTTGAGCCCAGGTTCGAGCTCGGACCCCAATTCAAGCTCAGCTCGAGCTCGGCTCAAGCTTCTACCGAGCTCGAGCCTGAAAGGCCAAGCTTGCTCGAGCTCGAGCCTGAAAGGCCAAGCTTGCTCGAGCTCGACTCGTTTACAGCCCTAATTCCACGAGCTTCTCTAGCCACAATCTTAACCCTCGTTGGCCAATCAAGCGCTGCTTCATTTGCTGAAATTTCAAGGGTAATTTTTAATGATCAAGTAAGAATCAGATAATCCAAATGGCAATTGTCTCAATGAAGTTATAATTTGTATGATCGAATACCACAAACCAGGGTGTGAATAATTGTACTAGTTTCTTTTCGATTTACCGAGGACAACCTGCGTTAGATTGATCCGACGACTGAAGACATCGTGCCTATGTGTGATGCCTCTGAGTTGACGTGCTTTGATCTGTTCTGTTTACCGGTTTGACTGATGGCCGGTCAGACTACTCCACCAACGGCAGTTTGACCGCTCAAGACTAGTCTGACCACGTGGAAAACGCCGGTCTGACCAGTCCTGTCGCAAAAACTCCCAAACCTGTAGAAAATTGATTAGAGAAGGCAAAATGATGATAAAAGAGTTTGACCAAACTCCGCTACAGAATGATAAATCTTTCTTAAACCTAGCTTTCTTTTCTTTCTTTGCTTTTCGAAAGCAAAATTAAACAAAATGACCCTCTCTACCATAATGAGTGCATTGACACTTGACTAGATGAGATTCACAGCACCCACTTTAGTAGATGAGTCCTTTGCAGTACCAGCAAATTTAGAGATATTTTATTTTGGCTCATATTCTACTTCAAATTTTTCCGGTTCAAGTAACTTAACAAATTTAGGAGGGTTATTCTTCACATACTCAACAAAATTAAATTCTAGATCATGATTTTTCACACTTGTTTTTAACTTGTCTAAAATTATATTCAGATTTTTCTTGGCAAAAGAGAATCTCTCTAAAGTGTCCCTAAAGTACTCATTTTCTTTAGTCAATGAGGGACAGGTTATGCATTTAACATGTTCTTTCACAAGATTCTTGGAAGCACTAGATTGAGTCAATCTTTCTTCTTCAGAAAAAAATCATTCAATTGCCTAGTTAAATCATCAATTTTAGTATTTAACTTAAGACAATTTGAAAAAGACAGGTTTTCATGATAAAGCATTTGTTGAATAAACTCCTGAGATAAATTAAGCCTAACTTGTAGCAAATCACAATTAGAACAAGATTTAGAAGATTTAAATGTAAGCTTTTCAATTTCATCATTAGCCAGTTTTAATTTTCCAACATAAGAGTCATGTGTCAATCTTAATTCATCAAATTTATCAGTTACATCACAAAGTTGAACCTGATTAACCCGATTTGATGCATTAATTAATTTAGCAAACTCCAACTAAGAATGTAAAACTTGACAAGAATCACAAGATTCATTATTAGTAATAGAAACTCTAAATCTATTAATTTCAGAAGTTAAACTTTCAACAAGACAATTATTTTCTTTTTTGTCCTTTTCAATTCAATAGCAAGATTAATCAAACCACCTTCAAGCTCATCATATCATGATCTTATCTCATCAGGATCACTGTTGTCGTCATCATCCCTTGCCATGAAGCACATACCCGTGAAGTTGTCGTTCTTCTTTTTACCTTTAGAATCATCATCATCGTTGATGTCGTCATCGCAACTCTCAACCTGTACATGCAAAGTCCAAATAATATTTTTCTGGCATAAGTTCTCTCTAACTTGACCAACATTGATCCACCAACATCAGTCCACACACATATCACACCCTCATCCATCAATAAATATGAACCAGATCATCCATGATCTCAATTTCTAGGCTTTCCAAAAATCAACCCAAGACCACCTAGAAAAATAGGTCTAACCGCTATGCATAGGCCGGTCAGATATGAGTACTCGAGGTACTCGAAGGATACAAGAATTGAAACACACAAAACCTATAACTACCTACCGTGAAGCTTACGGCAACTGATCGCGTAGTCTACGACTAACGATTGTAAAGCCTACGACAACCGATCGCGAAGCCTACAACAACCGATCACTGACCAGACACTATAGCTTATACCATCAGCTAAGCACTGTAGCTTTGAACCATTGACCAGGCCCTGTAGCTTCCGACCATCGATCAGGTACTGTAGCTACCGACCATCGATCAGGTATTGTAGCTACCGACCATCGACTAGGCACTGTAGCTACGACCATCGTGTACACTCTGTTGATAGTATCAGCTTCCGCCTTGAACTCAAGCTCGCCTTGCCCATTCCCAATCTTGAGCTTCTTGACTGCCACAAGGCGACCGTCTGGAAAGATGCCCTTGTATACACACCCAAATTTGGGACAATGAATAATATCGGCAATCATAAATTCATAATGATAATATCATATGACAATGAATAATAGTATAATACTCATCAGATCATCTGTTCAAGTAGTTCAAGCAGACAAGCACAAGCACTAATCTGTCAATTACCAAGCTGGACGACGGGAGTGTGGGACGGCGGCGTTGCCGGACATCCAGAGCTGGGCTATAGGGGGCAGGGATGACCAGCAGAGCCATGAGCGCCAGAGGCGGAGCCATGGAGGGGTGGGCCTTGGGCGCCGAGTGGATGGGCGGACCGCGGACTGGCGTAGGGCGTTGCGCCGAGGCGGAGGGGCCAAAGGCGAAGTAGGTGGCGGAGGTCGGAGGACGAAGCCGGAGGGACCAAGGGCAGAGCTGGAGCCTGGAGGCGGAGGGCGGAGGGCGTGGGCATGTGGTCGGAGTTGGCGACTGGGGGCGACGCATGGGCTCGGCACTAGCTGCATAATCGGGTGGGGGCAGCTAGGGTTGAGGGACTACACGAGTATGGTATATGTGCCCGGGAGTTGGTCGAGTATGCGCCGAAGGCAATTAGGCTAAGCTGGGTACTGTGTGGGCCACATAAACAATAATAGTGCATTGATTTAGCTGGGCTGGGACCCAGGCTACAGCCCCCTTAACCTGGGCCCTAGGTCTGCCCCTGGACAGAAGTGACTGATAGAAACGACTAAATAATAATGATTGATAAATAGTAGTGCATTATGTAAGAAAGATTAACAAATGCACTATACCATTCGGACCGTCATACGATTTACAGAATTGTGACATAATAAAATACAAAGTGCGTTACAATATGTAAAAGTACAAAAATAGTGGCTGATAAAAACGGTTTATAGAAGTTAGGGCGTTCGTATTGGGTTTGGCTTCTGGAAGCAGAAACCAAAGCCAATATAAACGGGCTTAGGTGGTGTTCAGTTCGGCTTATTTTTGGTGGCTTATGGCTGAAAACACTGTAGCTGGCTGAAAAAAACACTGTAGCTAACAGAGGCTTATTTAACATAATTAAATTTAAAAAAATTGAAAAATATAAAAAATTTATTAGCCCATCACAGACAACGCAAACGAATACGGAAAAAAAAAGAACCGGCAAAAAAGCTCAAAAAAAAGCCAAAAATTCAAAAAAGACGAAATTATGAATAGTGCAAAAATAAGCCAGAAGCTCAAGCCATATTGAGCGGTGCCTTAGCCCTGTTCGAAACGGCTTTTGATTTCTAGCTTTTAGCTTTCGGAAATCACAAACCATTTTGAATGCATTGGCTTCTTAACACTAATTTTTTTTCTTCATGTTGTCCATAGAGATATAACGATTTTTCTTTAATTAAATATCTCAGTCAAAAACGGTTAAAGCGCTCATTAAAAAAAACAACGGCTACCGCGCTTATTAAAAATACCAACGGTCACAGCAGAAGCAGTTTTAAACGGAATCTTAGATTTACAGCAGAAGAGAGAGGAGACGAGGGGACAACGAGACACGCGCAGGCAGACAATAAATGGAAGACGAGCGAAGCCATCCATCCAACTGGCGGAGCAGCCGAGCCGAGGCCGAGGAGGAGAGACGGACGAGCGGGCGGTCCACACGGCGCGGCGCCAGCGCCCAGGCGGGGCGGCAGGCCGGGCTGAATTCACGGAGGCTTGGCCGGACACGCGGTCGCGTTCCACCACCACCGCACCGCACCAATAGTTGCCGTCGTTCTCCCGGTTCATTCCATCGTACAATGTGCGCTGTGCATGAGCCCAGACGCGTCCGCGCTGTCGCGATAGCTTCTGCCACGACGAGAACCAACCACTCTGGAACATACACAGTCTTCGCGGGAATTTTACGTACCCCTTTGAAACGGAGAAATTCTGTAGGGTTCCAAGTAGAAGAGAATTTCCTACGAATATTGTTTTGGGTTGAAGGATTGACTGAAATAAAATTCTTTTCAGTTGTCCAACGCAACATCTCTCTTTCCCACTCCTCTCTAAAATTCCTAACGCCATATATCCTTCAAACTTCCTCTCTCTTTTTTCCTGTAGTGCCTCCAAAGTTTAACGAGGTGTCCAAATGGGCCGGGCCAGAACGGGCCGCACCGCTGCCCGCCATCGCTGGTCCGGCCCGCGACGGCACGCGGCACGGAGGTTTAACGGGCCGGGCCGGACGCAGACGGCGGGACCGGCCGTGCTCGGGCCGAACGCTGGCAGACGGCGGCCAAGACCAAGACTACTGCTTAGAATCGGGTCAGGTCTTGGCCCAAGACGGCACCCGCCCGCCCGCACGGCACGGCACGCCTAAACGGGTCAGGCCGGCCCGGACACGCACGCCCCGCTTAATTCGAAAATATAGCCGTTTTTTTGACCGTTGGAGGGGAAAAAATCGGAAAAAATAGCAAAAAATTCGAAAAAAATCTGAAATTTTTCCTATAAATAGGGGGTAGCCGGCCTTCATTTTCCACACCTCAAACCTCACTCTCATCTCTCGGTTTAGCTGTGAAAAATCCGAAAGTATTTGCGCAAATTTGGTGAAAATTCGGGCAAAATTCCGAAAATTCAAAAATCTTGAAAGATTTTTGTAGGAGCTGCAAAGGAGGTAGTAGTGCTGTCTTATTTTAATTCTTGGTATTATTTGTTGGTTTAATAGTAAGTTAATCGTTCTTTTATATTTCAATTTGCAGTTGATTTAATGGAGAACTACGATTTTGAACTCTCCGAATTCGGCCTCTCGGCGGAGGATATGCAACCGTTTCAACAAGCATGTAGTCAATGACCGTCAAAGACTGGGAACAAGCTGAATCAAGACTCCAACATACTACGGATAATAAAGATTTGGAAGAATCTTTTGAGAATTTATATCTTGATAGCAATGAATAGGATTTTCAATATTTTTCTTCACATGTAGTCATTAATGAGCTTTACAGGCTGTACTCTTTTTTTCTTTACCAAGGTTTTCTCAAGTTGAGTTTTTACTTGGTAAAGTTTTTAATGAGGCAGCCATCCCATGTAATTTAATAAATTAATAAAGCTCATTATGCTATTGAAACTATTTATTTTCATGATTAACAATGTCTACGGTTTTCTATAATTTTTCGATTTTTCTTAATTTTCTACAATTTTTCTACAATTTTCTTAATTTTCTACATTTTTAATTTTTATCTTTTTTCTATTAACGGGTGGCCGGGCCCAAGACGTCTGCTTAGCCTTACGCTGCGTGCGGCCAAGACCAAGACGGCTTTGGGCCGTGCTCGGCTCAAGACATGCGCTGGACGGCAAGACCAAGACGGCTGCTTATTACACCTGCCCTAACGGCCAGTGCCTAACCAAGCCGTGCCGAGCCGCGGCCGTCGTTGCGTCGCGCCAAGACGGCCAAAGGGCGCCTATAGTTTAACGTGTATTTCAGATATTCCTAATGTTTTCCGTTCATATAAAAATCAATTGGACGTGACAACTAATTTTGTTAGACCGTGTGACTAGGTCTAAAATATTTTAGTGATGAATAATTGACAATGATTAATTTATGGTGATAAATATTTGATAATATTGCTTATCGATATTATGCGAAACGTGTGTCGTGTGTGAACAGATGTTGGTCAAGTTAGGATGAACTTGTACCGAAAAAATATTTTTTGATCTTTGCATGTGCCGGTTGAGTATAGAGGTGATTATGGTCGGTGACGAGGTGGATCGAGATTAGGATGGGAGATCTGAGGTTCAGACGGTCAAGGATATCAGGAGATGGTCGGGCTCATGTTTGAGGCGCATGGAGATCAGAGGTGGTGGTGCATGGAGAAGCTACGAGAGGTGTGGTCCTAGAGGTTTCGACACGTGATGAGTTGAAAAGTCAGAAGTGTAAAAATCCATTTTAGGAATGGTTTTGAGTCCCTTGAAAATTAGTGAGCCAAAAGACTAGTTGAGGTAAAAAAAGATCTAGGTCCAGTTGGACGAGTTGTATTAGGGTTTTGCGTAGAGATTGAATACGTGAGAGAGTTGGCTGTATCTTTACTATTATAAAAGAAAGAGTTGGTGGTTAGTCCGGCCTCTCCCACCTCTTCTCACAAAAGGCAGTGCTGACATGTGGCCCTAAAAGATCTGCGCCGAATCTTCCCACCTTCCCATCAAAATATCTTTCTTTTCATGATTTAGTGGTCAAGGTGAATTTTATCTAGACTGAATTGTAGAGTACTGCTGTATTTTTCATCCAGTGCTTAATCTTGTACTAGCTGAATGCTCTCTGCTACGGATTTTAAAATTTTATCATACTATATGTTCTGAAATTAACGAGTGGTAAAATTTTTTAGAACATGCATACAAATATGTTCTAAATTTTTTTAAAATCGTAGTAATATACGAGTATTCAGCTAGTAAATAGATAATACAGAGACGGCGGCGTGTACATTGAGCGTGGACTCGTACTGAGACAAAAAAGAAGAAAAACAAAAAAGTTGCTCTGATGGATAGTTGATGGAAGTTGTTAGCATGCAGAGTTCATGGATAATTGTGCTCGGGGCGGCTACAAAGGAGTTGATCGATAATTTTGAAGTCGACTCGTTTTGAGCGTGGTAGCTGGAGCCAATGAGATAAAAAAATTTGAGCGACAGCGGCTAACTTGAATCGACGAAAAAGTAGCGAGCGCGGTACGTTGTTGCCGAATTCAACTTCATGTCGGTTTCGCATCTCTGTCAACGCACGCGTTTGGGGTCCAATTAATCCTGGTGACGGCGGCACTCTGCTCGGCTACCAATTGAGCGCGTAGCCTGAAGTCCCTGAAGTCGATCCAGCCTCACGTCGGGCCTTCCTTGAAGGATCCTGAAATGCACGGCGGACGGCGTTTTCAGATTTGATAATTTAAACATAAATAACTTGCATAAAATTCACAAAAATAATTTGCATAAAATGTAGGCTCAATATGATTAAAGTATTAACTTGTCTTACTCACTAGTTGCTTGATCTTGAGGATCTTGACTTGCTTCGAACTTTGTTCTTCCTGAGCTTCGTAGGTTGTTAAACGATCATGCGTAAATTTAAATAAATACCAGTCAAAACAAAATAAATTCAAATAAACTCTAAATTCATGATTTTATTTCCATTAGGAAGATCTTGATTTTAGATAAATTTAGAAAGAAATTCCACTTGATTTGGACAAAAGATGAATGAGAACGGCCATTCAAAGATTGAATTTGAATTAATTCTAGGTGATAATAATAAAGAAGAGAGAACGTCTCTCACTAATAGGTGGGGCCTAGGGATTTTAATTTTGTTCTCTATTTATATTTCTATTGAAAAAGGACATTGTATCACAAGTGGGGTCCATGGGTTTTAATTTCTTTTCAAATTAACTTCTAACAAAATAAGCAATAGAGGCTGACAAGTTGGACCCATACCCTATAGGTAGTGTGAATCAGGCCCACATGTCAGTCGCTTATATTCACTTAAACAATTTTAAATGAATTTTTAAACGGTAAGGGGCCCACATGTTATAGAGTCTAGGCTTTAGTTAAAACGGGGAGGATCCATATGTCATTGGGTGTGTTAACTAATTAAATGACAATCATTATCCTTAAGCTAATTATAGTTTAAATTAATCCCTTTGCTACATATCATCGGCGAGGGATGGCACGATCGCTAGAGGAAATGCTAAAAATGGAACTTTGGCCTCAGCGCGTACCTATAGGCTGTCTCACGGCTCAACTTAGCTTGCGTGGTGGTCGGTGACAAGCTTGAGCAGCTGTAGAACAGGGAGCACAACAATATAGCGAACGATGTCAACTTAAGCCAATTCGGTGAGCTAGGAGCATCTACGGATTATGGAGGAGCTACCTGAGAGGTTGACAGAGCTCGAGGACAGGTGAGGAAGCTTGGCGTCATGGACCCACGGTGGCGCAATGTGGAGCACGACACCAGCGTTGCACGGGCGATGGTAGAGCAAAGTGCCGGTGGGATCATGTTGGGGAAGCTCCGGTGATGCTACGGCTGAGAGGAATCAACTAAAGGTGACTTCAATCAATCGATCCCAGGTTGGCCAGAGTTGAAGACGTAGATGGCTCCAACAAGCTACAGGCTAAGAGAGGGACATTCCGTGGAGGTGAAGAGAGAGTGAGGTGGGGTGAAGTTTTTGGGAGCATGGCAGGGTATTTATAGGGCTTGGAGCGGTCGGGCAGCATGGGCTGGCCTAGCGGTGGTAGGAGAGGTGGCACAACGGCGTTAATTCATCGACGGCAGCATAAGGATGGCCACAGGATCATGGAGGAGACCTCACATGCACAATGGGATGTGCTAATGAGGTGTGGCAGTGTTTGTTGCGAAGTGCCTCTCATAGCTAGTCACTGGCGTGGTGGTCAACCAACGCGATGGTGTGGCAGAGAGGACATAGTGCGGCAGACAGCGTCATGGCGCACTTGAAGGTAGGGTGTGACTAGGCCTAGTTGCTGTGAATATAGGCGAGGGAAAGCGATGTCATGGTCAAAACTTGTGGCGGCTCATGGCATGACACGACCAACGCGGGTGCACGCATGACACGTTGCACGGGGAGAGCTGCACTGGCGTGAACATGCACGACATAGGGTTAGTGGCAGTGGGGCAATGCTCGTGCGTATGCTAGCCTGGCTCTGGTGCAACTATAGGGCGACAGAGCGGTGGGCACGACGCGGCTGGCACGACAGTGGTGTAGTCAATGCATGAGCTGAGTGCATTGCGCGCTGGGGTAGTTTGGCCGAGCTAGAGGTAGCAAAACAGGGAGAAATGGGCCGAGGCAAAATGGGTTGAGTCCAAAACTATTCCTTTATTTTTTTTTATTTTTCCTCAAATTTCAATTTTGAAATTTTAATTTAAAATTTTCTTTTAATCCAAAGCCAATTTGACTTATGGTTAGATTTGCACATGAACTTCCTTCAATTTAATTCTTGGATTTCTTCCAACTACTAATTAAAACTCTTGGACGGCCATTGATCTTTGTAGTCAAATCATTTTATTTTGAAAACTTATTAAAATTTTTAGTTTGGTTTAGATTTAAAAATGCCTCGCAATCTAGGGTTTTGAATTATTGAATTTTAGCTATATCTTCCCCTTTCTTTCCCATAAATTTATTTTAAAATTTAAGCTCATGTTTTGTTTTTAATAAACTACATTTCCCATTCAAACTTTTAGTTTTAAACCTGACTTTTGTTTTAGCATGATTTTTTACTTGTATATTCTCATGCCTATTTCTCCGGATCATCTTTTCATATTTGTATTCTAGTTCAATTTAGTTCCATCAATTGTACCTTTTCCTCTAAATTTTATTTTTGAGAATTTTATTTCTTAGGGAAACTCAATCAAAAGCCAGAAAAACCAAATGCCAGTTAGATGCAGACCAAAAGGTTTAAAATTTTACACTTTTTGGATACCAAGATTTTGTGGATGTTACAAGCCCACCCCCTTAAAATGAATCTCGACCTCAAGATTCTGCCTAGTCAGAGAATAGATAGGGGTAATCTCTCCTCAGTTGGTCTTCTCGTTCCCACGTGGCTTCTTCCTTGGCATGATTATTTCATTGGACTATGTAGAGATGAATGGTCTAGTGTCTTATCTTCTTTTCCACAACATTGAGAATTTTGATAGGGCGCTCTTGATAGGTCAAGTTATCCTTCAGTTTGATGGTCTCTAGTGAAGTTTGGTCTTCCGACACTCGAAGACATTTCTTAAGTTGTGATATGTGAAACGTGTCATGTATATCTGCTAAGCCTACGGGTAGTTCTAACTTGTAGGCCACATTTCCTTTTTTCGCAACGATTGGAAATGGTCCCACATATCTCAGCGTAAGCTTGCCTTTGGCCTTGAATCTTTTAGTTCCACATAGTGGAGATACCTTCAAATAAACATGGTCACTGACTTGAAAACTTAACTCCCTTCTTTGATTGTCAAAATAACCTTTTTTGTCTTGATTGAGCTGTCTGTAGTTAATCTCTGATTAAACGCACCTTGTCTTCTGCTTCCTTTAGGGTATCTGTCCCAAATACATGACCCTCCCCTACTTCAGTTTAGTGTAATGGGGTTCGGTATTTCCTAACATAAAGAGCTTCAAATGGGGACATCTTCTGACTAGATTGATAACTGTTGTTGTATAAGAACTCAGCATATGGTAGGCACTTCTCCCAATCTTTGGTGAATTCTACAGCACATGCTCGAAGCATATCTCTGTGGATCTCATTTACTCTTTTAGTCTGCCAAGTTGTCTGTGGATGATAAAATGTACATAAATTCAGATGAGTTCGAAGAGCTTCATGAAAACTAGCCCAGAAATACGAGATAAATTGTGAACCTCGATCTGAGACTACTCCTTTGGGTACTCCATGTAGGCATACGATACGAGACATATATAGTTTCACCAGGTGGTCTCATTTGAAGGTGGTCTTGACCGGAATGAAATGGGTGACTTTTGTTAGTCGATCTACTATAACCCGTGTGGAGTCATATCCTATCTTGGTTTATGGCAAGCCAGTGATAAAGTCCATTCCTACTTGTCATTTCCATTGAGGGATTTGGAGTGGTTGCAACAATCCTATTGGCTTCTGATGTTCAGCCTTGACTCTTTGGCATACATCACATCGTGCCACATATTCGGCGATGTCCCTCTTTATGCGAGGCCACTAGTACCATTGCTTCATGTCTTGATACAATAAGCTGAATTGTGGGCTTCCTTAAGTATTAACTCCTTAAACTCCTCCTGGTGGGGAACAAAAATATGCTTCCCATGCCATATGACTTCTTGGTGATCTTCAATCATCTTGGAGGTTTTTTCCTCTACCATTAGGTGCTTAAATCTCCGAACGCCAGAATCTCCTTCTTGGTAGCCTTGATTTGATCTTCTAGGGATGGTTGCATTTCCATCGCAGCTATGGTGCCTTACTCTATTATCTTTAGGTTGAGTGCCATCAACTCTTTATAGAGCTTAGGTTGTTGTTCTTGGACCATCACATTACTGCAATATGTCTTGCGACTCAAAGCATCAGCTACAACATTGGCTTTCCCATGGTGGTAGTGGATACCTAGATCATAGTCTTTGATTAGTTCTAGCCAACTTCTTTGCATCAAATTGAGATCCGATTGTGTGATGATGCATTTGAGGATCTTATGATCGGTGTATATGTCACAGTGGTTACTAATCAGGTAATGACGCCCGATCCTCAAAGCATGTACCACTGATGCTAATTCCAAATCGTGGGTTGAATAATTCTCCTCGTGTGGGCAGAGCTGCCTTGAGGCATAAGCCATGATTTGTCCTCCTTGCATGAGTACACACCCCAAACCTTGACGTGAAGCATCGCAGTATAATTTAAAATCATTGAGTATGTCTGGAAGTACTAACACTGGAGCAGAAGTTAGCCTTTTCTTCAATTCATGGAAACTTTCTTCACAAGCTTCTATCCATTCATAATTTTTCTCCTTGAGTAAATGGGTTAAGCGTCTGGCAATCTTGGAGAATCCCTCGATAAACCGTCTATAATGTCCGGCTACTTCAAGGAAACTCCCCACCTCAGTCACTATAGTAGGTAACTTCCATTCCAATACGGCATCTAGTTTAGCTGGGTCTATTGCTACTCCTCCAGCTGACACAATATGTCTAAAAAACTGATATCATGTAGGCAGAACTCACACTTACTATACTTGGCGTATAGCTAGTGCTCTTTAACCTTCTCTAGTACTAACCACAAGTGATTGGCATGCTCTTTGCCATTTTGGAATAGATAAGAATGTTGTCAATGAACACCACCAAAAATTTGTCTAGGTATTGCATAAATACCTTATTCGTGAGGTTTATGAAATAGGTTGGAGCATTTGTTAATCCGAAAGACATGACTGTAAACTCATACAGGCCATATCAGATAGTGAATGTCGTCTTGGGAATATCTTCAGCCCTGATCTTTAACTGATGATATCCTGACCGCATATCTATTGTGGAAAACATTGTAGTGCCAAAAAGCTAGTCAAACAGGTCATCTATGCATTGTAGAGTATACTTATTTTTGATAGTTACTTCATCTAGGGCCTTATAGTCCATGCACATTCTAGTTGTGCCATCTTTCTTCTTCACGAATAGGACCGGCGAGCCCTATGTGAGGAGCTTGGGCTAATGAAGCCCCTGTACTGCAATTCATAGATTTTCTTCTTTAATTGTTCAAGCTCATTGACTGCCATTCTGTATGGTCGCTTGGCAATCAAGGTTGTTCCAGGCTTCAAGTCAATGATAAACTCTATATCTTGGTCAGGTGGTATGCCTGGTAGTTCATCTAGAAAGACCTCAGGGTAATATTGTATTACAATTATTCCTTCCAAAGGCACATCCTCTAGGTAATGAATTGCACGACCCCATCGATAAAGACAGTCTACATTAACTTCTATGGTTAACCCAGGATATGTGTTTAGGCTCACTTTTCTAGTGGCATAATTTATTACCCCTTGGTGCTTTTATAACCAATCCATTCCCAAGATAATATCCAATGTCTGGGAATTTAATACCAAATGTCTGTTAGGAACTCAAAATTTTGTATGGCAATTTCCACCTGAGGGCTTAATAATATAGCTGTGATTGGTTCATCGGGTGAACTAAGTGTCGCATGTTTCTTTAACTTATAGGTTGGCAGCTTAAGTTTCTCAGCATACTTCCTTGCTATAAAAGAATGCGAAGCCCCAGAATCGAAGAGAATGTGTGTGGGTACTGATTTGACAGAGAACATACCCATCAGAACTTCTGCAGCCTCTTGGGCTTCTTTAGCGGTGATATGGTTGACACAGCCATGATTTGGGGTCGAGGCTACCTTGGTTGCCGGAGGGATCTTATATCCCTTGCTGGGTGTTGATGCTTGACCATAGTTTGGAGTTGTTCCCGGGTTAAACTTCACGGGTGTTATTTGTTTCTGCTAGCAATGGTTGGCGAAGTGTCCTTTTCCCCGCAATTGAAACACGTGAGGATGGCAACAAGATTTATTCCCGTAGAGTAGCTTGCAGGGCATGGAGTTTGGAATATACCGCTACTTGGACGCAGTGCTGGAGCTAGGGTTTTTGGAAGCTGGACTGTAGCTGGTCTATGAATGGGAGGGTTCTTGAAAAACCTTTGAATAGAGCCCCCATGTGGCCTCTGGACAGCTAACTTGCATTTGCAACTGGCTTCTATATTCCTCCTTTCATTCTCAAGGATGAAAGTTTTGTTGACAAGGTGATGAAAACTAGGAAAGTCTTGGATGATCAACTGTACATGCAGATCATCATGCATGCCTTCCAAGAAGCGATTGATCTTTTCCTCGCCCGCTATATCTCTAGGTGCATAGCGGGCTAGCTGATTGAATTTTGTGGGATACTCGTTGACCGACATATTACCTTGCTTTAAGGCACAAAATTCATTCATCTTCATTCACATGATTCTCACATCCTAAGGGTGGTGCTTCTTGTTTGGCATCTTGATTAGCGTTAGCTTGCGCCCTGGTAGCTCTTCTTGGTGCCATCTATGGTGAATAATCTTATTTAGCACTAAAATCTAGATGTGTTGGTCACATGCCACATATAATAAGTGGTTATGTATGATCATATGGCACAATCAGAGGGGGTGAATGATTGTCTCCGCTTTTTGAACCTAAAACCAAAAACTCAAACTAGAAGAAAAATGATCTAATCTTACAGACGTGAAACCAACCGCATAATACTTGATCGTATGCATAAACTCAATGAAGATTTTGTCCGCTCGCACGACCACTCGCTACGATCACGTGGTCGAGATCTCTATTGCTTGGAGGACTTCGACTTCTTGAATAGATGGACCACTCGATCGAGAACAATCCGAATATAGCACCTTCCCCGTAGCACGTTGGCGAGAACTCAAAAAAGCAATGCTCAGGAAAATCACGTCGCCGATGACTTTTCTTGGAATAAATCTGATCTATTATTTCTATAATAAGTTTTGGCTACAAAGCGCCCTCATGGCACCCTTAAAAACTTCCTCGACAAAAGCCCTAAAGATCAGTGCGTTAGCCTAAGCCTCTCCCTGCTTTTATAGGCCAACATCTCTAATCGTGTCCAATTCAAATTATGAACACAACACCTAATCTCTTCCTCAAATCAAGAGACCCGAAACCCTTCATAACACGGGTTTTATCAAACTCCAAATCTTCCACGTTATGGACTCCATTCATAACTTTTCCAATCTCACCACGTGACGAAGCCTCCAGGACAGCACTCCTGTAACTTCATCAAGCACCATCACCACGTATCGAAGCCTCCAAGAACACACCTCCCATAGCTTCTCCACGAATCTCCATATTTGATCTCCATGTGCTCCAACATGAGCCCGACCACCTCGCGTGATATCCTCGATCGTCTAGACCATAGACTTGCCCCGTCCTAGTCCCGATCCTCCTCATCAGCGACCATGATCGTCTCCACGCCCTTCTACATATGCAAAGACCAAAGAAACATTTTTTCCAGCACAAGCTCTTCCCATCTTGACCGACATCAGCACACACACTCAAAACACCCATGTCCATCCAGAACAAGAGCAAAACCATCCACGACCAATCAACCTAGTCATACACGACCAATCATCTCAACGCAATCAAGAAAACAATCTCAAACTACCGATTACGACTGCCAAAAACCATCGCTATTAGAAAAACACTCTTCCGACCACTCAGCACGACCACCGAGCACAACAAGTACTCGTAACCGACACCCGATCGCAAACCTTACGACTATCGCTCACCGACCATCGAGTACTGGGTACTTCCGACCACTGAGTACCACGACCACTTGATCACCACGCACCCACCAGTCAACCCACTGGCCTAACACGATTACTTCAAGTACTCTAAGATCACAAGAAGTAAAGTACTCGTACTGACAGTAAAGTCTCCAAGTACCAACCGTAAAGTCTACGACAACCGATCTCAAAGCTTTCAGCGTGGTCTACGACAACCAACCGAAAAACCAAAGAGTATGTCTATGAGTATGTCAGCAGTCTGCAAAGTCTACGAGTACAACAGTGATATGCAAAGGCTGTGAGTATCCACTATAAAGACTACGACTATTGCTTACAAGACCATCGACAAGAAAGATTTATGACTACTGATCTGTAAAAGTTACGACTGTAGACTAAAAATGTTTACGACTAACGACTAGTAAAAGTTATGACTACCCACCGAGAAAGTGATCCATGGAGAAAACTGTGATTCAAAAACTACAGTGCGGCAATGGCAGGGCAGCCTAGGGGCAGGGGCCAAGGGGAAAGGGGTAACTAAGCAGGGCCAAGGGGAGCCAGTCGCAAGTAAGTTTAATGTCAATCGCAAGTATTTTTAATATCAGTCACATGTATTTTTACTGCTAGTCACAAGTAATTTTACTGCTAATCGTAAGTAATTTACTGCCAAATCACTCGTCCGTGCTCAGAGGAGTACAATAACCCTAATACAAGTAATTTTACTGTCACTTACAATGAATTTTACCATACTATTATAGGAGAGTTACTAGTCTTCTGAGCAAACTTGGCCTCCTGGGAGGGTTGAGGGTAAATAATGTGTCGTGCCGTGCTAGGTTGACCCATGTCTCGGCATGATACTACTCGTGTCATGCCAGATTGGGCCGCTGTGGCGAGATGCCGGCTCGAGCACGCACGGCCTGTTTACTTTTCATGCCGTATCATATCTGGATCGGACTAACGGTACTATGCCTCGGACAGATACGATTGGCCCGGTTTATTTGGCTAGATCTGGCTACTAAACACTTCGTTCCATGCAAAAATCGGCAAGATCCCCCCTTTTTTAGCCTCACAGTGTTCATTCTGTTGCAAACCTTGAGCGCTCATGCATGGTAGCCAAATCCTCTAGACGACCAAATAAAATTTTTTGTCATCACAGGGCAACCAAGATAGCACGACCTTTCACGGTAACATTTTCCATATCGACGAACCACCGGTCCTCATCGCGTGGATGCATTCACGATTTAGCCCGGACGTACGGGACGCACCGCGGGGTTCCGTTCCTCCGGCGCTGCCCGCCACGTGATCGCGCCGGATAAGCGCCAGACCTGCTCGCCCTGCTCTCTCTCCTGTACTGCGGTTGGAGTCGTAGCCGAGCAGTAGACTACCCCTCCGAAAGTCCTACCCTACGCAATACAGATGCATCCGGAGCCCAACCCTAGCAGTAGAGAGAGAAAGACCTAGCTACTCCTTCACAAACGCCCGAGAAGAGAAGGGAAGCGAAGAGGTCAGAAAAGGAAATGGGCAGCACGCCCAATAGGAACCAGCGGCTGTGGAGTGCTGCCGATCTAGGCGGACAGTAGGCTGCTGCATCCTACCGCCTGCCGCGCCCGTAGCCTACTGCGTCAGTCAGGCAGCTTTTAACGCGCGGGCGCAGCTCTGCAGACGGCGGCAGCGGCAGCCGCAGCCGCCTGAGCGCGTCAGCCTGCCTGCCCCACAAGAAGTCTCGATCCCCACTCGCAGAACCGCATGCCCAGCGAGCACAAGAAGAGGGAGCGGTGACCGATCGTTCCATCCGCGCGATCTCGGCCGATCCGTCGCGCAGAGGAATTTTCTCACCCACGCAGCCGGCCACTTCGCCAATATACTCCAACAATATCCTTCCTTCTCCCTTACTACTTCCCTTTCCTCTCTCGAGTGAGAAAAAGCAAGGGATAAAGAACACAAGCGCCTGTACTGTCCATAGAGACATGGGAGTGTAGAGAGAGAGAGAAAGGAGGAGAGGAGGCTAGCTCCTAGACCCTAGGGGGCTTGAGTTGTTTCTTTTGCGTTTATTATTCTGAAGTGCTTCTACCTTGTGAGAGGAGATTCTTCTCGTCTTTATAGTGGAGGGAGAAAGGAGGGGTAGCTAGGCTCTAGTTGCTCTTTGCGCCGCTACTGCTGAAGTGGTGAGCATCTTGTATTCTTGCGCTTTTTTCTTCGCTTATTATTATTATTATTTTATTTATTATTATCAGTCGGTAGCTAGGAGGCTACTGCGCCGCGGGCAAGCGTGGCGTCGTCGGCGCGGCGCTTCCCATCGGACTCCGGCGCGTTCGCGGACTGGGTCGCGTCGGCCGGCGGTCGCGGCGACGACCTGTCGCTCGGGTTCAATGCCGGCACCGCGGCGGCCGCGTCCGGCGCGTCGCTGGGCGCTGGCCTCTGGGGGCCCGCGACGTCCCGCCAGGCCGCCGCGCTCAACTACGGGATAGCCGCTGCCGGTGACGTTGGCATGGTCGTCGTCGCCCCCGCCGCGTCCTTCCACCACCAGAGGGCAGCCGCGGCAGCGGCTGCTGCTGCCGATCCCGTGTTCCCGCTCCTCGCCGCGGGACAGTGCGCGCTCGACCCTGATGCTGGCAAGTCGGCCGCCGCGGCGGCGGCATCCGGGAGCGCCATCCAGTTCTGGCAGTCGCAGCCGACTCCAACGCCGGCGGCCGGAGCTGGCTCCACCGACAAGAAGCCTCTCCCCATGCTAGACTACGGCGGCGGCGGTTCCGCCGGCTCCGGCGTGGCCACGTGCCACGACTGCGGCAACCAAGCGAAGAAGGATTGCATCCACAACCGCTGTCGGACGTGCTGCAAGAGCCGCGGCTTCGACTGCTCCACCCACGTCAAGAGCACCTGGGTCCCCGCCGCCCGACGCCGCGAGCGGCAGCAGCTCGCCGGCGGCGGCGCATCATCCCCTCCCACCGCCTCCGCCACGGCCGCCTCCAAGAAACCCCGACTCCTCTCCTCCCAGACCACCACCACCACCTCCCGCACCTCCACCTCCAATGCCACCACTCCTCGCAGCTTCGAAACCACCTCTAGCCACCAAGGTAACCGCTGCGCACACACGCACACACATCCCACGCGGAATTCAAGAAACTTAGCCATCACTTCTCGTCTTCCATTCATTGCAGACGCGTCGTTCAGGGATGGCCTGCCGCGGCACGTGCGCGCGCCGGCGGTGTTCCGATGCGTGCGGGTGACGTCCATCGACGATGGCGAGGACGAGTTCGCGTACCAGGCGGCTGTGACCATCAACGGCCACATGTTCAGGGGCTTCCTGTACGACCAGGGCGCCGACAACGGACGCGGCCTCCCGGCCACCATCAACGACCACTCCACCGCTGTGCCCAGCATCTCCGACCTCCATCTCGGCAGCGCATCGGCGGTGCCCCCCGACCTGTACAGCGGCGCGCTCATTCTTGGCGGGTTGGGCTATGGTAACACCATGAACTGAAAGCTAATACTAGTACGAGATCATGTAAGGGTAGCCATTTTGTTCTATATCGTCTCTTTCATCTCGTCTACTACTATCTACTACTACTAGCGCTATAATTCTCTTTCATGTTGCTGTTGCTGCTGTATGCATGTCACAGGCAGCTATGAAATCGTGTTATTAGAAGCTGGAAAGGAAATAGTTCAGCATTTACAGGTTAATTTGGGTCATACTATGAGGCTATTCTTGTGTTCCCGAAGCTCAATCTCTGCATACATTAGAAATCGCATGTGGAAGTGCAACCATAGAGTATTTTTATTTGAAAACGGTTTTGCTATTGCACAGTTGATTAAAATTTTTTATCTTCCAGTCATCTGAAGCTATAATCTTAATTACTTAAAGTTATAATGTACTAATTCATCTCTTCTAAAATTACACTCTCAGTCATCTAAAATTGCAGTATAAAAAAGTAATTAATGATGAAGAGAAAAAACAGTCGTTTGTGCGATAATCACTTCTATTTAAAAAAATAGCAATTTTGACCATATAATTATTTTTTAAGAACCGTAGAATTACTTCAGGTTATGTACAACTAGTAGTACACATTTTTGGAGTCACTTGATGGAATGGAGAATGGAGGGTGTTATTTTGGAGACTCCGATGCTCCGATGCCTTCACCCCACTCCCTTGTGTGCTTGGGCTTCCAAGTGCCAATCTTGTTTACCTTATTCAACAACTCCTCTCTTTTCCAGTTTTATGTCCAAGAGGGGTTGGTAGGAATACGAAGAGGCATGGATTCTTACGTGGCTGTTGTGTGTGCTGTTATGCATCTTATCCATGCATCGGAACTTGTAGCCAAGTCTTGCCCTCTTAATTTTAAAGTAAGTACGATCATGGACGCCAATAATCCATTAGCCATACTTGGTTGCTGCCTGTTCTTTATTTTATTCAAGCCCCCATATTTATTCCTCCTTCTGGATCTCCATCAAGAATGCAAAGATGTGAAATGAAAGGAGGTGTTGATGCACAGCCTTGTACTGGTTGCAGGGCTGGTTGTTTATTTCACCGAAATGTGTCTTGTCCAAGGAGTGAGTTTGGTCGGTTTGCTTGAGCCAGAGCCTCTCTAGTATGCAAATCTCTCTTGAGTTTTGGGGCAGAAGTTGTTGGGCAAGCTATCTTGTCATCATCAAAGCTGCTGTTATCTTTGTGCTGATGAGGGCTTTTGATTCACGCCGCCGTGCTGTGTGCTGCCTAACTTTCGGGAGCACGGCTACTATTCAGTGTGCCTCTTTATTTGATGCAGTATGAGTTGGGGCACCCCTTCGTCTCCATGCACCGCTTGCGTTATACTCTCTTGACTAACGGCGCGATTGTTTTAACTTGTTCCGTTGGGAGACCATGTTCATCTTGACTACTACGTAATAATTTGATTCCTGCTTCTCTTTTTAGTTTTAAGAATAGTATCCATATTTTCTTTGTTATGCGACGTGTGTACCACGCAACAAACTGGCAGTGATTTCTCCCTTCTAGCATATGCTTGTGCAACCTTTTCAAAAAACCTACATGTGCATCTGCTAAAATGCATATTCATTAGACCAACTATACGCCTTTTGTCAAATGGTGTATTTTTGTGTCTGAAAATGGCATGTTGCCACCTCTTTGATCAATGAATGCTGTTAACATAGCAATGTTGACATGCTATGCCTAGCAAAACGTTAGTTTAATTTGCCTTTTTTTTGGTTCAGAAGTAGTTTCTTTGTTTCGTTATTAGTACGGATTGCTTGCCGATGACTTGAAACTTTGGTTGTTTGCAAAATTTATTATATTAAAATCTCCTAAAATTGATTCCATGGATACATATTCCTGTTCACTTTGTTGTGCATTTCCTTTTCAGTGTTGCCAGAACAGTATGGATGAATTTTGTGAATTCAGCACGCTATTCCTGTTCCCTTTGTTATTCATTTTCTTTGCACTTGGTTTATATTGAATTAAGCTTTGCCCTAGTTAATTAGTCTTTTTGTCAAGATTCTGCGGTTCAAATTTGAAGTATAGCAGTATGTTTACTCAGGTTAGTTGTCTAAAATAAGTCCCAGAATTTATTTAGCACTACAATAAGTCAATAAAGTTCCCTGTGTTTCCTCGTATGGAGATATTTCTCTCATGAACATTTTGGTTTCATTAGAGAAGTTCTGTTATTTAGTTGTGTTTGATCTAGATTTTCTGATTCTTATGCAAGAACCAATTGTTTGACGCGAGAAATTGCTTGCGGATTTCTGGCCCCAGGGTTATAAGATGCCGGCGTGCCAGTGTACGAAAGTACACAAAAATAAACACAATAAAAGATAGAAAAAACATATATTTTATTCATTCATTTGAGAAGAACAAAATTATATATCCCTTTATATTTATATATATATGAAAAATACCTTTTACACCCGGGTGTAATTACACCCACTTCTAATATACCACCTAAACAAACTTAAAATACCCCTTTATCACTTTAGGTACATTTGTATACTAATTATAAGATACTCCAATATGAACCACACGAAAAACTTGTAAAAGAGTTTATAGTTTTTAGCGTATTTTGTAAATACCCTTATATACGCGCATAAAAAGGAGTATGGCGAAAAAATATACATACCACTTTTGAAAAATTGTTCATACCATCTAGATGATCTTAAATACTTGTATACTACACGTACATACCCTTCGTTACGCGAGATACTCCCTGCATTGCGAGATACGATATAGGGTGTAATTACACCCGGGTGTAGAAAAGAGGCATATATATATATATATATATATATATATATATATATATATATATATATATATATATGTGTGTGTGTGTGTGTGTGTGTGTGTGTGTGTGTGTGTGTGTGTGTGTGTGTGTGTGTGTGTGTGCAGTATGCATTGTCGCTCCGTTCCGTAGCTCGCTTTGTATAGCAACCGCATAGACGATGTGATGTCCTAGTACCCTGGGCCTCGGAAGGTCTCCCGGTTAATTACATCCGCAGGGTAACCCATGAAAAACCTCTGATTAAGCTATGCATTGGTCGTCGTCTTTAGTCTTCGCTTTATGTTCCTCATGCAAGGAATGAATGATTGATGAAGGTATGGGCGATGGCATTATCCATAGCTCCGTTGGTTTATGAGGCCGTTGACAGCATGGTCGTCACACTTGACCGCGCCCGCCCGCGACATTCGTCCTCGTCGGTATCGAACAGACACAACAGAAGTGATTTGAAGTATGTATGATTAATATCTAGCATGACCAATCTGACGACAATGGCAGTTAGAATCGATGTCGTAGGCATAGCCTAAGCGGAAGAATTAGTAGAGTAGGCCACGAAGGTCAAGTATCAATGTGATCGATAACCATAGTAAAACATCCGTGGTCGAGATTCATCAGAGTCAAAACCCACCAAGAAACGTCTGTGGTCGAAACCCACCGTGGTCGACACCCATCGGAAACGTATGTGGTCGAACAGTCACAGTAGTCAAAATCCATCGGAAGACTGCCGTGGTCATAAAAAATGATGTAGCCCCATGGTTGAACATCACAGTATCACCGTGGTCGTGAGGCATACTCGTAAAAGTACTGTGGCACACAGAGTTGAACGAGGCGCTCATGAAGCCTAGTCGTAGGGAAGTACTTGTTGGAGTACTGAAGCACCGTGATCGATGATCTGCGGCTAAAGAAGTAGGTGTACCACAAGTGGTCAGAGAGGCTTGGCTCTGGCACGTGTCGTATGCGTCCGTCCTCGGGAGGTGGTCATAGGTGTTCGTCTTTGGAAGCAATCGGAATCTTCGGCTCCAGCAAGAGGTCGTAGCGGTCGACAGTCGTATTCGTCCTTGGAAGCGGTCAGAAGCGTCCAGCTCTAGCAAGCGGTCGTAGATGGTTAATGGTCGTAGGTGTCCTTGGAAGCAGTCGGAGTCATCCGGCTCCAGCAAGCGATCGTAGATGTCTGATGGTCATAGGCGTCCGTCTTTGGAGAGTGATCGGAGGATCCTGACTTGAGCAAGTGGTCAGCAGCGGTCGAGGACTTCAGCTTTACGAAGCGATCGGAGACACGCCTGACTATGGAATCGATCGGCAGTGGGCGGGAACTTTGACCTTGCGAGGCAATCGGAGGCCCGACTTCGACAAGCGATCGGAGGCACCTACTCACACGAATGAGCTGAGGCGTTCGACTTTGTGAGTGGTCGAAGAGCCTGACTTGGGAAGCGATCGGGGACTTCAATTTTTGGAAGCGATCATCAGCGGTCGAGGACTTCAGCGTTGCAAAGGGATCGGAGATACGCATGGCTTTGGAATCGCTCGATGGCGATAGGGGATTCAAACTCTACGAAGCGATCGAAGTGCTGCCTTCGGCTAGCGATCGGGAGCTCATGACTTCGACAACTATTGGCAACGGTCATGGTTGCTTGAAAACATTGCTGTCGTAGCCGCCGCTCATTGTATGCATCTTAACTAGCTGCAAAAGAAAGGTCGTAAAGACTGTTTTTACCGTTCTTGGCAAAGGAGGCCATGATCATCGCCTTATGCCTCTCTTCGGCTCCTCTGTTTCGGTCTTTCTCTTTGTCTCCGCGACTGCGTCCGGGGTGTTTGGCCTTGTGATTGCCTCTGCGTCCACCTCTGCGTCTGCGTCCGGGGTGTGCTTTCTCTTCTTGCGATTCTCCTCCGCGTTCGCCTCTATGTCTGTGTCCGAGGATCTCTCCCTCCCTCTGCGTACGTCCCTACCACTCCTTTTATAGGCTCTGGGGAGGGGGGCTGTGGTCGAGCGGAGCACACATAGAATACTATGTGGCCATGGAAACATGGTCGTATCAGCATGATCGTCACAGTGTGGCTGACACACATAGTCGAAGACCCACAAACTTGGGATGATCTTGGCACATATGTTTCATGGTCGGTCCTGGACTTGCAGCCATATGAGGCGCGATGTGTCAACCATGCATCGACAGCTTGGGGACCAGGTCATGCGTCGTTTCATGACCCGGACTTAAGGAATTTGAATCTTGGACCGCATGTGCACGTATTGAAACTTCCTTCCCAACTCAGTACTTGCTTTAACTTAAAATATTTATACAAAAACCATGAAACAAATGACCCCCGCCAAGTTAAGTTTGATGCGCGAAGCGAAACAAAGCAAAGCGAACTTAACTTGGTGACACTACTTTAGAAATGAAACAGGCGCCTGATTTGGTAGCAGCCTTAAGAGTGTTCGGGTGCCTGTTTGTAGTCGTACTCAATCAGTTATTGTAGCAGTTGATGTGTCAACGTGCGTGGCCAGCTCTGCTCGATGAACGAGGGCTGTAGTCCTCAATGATGCGTGATCGATTGGCCGAAGCATCACATGGTCAGGTCGTGACTCCGAGTATCGTGATCGGGAAGCAACATTGTGTGGTCGGACCTAAGAAGGTTAGTATAAACACAAAAGAGGAAAAAGAGAAACACAGAAGGTTAGAATATGTGTCAAGGCAAGAAATCACGCCAGATAGCCATGTTGAGGCGAAAACCATGCTACCATGTACTTATGCTGAGGCGGAAGACCATGCCATAGCATACTCGTTCTGAGGTGAAAGACCATGTCGGAGTATACGCCCATGCCACGTACTGAAGGAATTTTATCGACCTAGTCATGACCGTATCGACTAGGTGGAAGGGTTTCACAGATTCACACTGGTCGCACTGGCGTGCTACACTGCTCCCAAAATGATGAGTCGCCACTCTTGCACCAAAGTGAATGACCATTAAACTGGAGACTGAAACGACTTCATATTGCAGAGATTTGCTAGCTGCCAATCGAGCTGAACACTCATAGGCATCAATACGAGGCCAAGATGCAATGAGGAAAAAACAGAGGAAGACAGAGCTTGGCAAATACTTTGTTTTAAATGTTGGTTCTCCCACTGAACGTCAAACTATAGGAGTGACCTTGAATAAGGCTGACAGAGGATTTAGCCGTTGTACACCGCAAAACCATGGCGAGTGTTCGTGTTTTAGGGGGGAAACAGTGTTAACGGAGTACAGTGAACATCCCAACGCTTTGCCTCATTGAACCAAGAGACTTAGGTGGGCTTAAACGGGAAGACTGGTTTTGGGAAAACGGCTTGGAAACATTGCCATTACTTTTGCTGAGGATGGTGAATGACTACCCTCCTTCTGACTGTTTCAACTTTGAGAGGACTTCCTCCTTTGATTGTTGGAGAACTTTTTAAATGTTGAAGTGGGAGTTTTTTTTTATCCCTTTTCACTTGTGAGGATGAATTTTGCTTCCTCTTTTTTTCTGCAATTCCTTAACTTTGGAATTTGAACTAGTTTCTTCAAAAAGAGCTTGCATTACTTTCTGAAGGGACAACTTGCCAGGAATTTGGAGAATATCCATCCACCTTTATGGGCTAAATGATCCTCGTAGGCTTTTTTTGTCACTTGTTGATACACCTCACAGGGTGGCAGGCGGCTGCACACTGAATCAAACTTGTGTTGGCTAGGTAGCCCTTTAATGCTCTTCTCCTAAAGTCTTCTATAGGGCTTGATGTCTCCATAGGTCTTAAGGCGCGTTAGGAAAATGAGGGACATGTTAATCTCGCTACCCGAGAATGGCTCAAGCTGACTTTTCACTGCCCCAGTAGCAACTACTTGGCATGTAAGCCGTGAGATGGGTGTACATCGCGTTTCGTCCCAAGTCCTAGGGCAGTCGAATCTTTGATCATCAGCTTGACGTATTGTGGGGAAAATCGTTTGTTATGGGACATTGTTGTCCAAAAAGAGAAAACACTAGGCTATGGGAAGGGTATTGAAGTCACCAGCCCTCTTTCTTTTTTGTCTTTATTATTTTTTTAGAAAGAAGAGAAAGGCAAACACTTTTAAACAAAGTATTTCTTCAAGAACGTCCCATTGACTGGAGGCACCAACCTCACTCCCTGATAATCAATCAACTTATAGGCGCCACCCTCGTAAGCTCGCTCGATAGCATATGGCCTTTCCCATTTTGGCTCAAATTTTCCCTGTCTTATGAGTGACCACAATAGGGCATCATAGTACGAGCACCAATTCGCCATTCTTGAAAACACGTGGCCTAACCAGCTTTTCATAGGCTCTCACCATGTTTTGGCGATACATCTCCATGTTCTGAACAGCATGAAATTGCTCCTCTTCCAGGCTGTCGAGCTCCTGGAATCGCAGTTGGATCTGCTCATCTTGAGTGAGTTCATCACATATAGCCACTCGTAATGGGGGTATTTGTACTTCGTGTGGTAAGACAGCTTCACTCCCATAAACAAGAGCGTATTGGGTGCATTGTGTTGGTGTACGGACAGTGACGCGGTATGCTCACAGAGTTTCAAAGAGACGATCGTGTCAATCCCTTCGATGCATATTGATAGTTTTTTTAGTATCTTGTCAAGGGTTTTATTGAATGCTTCGGCCGTTCCGTTGGCTTGAGGGTAATAGCCAGTGGAGTAACTCCACTTAGTCTTGTACTTGGACATGAATCTTTGCATCTTGTGGGACGTAAAGGCTTTACCGTTGTCAGAGGTTATCCGGTGCGGAACCCCGAAACGATATATAATGTGCCTCTCCAAGAAATTGATCACGTTGTCACTTTTTACTTCTCGCAGGGGCACAACTTCTGCCCATTTGGAGAAATAGTCAGTTATGGCTAAAATGAAATGGTGCCCCCAGGATGATAGCGGGTCAATGAGCCCAACAACGTCTATTCCGCGGGAATCAAAAAGCCAAGAGAGAACAATGGGGTGAAGGGGAGCAGACGACATGTGCTTGAAATTGCCATGGATCTAGTAGCCATGACACGATTTGGCCACCTTGAGGCAATCGGCCATGATACCGGGCCAATAATATCCCGCTAGCCTGATGCTGTGATACATTTTCAGCCAACTTTGGTGCCCACCACATATTCCTTGGTGTACTTCCCATAAAACTTGATCAGCTTCTCTACGATCAACACATCGGAGAAGCACCTCTTGCCCATAAGATCGTTTGTGGAGGACACTAGCCTTGTAGATGTAAGAAGGGAGGCGATGTTGCAGTTGGCGCCTTTGTACTGAATCATTGAGCAAATTACCATGTTTGATGTAATCAATGAATGGCTTGCGCCAGTCGTCTTTACCGAGGACATTGGTCACCACAGTGTTGACTTCGTATTCTACCGGAATAAGTTCGAGCACAACCAGGAGAGGCCATCTCTCTTCAACAGTTATCCGCGCAGGTTCACATTCTGGGAGGACAAGTGCTGCCGCGAGCTTAACCAAAGCATCTGCTGGCACATTCCTATTATGAGGAACATGCATGACCTCGGTGTGATCGAACTTCTTCATAAGCTTTCGAGTGGTGTTATAATATGGCATGAGCTTTGGCTTGCGAACCTCATAGATATTATTTACATGTCAAACAATGAGTTGTGAGTCACCATGAGCTGTAGAGAACATACCTCTATGGAGAGTGCTAATAGAAGGCCGAAGATGAGTGCCTTGTACTCTACTTCATTGTTAGAGCATTCCTCTTTAAGGAGTGAGAATGAATGATGTATCACCCCTCCCTGGGGGGTTTTAAACACCAATCCCGCGCCAACTCTCCGCCTTGGAGTACCATCTTGATCGTTCTCTATTCGAGAGGCTCCATCGAAGTATAGGTCCCAAGGTGCTTCAACTTCTGTAGTGAACACTTCCTCATCCAGCAAATCGGTGATGAGTGGCAAGTCAATCTGGCACAGGGTGCACTGCCAGAAACTCTGCTAAGGCTTGGCCCTTTATTGCTTTCTGAGGTACGTAGGTAATGTCATATTCCATCATAAACATGGCCTATTTACCCAGTCGCCTTGCAAGCATTGGCTGGCTTAACATGTACCTTATAGGATCCGCTCTGGCTATAAGCTGGACTTCATGTGTTAGCATATAATGTTGGGGGCGTAATGATGCTCGGTGCTGACCAGCGTGCGGCTTAAGTAGTCACATGCCACTTCTTTTCCATCATCATGTACTAAGCTAGCAAAGCTTCTAACGAGGCAGACTGCGTTGCAATATAGAGGATGATAGGGCACCCTTTTACAGGAGCTGCCAGCACAGGCGGATTAAGCAAGTATCTCTTGATGCTATCGAGCCCATTTTGGCATTCTTCGTCCCATATGAATGGTGCACCTTTCTTCATAAGTTTTGCGAACGGTTAGATGCGCCCTGAGAGATTAGCTATGAAGCATCGTATGTATGCCAATTTTCCTTGCAATGACTTCAAATTTGCTAAATTATCTGGAGGTGGCATTTCAAGGATCGCCTTGATTTTTTCGAATGGATCTCTATGCCACGGTGTTGCACCACGAAGCCAAGGAAAACGTCGGACTGAACAGCAAAGGCGCACTTAAGCGGATTCATCTTAAGCTGGTGGTGGCGCAAGCACTCAAAGACCACTCGGAGATCCTCCTGATGATGCTTGTGGTCTTTAGTCTTTATGACCAGATCATCAACGTAACATTCCACCGAGTGATGTATAAGATCATAAAAAACGTACGCTATGGTGCGTTGATAAGTAGCACTGGCATTCTTTAGGCCAAACGACATCACCATGTAGTAAAAATTGTCTTTTGGTGTTCTAAATGGCGTATCGATGGCATCAACCACATCCATCTTTATTTGATCATAACCTGATGATCCATCCATAAAGGACAAGGCGCCATGGCCTGTTATCGAATCAAAAACGATTTCTATGATAGGAAGAGGGAAATCATCTTTAGGACAGGTACGGTTTAGACGACAAAAATCTACACACACGCACTTGTCCATTCTTCTTTTTGACTAGGACAATATTGGCGAGCCAGCGGGGATATTGTACCTCCTTGATAAAGTCTACAGTGATAAGCTTATCCACCTTAGCAATGACTTGGTCTTGAAATTCTGGTCGTAAACGACGTGGTGGCTGTTTAACTGGTCGGACACATGGGTCAATTGCCAGCTTATGTGTAGCAACACGAGGATCAAGCCCTGGCATTTCTTTATAACTCCAAGCGAAGCAATCTCGATATTCCATCAAGAAGCTTCGATAGTCCTCCCGTTCTTTGATTGTTAGGGTAGCACTAACAAAGGTGGGTCGTGGATCATCATCGGTCCCCATGTTGATCTCTACCAGGTCATCAATAGTAGGTTGCCCTCCATCCTCGAGCTACTGAGGAGTGGGGGCAACGTAATCATTTATTCTTGTTCATTAGCGAGGGCATGAAATGACAATGCCCTTCGTGAAGGTCGACCTTCAACGTCATCCCTTGTGGTGATAGATAAGGTGCCGCAAAAAGCTTCATGATGTCTATTGAACTCTTCATCTTCTTCATCAGTGGAGTGATGTCTTGCATAGCCAACCCCATACTTTGGCTGAGACTTGTGTCTTCTTCTAATAAAATTCTCTGTTTGATCCCACCATTCCTCGCATACAACTTGCGGTGGTGGCATTCTTTGATCCAGCATTCTGTAAAATCTGAGCCATCCTATGCTCAACCTTCATTGCCGACATTACTTCCTCTGCATCAAAGAAGGGGGTAGGGAATTCGAATATAGCTTCCCATTGTTGTGCTTGAGGAATTTTGTAGAAAATAGTTGGAAGCGTGCAACTAGAGGTGCTTGGGATGGCACAGACTTCTAGCGTAGTCACTGACACGTAGAGTGATAGGGGTTGTACATCACAACCACCCTTTGTCACCTCTTCTACCTCTGTGCTCTTCTTTTAATTCATTTGCTTGAAATGGGTGTGACCTTAAGTTTGGGATTCCTACGTGCTTGTAGTGTAATCACTAGCGGTGCATCATTGCTAGTCATGAGCAATTTGTGGCCTCCCTCACCTACATCACTTTTAGCAGTTAGAGGATTGTATTATGGAGGCATCATACAGCATGAAGATTTCCCCAGCGAAGAAGTTGCAAGCTTTATCGAAGGTTTCTTAGCAGACCTCAATGTAATCGGCGTTATTGCGGGGTCCTTACTTTCAGCAACAATGGAGTAGCTACAGAAGCAAAGGCACCTCGTCTCGCGGAGTTGGTTGTCTCCTTGGAGGATGAAGGCTTATTCTCATGATCAGCGGCCCAAGATATCCAATTACGAACGTTCTTATGACTTTGAGTGGCGGGATTCTTTGCACCAGTGGAAAAAACATGGCGTGAGGAGCTGCTTCACCTCACGGGTTGATGAAGAGCCTGGCGCGATTAGAATATCAGCCGCCGGCATCGTTCGCCCTAGTTGTCGATCGGAATCTTCAACTGGGAAATAATATTTTGCATCTGCATGATGTGATTCTTGAATAGTGTAGGGAGCAATATTTCCAGCAATACGCAGTTGTGTCCCCTTTCCATCTAAAAATTTCAAGCATTGATGCAGAGTAGAGGGCACCACTCGATACCTGTGAATCCATGGCTTACGCAAAAGAGCCGAGTATGATGTGTTTGCTTCGATGACGAAGAATTGTACCTTGAAGCTAAACGTGGACATTTGTATCTTCACTGTAATAGCTCCATACATGGATTTTCCTTGATTATCAAAACCACAAATCATCACGTCTGTAGACTCCAAATCATCCACTACGAAACTGGCCTGAGTCAGGATTCGCAATGGCGAGATATTTACCGTGGATCCGGGATCGATGAGGATTCGCTGGAGATGCGAGTTTCCAATGGTCCCTTCAATTTAAAGTGGGCAGTTGTGGTCACCGTCTTCCACGACTTTATCCTCCTCTGCGAAGGTAATCTCATTTACAAATAGTGGATTATAAAAGAGGCGGTGTTTCGCCATAGCCACCTCATAGGGCTCTGGGTCTTGTAATACTTTCACGAGTGCTTCTCGCAGATGGGGCACTAACATGAGAGCATCATACACACTCAATAATGCAGGGATTCGCTTGAGATGAGCAAGAACATTGTAGTCGACCTCTGGTGTCTTTGTCTTTTCTTCAACGGGTATCTCGCTTGTTCCCTCTAGGGTTGGCACTTCTTTCATAGTGATGGCCTTGTCTGCCTTTGCTTGCTTCGACTTTGGTAGCTCAAGCAAAAACTCACCTCCCCGCAAGTTCATGTTAACTTCTTCTATTTGTACTTCTTTTGACATAGCATCCGTTCGAAGTACTTCATGCTCGTGAGAGGTGAATGATTCCTCAGTTTCATATTGGTTCCTTAGACATTAAAATGTCCTAAACTTATCACCCTTAACAATAGGAGTAGGCGAGCCAGAGCACTTATGTATATTGTATATTTTCAGTACTCTGTCAATGTTGAATTTCAATGCGAAGAACATAAGAGGCATCACCAAGATCCTTCATATCAAAATTAGATGAAAGAAATCTCTTGGTCTCAAACAGCATATCCTTATCACTGCTGACCAATAAGATATCATCCACATAAAGTACTAAGATGGTGAATTTACTCCCCTTGAACTTAACATATATGTAGTTATCAACTTCATTTTTCTTAAAATCAAAACTCCTTATGATCTTATCGAATTTGAGGTATCACTGCCTTGACGCTTGTTTTAAACCATAAATGGATTTCTTAAGTCGACATCACATATGCTCCTTGCCTTCCACGACAAAACCTTCCGGTTGAGTTATGAAACAATCTCTTGTAAGTCGTCATTAAGAAATGCCGTCTTAACATCCATCTGATACAGCTCTAAATCATAATGAGCAACAAATGATATAACAATTCTGAAAGAATCTTTAGTTGAGAAAAGAGAAAAAGTGTCATTATAGTCAATCCCCTCTCTTTGTCAGAAGTCCTTTGCTACAAGCCTTGCTTTGAACCTTTTGATATTTCCCTTAGAGTCACGTTTGATTTTGTAGACCCATTTACAGCCTACTGTTTTGACTCCATCAGGAATTTCTACTAAGTCTTATTCATCGTTAGTGCTCATAGACTTTAGTTAGTGCTCCATGGCTTCAAGCCATTTAGAAGAATGTTCACTCATCATAGCCTCCTTATAAGAGGTGGGATCATATACCTTCTATATTTCATTAACATACTCATTCGTATAGACAACATAATCATTTGGGATGGCGGATCTTCTCTCCCGCTGTGATCTTCTAACAGGTTCAGCAGTTATTTCAGGAGACTGTTGAGGCTCATCATTAGGTGTAACATTAAGAATTTCAGATACCTCAACAGTGGGTGCAACAACAGTATTCTCTACTGGAGGTGCAACCACCTGAGGCATAGGAATAAAAATCTCTGGGATGAGCGGTGAAGAAACATAAACCCGCTTCTCCTCAAGATCTATTTTTCTGGGCTCCAGGTCCTTGTTACTCTCTAAGAACACAGCGTGGCTTGTTTCTACAAACTTAATTATCCTATCAGGACAATAAAACCGATACCCTTTGGATCTGTTAGGGTACCCAATAAAATGACAACTTATTGTCTTAGGATCTAATTTCCCAATGTGTGGATTAAAAATTTAGCTTCAGCACGACAACCCCACACTCGTAAATATTTCATACTCGGTTTCCTTCCAGTCCATAATTCATAACGTGTTTTAGATACTGATTTACTGGGAATCCGATTAAGAATATGTTCGCAGACGGAGAGGAGAGGAAATGAGCTAGGGTTAGGGTTACAGGGCTTTTATCCTGGCCGCGGCGCATGTCCGGCCGTCCGATCAGATCGGACGGTCGTCTTTTTTCGGGCCGAGGAGTATTTGCGCCGGCTGTGTTTCACGGTCGTTTCATTGAGATCTGACGGTGCATGCGCGCGTGTTTTTTAGGCCGCGCGTTCGGCCGATCGATCAAGATCGGACGGCACCCGTGCGCACATGATTTTGGGTCGCGCGATCGCAATCTGACGGCGCGCGCGCATGCGCGATTTCGCCTAGGCCGTGCGCGCATGCGCGATTTTTCCGGCCCGCGTGCATTTTTAGTGGGACGAGTTGGTGATTTTCGGGCCGTCCGTGATTTTTTGCCCCGTGCGGGATTTTTTTTAAAGTGCGCGAATTGTTATGGGCCGTGAGCATATTTTTTGGGGCCGAATTTATTTTGGGGCCGGTTTTTAGCAGTACTTTTAATTTTCTTTTTCAGTGCATTTTCTTTTGTTTTAGTTTATCTTTTGTGCACTGTTTTAATTATTTTCAGTGGCCCAAATTATGATGTATCATTACCATATTGTTATGTATAATTTCTGATTAAAATTGAACAAACGTGATATTTTAATTAGAGATTTTATGCTTAATTTTGGCATTGTGTATGCATATGGTTATATTCTGACCAACGTTGTTTGTAATCATATGTCGCCATATAAAATTATTAAGTTTTTTTCATTTTCTGCCCAACGGTGATGTGAATTAGAACTGTAATTTTTGCATGTTATTAATCAGACCAACGTAGGGTTAATTACATGTAATATATATCTTTATGATATTTCTAATTTTTACCATGTATTCTGAAATTCAGCACTTAATGCTTCAAACGTTGCCGCCACTATTGATAACATTGAGCAGCTCACGTGGAGCAATTTTTCCACGTGGAAAGAACGAATCCATGTTGTCCTTGGTGTTTTGGACCTTGACTATGCCTTAAGGGTAGCCGTTCCCGTTCACCCCACCGAAGGTGAGAAGAATTATGATGAGAAAAAGAAAATTTATGAGGCTAATGCTGAAAAATGGGAGTGGTCTAACTGTTTATCACTAATGATTATGAAGACATCTATTTCAGTCGGGATTAGGAGAGCAATCCTTGATTCCGAAAATGCTAAGGAGTACTTGGCTTCTATCGAGGAGAAATTTAAAGGCTCAACTAAAGTTTATGCCCGTACTTTGATTCAGAGGCTCTTAACCACTAAGTATGATGGGTCCAGCAACATAAGAGAGCACATCATGATGATGATGATTGATATGGCAGAAAAACTCAAGGGCATGGACATGGCGATATCTGATGGTTTTCTAGTCCATTTTATTACGACTTCTCTTCCTTCTGAGTACACAACATTTAAAATTAATTACAATACTCAGAAAAAATAGAACATGAGCGATTTGATAGCCATGTGTATCCAGGAGGAAGAAAGAATAAGGACAGAAAAGAAAGATTTGGCTCTTCATGTTAGTGGCTCTAACAAAAGGAAGTTCCAAGAGGATTTCAAATCCAAGAAGAAGCTGCAGTTCTCTCCTAACTCAGATAAGTCGGGGCCTAAAGTGCACAATGCACCTAAGCCTTATGTTGCTCCCGCTGGAGCACCTAAAGGGGGGAATGTCACTTCTGCAAACAGCTAGGGCATTTCCACAAGGATTGTGTTGGTTTCCTAAAGTGGCTCGCCAAAAGAGGTAATGATACAATAACGTTCATTGATGAAACACTTTATGTTGATTTCTCTCTTAATGCGTGGTGGATTGACTCAGTGCAACTGTGCACGTTACCAACTTTTTACAGAAATTCCTTACCGCAAAAACACTAAGAAAGGGGGAGCGAAGTCTTAGAGTCGCGGATGGAAAGGAAGCCGAAGTAGAATCAGTTGGTTCTGTTTCATTAGTCTTAGATAGCGGCTTCATGCTTCGTCTCAATAATGTAGTCTATGTTCCTTCCATCAGGAGGAATTTGATTTCGGTTTCTTTATTGGACGATGATGGTTTCAAATGTATTTTTGGTGACAATAAATGTATTATTAAGTTTAATTCAAATGATATTGGTCTTGCCTTTAGACAAGACAAGCTATATATGCTTTCCCTTAATGAATCTCCTGTATCTTTGAATGTGTGTGATGCTAAGTGTAAAAAGAATAATAAGACTTCTTCGAAACTGTGGCACTGTCGTTTAGGCCACATTTCGAGGGGTAGAATGGAGCGTCTCATTAAAGAAGAAATTCTTCACCCTTTAGATTTCTCTGACTCAGACCACTGCATTGATTGCATTAAAGGAAAATATGTAAAGCAAATAAAGAAGGGAGCCACTCGCAGCATAGGACTCTTAGAATTAATTCATACTGATATTTAATCCACGCATTGGGAAATTAGACCCTAAGACAGTAAATTGCCATTTTATTGGGTACCCTGACAGATCCAAAGGGTATCGATTTTATTGTCTTGATAGGATAACTAAGTTTGTAGAAACAATGCATGTTGTGTTCTTAGATAATAACGAGGACCTAGAGCCCAGGAAAACATATCTTGAGGAGAAACGGGTTTATGTTCCTTCACCGCTCATCCCAGAGATTTTTATTCCTGTGGCTTAGGTGGTTGCACCTCCAGTAGAGAATACTGTTGTTGCACCCACTGTTGAGGTATATGAAATTCTAATGTTACACCTAATGATGAGCCTCAACGGTCTCTGAAATAATCACGAACTCGTTAGAAGATCACAATGGAGAGAGGATCTGCCATCCCAAACGATTATGTTGTCTATATGAATGAGGATGTTAATGATATATGGAAGGTGATCGGGGGCGCTACCAACCGATTGAATTTTGGTCCCTGTCACCAGCGCTATATAAAATAACTAGGGTTTCGGCAGGCTTTACACATGCACGTTGTTCAAGCCTCAAAAAACCCGCACAAATCCGATCTATTATGGGCGCACAGATGGAGAGAACGACGGCGGCGGCTCTCGCGCGGAGCGGCAGCGTGAGGCGGCGTTGGCGGCGCCCGAACAGAGCGCGGCACGGCAACATCGGCGGCGGCGTTGGCGGCGGCCCTCGCAGCCCTCCTCATCGGCGCACGCGTGCGACCAAGGTTGCGCGCACGGCCGTCAAGTGGGACCACGGCGGCGCCCATGACCGGGGTTCGGTCGGAGATCCAAAAACAGTAAGTTCCCGCTGCCAATCTAAATTTCATTCAGTTTCCGGGATTCAGGTGGGCTGATTTTGGGGATTCCATTAGGGTTTTGTGTAAGCTTGTTGATCCCCTCCTTCTAATTGCTAAGCCGACCCATTAAACATTAAAATCGAGCCTCTAATTTCTAGATCCAAGTTCGGTTAGGTTTATTAGGGTTCGTGATGAGCTAGGTTGCTCTGATACCAAATGTGAGATTAAACTAAGTCTAAACATGAATCAAAAGCCTTAACCCTAGCTCATGCATGAACACCTAGCCAAAACACTTAGAGCGGAAGCGTCAACATACCCGAACTCGAAGAGTGTAAGATCGAGGTGGCCGACTAGAGGGGGGTGAATAGGCGGTCTTAAAAAAATCTCTACAAATTAATGCTAACAATTCAAGACCTTTTCTATTTGCCTAAACCAAGTATATAATGCGGAAGCGTAAATCAATTTGGTTTAGCTCAAATAGCGACTCAACAAGAATATCGCCTAAGTGCACCAAATTCTATCCTAGGTCAAGGTTTGCAATCCTAGGTATACAAGCAATCAATTTAATTTTATGAATATAAATTGCTTGAATGTAAATAAGGAACAAGGAAACAAACCACAATTGACACAACGATGTTTTACCGTGGTGTTCGGAAAGTTGCCGCTTTCCCCTAATCCACGTTGAGGTTAGCCCGGACGAATCGGACCGGCTCCACGAATTAAGCCGAAACACCTCAATCCACTAGTGGTAGCTCTTTTCCCGCTCCGGGTAGGTGAGCTCCAACCTTCACAACTTCGCCGGGCCTTCTCACAAGCTTCTTGAGAAGATCACCGCGCACGACGCCTCCAACGCCGTCTAGGAGTCGGCAAACTCCAAGAGTAACAAGTCAAGCCACTCGCTTGACTCTCACCACGTGCAACGGATGCACAAGCTCGCTGGACACAAAGTCCTCACCTAGAGGCAACACATGCACTCTAGTCCTCTTCTCCCTTCTCACAAAGTGCAACACATGCACAATAGAGTGGAGAACCTCAAACTAGCTCAAGGGTTAACAAATGAATGCACCAAAGAACATCTCCAACTACCTCAAGGGGTATAAATACCCCACATCAAAAACTAGCCGTTGGAGCAAAGTCCTGAAAAATTCAGACGAGCGAACTATCCGCCGCCAACGGTAGGTAGTACCGCTCCACTGACGCTACAGAACGGCTATGTCGAGCTTCAACTAGCCGTTACACGCCGGTAGCGGTAGTACCGCCGTTCAATTTTCCGTAGTACCGCTCATGGTAGTACCGCAAAGTCGGCGCGGTATTTCCGCCGAGTCGAGCCCAAACTTGGCGCTCTGAAAAAAGGGTCCGCCGAGGGTCGGAGCTTCGGAGCCGGTAGTACCGCGCAACACATGCCGGTACTTCACACACCGGTAGTACCGCCCACAAAGCCGGTACTTCGATTCTTTCGAGTAGTGCAGATATCTCAGCAGATTTTGCAAAACACATTCGCAAACTACGATATCATGCACACAGGATCACACATGATTTCCAACAAGTTGCAAAACACATTTGCACACTTTTGAAATCATGACGCAAAGACTAAATATGAGCTACAACCATTTGCAAAACAAATTTGCAAATCTAAGCCTCATATTACAAAGAGTAGAAAACATGGACTTCAAGCACTTGCAAAACACATTCGCAATGCATAGTCCCATGTTACAATGAGGTTCAACACATGAGCTTCAACTATTTGCAAAACACATTCGCAAATACAAGTCTCATGTCAATTTGAGCTAGCGAAGTGAGGATGAGCCATCAACACATGATGAGACTCAAACTACTAGACATGACCCTCTTAATAGTACGGCAACCTATACTAGCAATCCGGTCTTCCAACCAAACACCAAGACCGGTAAAGACTAGGAACATATCCTTAGCCCTAGCTAGTCATACCTTTGCCTCGGGTCATCAACTTGATATGCATTAACACATAATGCATCTTTCACATCACTTCATCAACACATGATGATCTTTTCTTGATCAACATATGATCACCTCCATGACACATCTTCTTGTTGGTCTTCAACACATGAAGTCATCTTCTTCTTGATAGCATTCAACTCATGAATCTATTTTCTCGCATCTTGACTTGATGATCTTCAACATATGAAGTTATCCCAAGTCATCCTCATTTGTGGAACCTAACCTATTCATCCAACTCATGGAAACCGTTAGTCCACAAAATAAGCGTCATCAATTACCAAACTTCACCATTAACACATAATGGAGGGACATGATTCAACAATCTTCCTTTTGGTAATTCATGACAATCTCAACATATTATGAGATATGAATTGATTTGTGAGTATACAACTTGTACACAACAATTTGTATACTCTTTAGATAACACAAAGCTTACTTATCCGGTTGTCATTTGACTATTCAACCATTAACATATAATGGAGATGTTAGTTGACAACCCGATTACACTTGAGTATAAATGAACTACACAAGTTATATAAATATACCCAATAATGTATTTCAAAGTAAAGATCCCAAATATGCATATTTAGAGAAGCATAGATCATTACTTGTGAAACTCCAACACATATAAAGAGCTCCCCCTAAATGTGTGCATGTAAGTGTGTATATTGAATACATATGCACATATTCATTTTGTATAATTTGTGGAGTTCAATCTATATTTTGGATCTAAGGAATGCACTAATATATGAGAGAATAATTTCGAATGCATACCTCTTTGATTTCACCTTTCCATCCAAATGAGACTAATCATAAATAAACTATCAACCATATTAGTCTCATATATGCATTTGTCAATATCACCAAAACAACATAATGGTATATGATATTATCATTAGAATCACATTATGATATTTGTCATTAACACCAAAACCAAGTTAAACGGAGCTTGATCTTTCAATCTCCCCCTTTTTGGTGATTGATGACAAATCCATTTATGATAATAGCATATTGGTGAAAAGGACTAAATGAAAGGCAACTAAGTGCATAAGAGAAAGTGAAAGCAATATTCAACATATAGAATTAAAAATTTTAATTTCTACTCAAGAAATATTATCACATTTCTCCCACATGGTATTTTCATTTCTATTGTTCGATTAATCAAGGCTATTAATATCCCCCATTTGACATTATCACAAAGTTCTCAAGGAAAAATGAAAGCTATTATCACAAATTTCTCCCCCATTTGGCATTAAGCACCAAAAAGAAGAGACAATTATCACAAAATAGCATTGATTAAGCATGAGAGGAATACAAGTTAAGCCATGATAATGTCCAAGATATGCTCTTAAGAAGTGAAGAGCTTGATACCAATTTAATCTAACATAATATGGTCAGGAAAGAATATGAATCTAAAGTGCAAATGACCACAAGTTATACCACTAAAAAATAACTGAAGATATTTGAAACACATTCAAATAATCTTACTCAGTTAAGCTCCTTGAAGGCTTGATGTCACTTGATATAATATCACTTGATATGACACCACTTGTATATATATGACTTGTAGCATTTGGATCATTTCCTGATTTTGCATTCCAAGTGGCCTTCAAAAACTTCATGAACAACTGACTAAAAAATATTCAATAAATCTGAGAAAATTTGTCAGTATAGAATAATATCTGAGGATTAAAAGTCATAATTGCATCTACCTCAGATTATGAGCATACTTAAAGATATGAAAATCGCAAATCTGCTCAATACATGATTTTGCAGAAATCTGAAAGTCTGAAATTTCAGATTTTTTTTTTTACATCTCACTTTAGTTTCATTATTTTCATAAGAACTAAGAATGCATAACACACGTATGAAGTAACAAATTTTGACATTAGATGAAAGCAATTTCAGATTTATCTAAACATGGTCCAAACAGTATTAAACATAATGAAGTTACATCCACTTAATCCAAAAGCTAAATAGAGTTTATTACAACCATAAGCATCCAAAAGAGGGATAATGTTCATTACATCCAAAAGATACATAAATAAAGACATTTAGCCCATCTATCTTATTCTTGCCCATCTACTCAATTTCTTCGCCTTTAGCAACAATTGCTGAAGGAGGCTACTCCTGAGGCGCCGAAGGAGAGGGAGCATGACGGCGGCGGCGCGAGTAGTGAAGAGGCGAAGGAGGATGAGTCACGGTCTGCTCAATGGCCGAGAGTCTCCCATCAAAGGAGTCCAAGCGAGATGAAATGGAGGCCAACTGAGAAGACAGGGAAGCAAACCCCTCAATCTGTGAGTCTCGGACCTGAAGAATGGCAGAGTACATCCTGGAGAGGGAGAACTGCTCATCATCTGCCGACTGAGCCGCTGGAGCTGGAGAGGAGGGAGCTGCAGGAACTGAGGAAGAAGGAGCTGCAGGTGCCGCTGGACGAGAGGGCTGAGAGCGAGCTGCAGCGGGAATAGGAGGATCTGGTCTGGGCTTATATGCCCTGTGAACAGTGTCCATGCCTCCTCTGTACTCAGTCTTCCTCAGGATCAAAGCCATAATAAAAGGAGCATAGTTAATCCGCCTGATCCTGTCATTCTTAGAAGCTGCTATCTCCCTGATAATCAGATCAACCACATCAAATTTGCGACCTTCCATGACATACTCAATGAGGTTCCATGCATGGCCGCGAATAGCATCATAATTACCACTCTTGGGAAGAATAGTGTGGTTGATGATTCTGTTGATCAAACTGGGAAGGGGACTCAGGCCAACTAGCTTGCCTGGAATGAATCTTGAGCCACGATCATATCTCGAGAAATAGCAGAAAGCTCAAGTGCAGGCCTGTCATATACTCTCTCATAGGCACTAGACTCAGTCCCCAAAGCCAACTCAAAATCATGCTCGGTAGCCTGGCTGGTGATGCCCCATCATCCGAGCTATATCTTTGAAAATTTGGCGAGACATAGACAGTGGCATAGAACTGCCTAATGATGTCCTCATTATAGTCAGTCCTCAAAGCCACCAAGTGGTGCAAACCAGCTCTCCGAAACATGCCATATGCTCCATCATATTTTGCAATGGAGCCCAGATGATCCCAATCCACAAACTTGTGATCAGCAAAAGGTTTTGTCTTATATAGCTGCTCATAAACCTGCTCCTGAAACTGAGTGTGGAATCTGGGATTTGTGGAGTTGCATGGCAGCAAGAACTGACTTCTATGCCTTATCCTGGCATATTCATCTGCAGGGATTTTCTTGAGATCAATTTGTGCTTCCTCCCTATCACCCAAATCTTCATCAGAATCTTCCATTGGAGAATTGACCTGCTGCTCAGACTCTGTATCTGACTCTGAAGCAATGCCTTTTCCTCTGTCATCCCTTGCTTCAGAAGCACCTTCGGAGGTGTCAGAAGAAGGGGAGGGCGCCCTTCTCCCGCCATTCCTTGTTCTTGCCATCTAAGAACAAGGAGGAACAATATAAGAGTCAAGGAAGAATGGATCAAAGAAGATTGAACCTGAATAAAACTTGCTGTTTTTACCAGGGGAGCGGAAGTACCGCCGCACACCAGCCGGAAGTACCGCCGAGCGGTAGTTCCGCTCCTGTCGAGCGGTAGTTCCGCTCTCCCTGGCCGATTTAGGGTTTGGCAATGCATGCAGATTTTTGGTGTTTTTCTTGGATTGATTCCATGGAATGGATGTGTAAACATCATAAGACACCAAGAATAACCATTTACCCCAAATCTATCGCAAGAAATCATTTGGATTTGAGATTTACCCGAAATGACCTAGGGTTCCAAAAAGAGAGGAAGAGGAGGGATTCGATCCGGATTACCTGGAGGAATGGAGGAGTGGAACCCCTTGCAAGCCAAAAATCCCGAAAGAATGAAGAAAACCGCAATGAATTTAGAGGTCGGATGGGCGGTTTTGGAGGATGTTTGAGGAGGAGAGAGAGAGACCAAGGAGGGAGCCGAGCACGGGCACGAGCGGAGGGAGAGGGCGGAGCTTCCGCTCGGAGGGAGAGAGAGAGAAAAGAGGACCCCACGGGTCGGGCGGACTTCCGAGGCTCCAGACTCAAGCGGAAGTTCCGCTCGGTCGAGCGGTAGTTCCGGCCGCCGGAAGTTCCGCAGCCAGGAACGGAAGTTCCGGTTAAACTGGGAGCAGCCAGGAGAAGGAAGAATATTCAGGGAATGAAAAATATTTTGTTGTACATTGCTCCAAAGTTTTTCACACAGAGACAAGAAAACTACTTGTGGAGCATTTCCAACTATTTACCAAGATTAAAAACTTTTTCAATTTAGTTTTTACAAATTAGGCTTTCAATTTTTCGAAACAAACTCATTTTCAATAATTTTCACAAAAATGCAAAAATGAGCATTTGGGGGAATTTGTAAACATTTAATTTCATGTATGAGTTGTAAATACCCTTGTGAGCTAATATATGTCAATGGATTAAGCTCAAATGGCAAAACTCATTTAAGTGCTAGATTGTGATCACATAGGTCAACTCAATATTTTGGTTGAGTTTCAAAACCAAATAACTTTTGATTTGTTGGCTTTTTGGAAAACTTTTGAATACCAATAATGTTTGGAATAGCCAACTCTAGGTTTTTGGTATTGAACACATTTTTAAATTCTTTTTAGAATTGATTTTAGCAAAATTTTGAGTTTGAAGCCAAAATAAGATACTAGATTGATAGTTTTGGGTTGCAAACTCAATTTTACTTGAAGTAAGTTTTTGTAAAGCCAAAACCTGTGTAAAACCTTTGAAATGCTTTTGTATACATTTTTCAACTAGATTTTCAAAGATATACTAATAATTTCGAAATTTTTGACTTTTGGCTAAATGGCTCAATTTTGAAAAACAATTACTAGCACTTAATTAATATGGGCACACTTAGGGATGTGATATATAAGAATATGATTTAGCACTCCCCCTTAATGTGCCACTACATCTTGCTCAAGTTTTGCAATAAAGAAATTTAAGCACAAGAGCAAGAACGTCCCCTTTTAAATGATTTTCATGAAATTCAACCTACACAAGGCTAGGGGCTAAATACATCAAATGTAAATACTTGTTACCGAGATGGCATTGGTTCATAATGTGCTATGATCATCCTCAAGCTTGGCTTTCATTGTGCATATGGTGGAATTCACCTCTTCATGAATGAGCCAAGCCTCCAATGCCTCTCCAAGTACCTATTAAGCTTTTAAGCACATTTTGGTACCCAAAACTTGGTTGGGTCCATGAATATTAGTTACAAGAGATTTGGGCACCCAAATGGCCCTAACATTTAATTTTTGTGAACTAACATTCTTAGCAAACACATTGCTATTCTTATCTTTCCTAAGCAAATAATGTTCATTGAATAAATATCGCTTAGGAATAATACCTTTGGGACAATCCTTACTAAGATGTCCCTTTTCCCGGCAATTGTAGCAAGTACGGCAATTATTCATCCTTATAATCTTCTTGTCTTGCTTATTGCCGGTTTGCCTCTTCTTTGACGGATTTATCTTGTTTTCCACCTTGTTGGGACACTTAGAGGCGAAGTGACCCGTCTCATTGCAACCATGGCACTTGACTTTCTTCGTGTGTCTTGCATTGTGCCTTGTTTTGCTATTCTCCTTCTTGGAGAAGAAACCTATACCTCTCTTGTCATTTGACAACTTTTGACTTCCCAAAATTTTGTCAAGAGATGCCTTTCCTTTATAGCTCTTTTCCAAGTCTTTTCTCAAACTTGTGACTTGGGCCTTGAGCTCATTATTCTCCTCTACAAGATTAGTCTCAATATACATAGAAGAGTTAGTAGCATCTATTTTTGAGCAACAAGGAATTTCTAGCAAATCCTCACATGAGGTAGATACATTAATTTTAGATGACTTGCTAGAGCTAGAAACTATAAAAGGTATATCATCTAATAAATCCTCACATGAGGTCGATATGCTAACTTTAGTTGCATTGCTAGAGTTAGAAGTTATGCAAGGCATATCATCTAGCAAATTACATGTAATTCCTATATCCATGCTAGGTTTTGAATATTCCTTGAGAAGAAGAATTTCATGTTCTTCCTTTAGCTTGTTATAATCAATTTGAAGAGAAACATGACTATTTTTCAAAGTTTTAAATCTAGCTCTTTCTTTCCCAAGGAATTCATTTAATTCTTCTAACATGTCCATCAACTCATCATAAGAAGGTGTGTCATCATTGTCATCATATTTTACCTTTTTGTTACCTTTTGCCATGAAGCATTGAGTTGATGTGGAGAGAACGGTGGATTCTTCATCGTCGGAGCTAGAAGTAGAACATTCATCTCCCGACATCCACTCTTTTATGTAATCCTCATCGGATGAGGTGGACACTTCATATTTGTCTTGAATTTTTATCCACATATCATGAGCGCTCTCAAGATTGCATATCGTATTGAACACCTCTACACTCAAAGCACTAAATAAAGCGTTAGTTGCTTGAGCGTCGAGATGTGAGCATTTCTCATCCTCAGTTGTTTGAGCAAGAGGATTCTTTGGAGGAGAAAAGCCCACATCTACAATCCGCCACACATTTAGGCTCATGGCCTTAAAATAACAAATCATGCGGATTTTCCAATTATCATAATTTTGGCCATTAAAGTGAGGTGGTTCATCTAGGTGCACAAACCCACTAGTCGCCATCCTTTACTCTCTAGACGGTTAAGTCTAATATATGAGAGACCAAGCTCTGATACCACTTGTAAGATCGAGGTGGCCGACTAGAGGGGGGTGAATAGGCGGTCTTAAAAAAATCTCTACAAATTAATGCTAACAATTCAAGACCTTTTCTATTTGCCTAAACCAAGTATATAATGCGGAAGCGTAAATCAATTTGGTTTAGCTCAAATAGCGACTCAACAAGAATATCGCCTAAGTGCACCAAATTCTATCCTAGGTCAAGGTTTGCAATCCTAGGTATACAAGCAATCAATTTAATTTTATGAATATAAATTGCTTGAATGTAAATAAGGAACAAGGAAACAAACCACAATTGACACAACGATGTTTTACCGTGGTGTTCGGAAAGTTGCCGCTTTCCCCTAATCCACGTTGAGGTTAGCCCGGACGAATCGGACCGGCTCCACGAATTAAGCCGAAACACCTCAATCCACTAGTGGTAGCTCTTTTCCCGCTCCGGGTAGGTGAGCTCCAACCTTCACAACTTCGCCGGGCCTTCTCACAAGCTTCTTGAGAAGATCACCGCGACGACGCCTCAACGCCGTCTAGGGTCGGCAAACTCAAGAGTAACAAGTCAAGCCACTCGCTTGACTCTCACCACGTGCAACGGATGCACAAGCTCGCTGGACACAAAGTCCTCACCTAAAGGCAACACATGCACTCTAGTCCTCTTCTCCCTTCTCACAAAGTGCAACACATGCACAATAGAGTGGAGAACCTCAAACTAGCTCAAGGGTTAACAAATGAATGCACCAGCAACATCTCCAACCAGCCTCAAGGGGGTATAAATACCCCACATCAAAAAACTAGCCGTTGGAGCAAAGTCCTGAAAAATTCGGACGAGCGGAACTCTGCCCGCCAACGGCCGGTAGTACCGCCCACTTCTGACGCTACTGTAACGGCTATGTCAGAGCTTCTGAACTAGCCGTTACACAGTCGGCGCGGTAGTACCGCCGTTCAATTTTCCGGTAGTACCGCTCACCGGTAGTACCGCAAAGTCGGCGCGGTACTTCCGCTCGAGTCGAGCCCAAACTTGGCGCTCTCTGGAAAAAAGGGTCCGCTCGAGGGTCGGAGCTTCCGGGAGCCGGTAGTACCGCGCAACACATGCCGGTACTTCCGCTCACCGGTAGTACCGCTTCCACAAAGCCGGTACTTCCGATTCTTCTGAGTAGTGCAGATATCTCAACAGATTTTGCAAAACACATTCGCAAACTACGATATCATGCACACAAGGATCACACATGATTTCCAACAAGTTGCAAAACACATTTGCACACTTTTGAAATCATGACGCAAAGACTAAATATGAGCTACAACCATTTGCAAAACAAATTTGCAAATCTAAGCCTCATATTACAAAGAGTAGAAAACATGGACTTCAAGCACTTGCAAAACACATTCGCAATGCATAGTCCCATGTTACAATGAGGTTCAACACATGAGCTTCAACTATTTGCAAAACACATTCGCAAATACAAGTCTCATGTCAATTTGAGCTAGCGAAGTGAGGATGAGCCATCAACACATGATGAGACTCAAACTACTAGACATGACCCCTCTTAATAGTACGGCAACCTATACTAGCAATCCGGTCTTCCAACCAAACACCAAGACCGGTAAAAGACTAGGAACATATCCTTAGCCCTAGCTAGTCATACCTTTGCCTCGGGTCATCAACTTGATATGCATTAACACATAATGCATCTTTCACATCACTTCATCAACACATGATGATCTTTTCTTGATCAACATATGATCACCTCCATGACACATCTTCTTGTTGGTCTTCAACACATGAAGTCATCTTCTTCTTGATAGCATTCAACTCATGAATCTATTTTCTCGCATCTTGACTTGATGATCTTCAACATATGAAGTTATCCCAAGTCATCCTCATTTGTGGAACCTAACCTATTCATCCAACTCATGGAAACCGTTAGTCCACAAAATAAGCATCATCAATTACCAAACTTCACCATTAACACATAATGGAGGGACATGATTCAACAATCTTCCTTTTGGTAATTCATGACAATCTCAACATATTATGAGATATGAAATTGATTTGTGAGTATACAACTTGTACACAACAATTTGTATACTCTTTAGATAAGCACAAAGCTTACTTATCCGGTTGTCATTTGACTATTCAACCATTAACATATAATGGAGATGTTAGTTGACAACCCGATTACACTTGAGTATAAATGAACTACACAAGTTATATAAATATACCCAATAATGTATTTCAAAGTAAAGATCCCAAATATGCATATTTAGAGAAGCATAGATCATTACTTGTGAAACTCCAACACATATAAAGAGCTCCCCCTAAATGTGTGCATGTAAGTGTGTATATTGAATACATATGCACATATTCATTTTGTATAATTTGTGGAGTTCAATCTATATTTTGGATCTAAGGAATGCACTAATATATGAGAGAATAATTTCGAATGCATACCTCTTTGATTTCACCTTTCCATCCAAATGAGACTAATCATAAATAAACTATCAACCATATTAGTCTCATATATGCATTTGTCAATATCACCAAAACAACATAATGGTATATGATATTATCATTAGAATCACATTATGATATTTGTCATTAACACCAAAACCAAGTTAAACGGAGCTTGATCTTTCAAAGAGGCCATGGGGATGGTGTGGTCGGTGTCGCGGTGAAGCTGAGGTGGCCGATGGCTGCGGTTGTCGTCGTCGAGTGGGACGAAGTAGTTCTGATCTTCGTCCACCTGAGCACCCGTAATAGATCGGATCTGTGCGGGTTTTTTTTAGGCTTGAACAACGTGCGTGTGTAAAGCCTGTCGAAACCCTAGTTATTTTATATAGCGCTGGTGACCGGGACCAAAAACCAATCGGTTAGTAGCCCCCGATCAGGGCGCACGAGTGAAGGCGTTCCTCCCTGAAATCTCGGGACGGTTAGCCGAGAGATTAACCCAACAGCGGATGATAGAAACACAACGTAGATGGTGTATATGATTTTAGGTTTAAGAAACTATTTAGAGAAATAGCTCTAAAAAATTATTCTATTTATTTTAATTTTTAGAAAAATCAAAAGACCAAAAGAATATACCAATCTGTCCGATGAGCCCTGCCCCGACTCCCAAGTTTACAAAAGCGGTAGTTCTTTCACTGTTGTCAAACACATCAGTTGGAGTGGGGATGATAAAAAAGAAAAAAAATAACGACGAAAGGATGACAAGCAAAAATCAGGGCACGTAGCTTAGACACAGGTGGTGATTATTTTGGCTTATTTTTGGTGACTTATGGCTGAAAAATACTGTAGCTGGCTGAAAAAACACTGTAGTTAACAGAGACTTATTTAACATAATTAAATTTAAAAAAATTTAAAAATATAAAAAATATGTTAGCCCATCACAAACAACGCAAACGAATACGGCAAAAAAAACCGGCAAAAAAACTCAAAAAAAACCAAAAATTCAGAAAAAAAATAAAATTATAAATAGTAAAAAATAAACCAGAAGCTAAAACTAAAACGAGCGGAGCCACATTCTTACGGCAGCGTCAAAAGCTCCAAAAGCAGACAGGAAAGCTCCAGTACAATCGTGGCAGTTGCTCTTTATGATTGTCTACCGTAGTACGATCGCTCTTTGAAAAACAAAAATCCGTGCAGCAAACTCAAACAGGGCTCCAATGAGCAAGTGGTTCCTAAGTGCTCACATGCCATTACAAACCATCCCCTATTCTTCCCTGCTTATTGTTTTTCTTGAATAAACTAATATAACAATTTCTTCATTGTCATTTTAAAACTTAAAACGATTTATTAGAATAACCTTTTCAAGATGATTTATCGATATTCAGTTCATTTGCATAAGAGCTTAAGCTAAAACCAAAAACCTTCAACTGTAACCATAAACAGTAGTCGAAAAGAATAAATCTCATAATGGATTACCATGTCACTAGAAAGCGAGGCAATGAAAGAGCTAAATGTGAACATCATTGGATTTGCCACAATAAAGAGCTAAATGAGCAAGAGTGGTTCTCGAGTGCTCATAAAAGAGCAGGATGTTCCCTGCAGCCAGCAGAGTTTATTCCAAGCTGTAATCTACTTCTCATGATATGCATTGGAGCATACTGAAGAACTTACGTTTGTGCTTTACAATACAATTAAATGAACAGGACAATACCCAAAGGCCAAAGCTTAAACTGCTGCTTCACAGTACAAAAATGAACAAATTCATTTGATCAAATGATTAGGATGTATTCTTTCCAAACACTATGCCTAGGTTAATTTGTAGTCCGTCCATCCTGCAATATAAATCCTGCATACATACTAGGAAACATATCATTTAAGTAATATTTAATAAAATTAGACTATAGTTTACTCTTTCTATTAGAGAAATACGATTTAATTTTATTAAATGTTATTTAAATAATGTACTTCTTAGGTATGTGTATCTGACTTATATTGTGGAACGGATGGAGTAGAAATTAGCCATGGTCCTCCACCCAACAGAACATGAATTGAATGCCCTTCTTTTATTGCCCACTGAGATTCTTTGATGTTTTCCAACAGAAACACTCTCAGCTGAATTAAGTTCCAACTCCGTAAAATCATCAATCATCTATCTTCCTCCCATCCTGGAATGTTTGCAGTGGCCTCATTGACCATCTTCACAAGGGTGGCCTGAAAAAGCAATTCAGATTATCACACGAGCCTAGGAACAAAGTTGTTCAATACAAAATTCTGCAAGCTGGTCTAGAATATGTGTTGAATTTGTGATACTACTGGACCCCAAAGATTGTCCATTGCTGTGTAAATTGTCATTAATAAGAGCAGCAAATTCAACACCATATCACTCTAGTTTGATAATACTGATGTGTAGAAAGCAGATCAAGAAGCAAAATACAAAAATCAGTGCACAACTGGAATTGAAATGCTCTTTTCAACTGTTGGAGAGATTACAATATTTCAGTCATCTACATGCCCAATCAATGATACACAGAAAAGGTTGTGCCTAAGCTCTTCCCACATTCTGATGGAGAAGAAAAAGGGTAGCACGCTTTCTCTTTCTTGCTGTAGAAAAATGATGAAGAAAAAGGTTATGGCTGGTCAAATAAATCTATAACAACCTGGGCATGAAGCGAGGTTCACCACTCTGTACTATTAACGTGGTAGTACAGATGAGATAGCATGATAAGTTGCTATCAAATGCCATTCATAACATCTTTACTGGAATTACGCCCAACCAGGGTTCTATAGCAAAACCGATTGTTTTCCTTTTTCTCAAAACCAGCCAAACCAGTCCTGACAGGTATTTTTGTTTTTAAAAAGGGCTGGGGGCTAAAAGATTCATCCCCATTTGGCGGGTGGAATAGATGTATTTTCACTCCTTTGACATGATCAAATATCAAAGTCTGATAAATTCAAATCTAGAAAAGTAAAAATGGCACAGGGATGCCACCGTACAAACTGATGCAACATGGATGTGTGTGTACATTCATGAGGCCCAATGGACATATTTTTCCTATATATATATATATATATATATATATATATATATATAGGAAAAATATCTTTACACCAGTGTAATTACACCCACCTCTAATATACCACCTAAACAAACTTGAAATACTCCTTTATCACTTTAGGTACATTTGTATACTAATTATAAGATACTCCAATGTGAACCACACGAAAAGCTTGTAAAGGAGTTCATAGTTTTTAACGTATTTTGTAAATACCCTTATATACGCGCATAAAAGGAGTATGTCGAAAAATGTACATACCACTTCGAAAAATTGTTCATACCACCTAGATGGTCTTAAATACTTGTATACTACACGTACATACCCTCCGTTCGCGAGATACTCCCTACATTGCGAGATACGATATAGGGTGTAATTACACCGGTGTAGAAAAGAGGCTTCCTATATATATATATATATATATATATATATATATATATATATATATATATATATATATATATATATATACACACACATATATATACATATATACACATATATACACATATATACATATATATACATATATATATAGTACAAAGGACTATATACAAAGACAACCCTACACATATAGGTAAATACCAAAGGAATATGCCTAGTCTAACACCCCCTCAAACTTATGGTGGATCGCGCACATTGAGTTTCGATAGAAAATACAAATGTTGCACGCTAGTCTATGGCTTCGTAAAGAACTTAGCAATCTGTAAGTCTGAAGGCACAAACTGTAGAGTAAGCACTCCTTTCTGCACCTGTGAGCGAGTGTATGAAGCATCCACACCAATGTGCTTGATGAGCTCATGCTTCATCGGGTCATAGGCAATACTGATAGCACCTGTATTGTGAGACAAAAGAGTTGTAGGTCCCATCACAGGCACTCCAAAATCTGCAAGTAGCCACCTCAACCAAATAACCTTTGCTGTCACTGCTGCCACAGCTCTCAACTCAGCCTCAGCACTCAAACGAGAAAAACACAGTAAGCAAAAAAAAGACAATTACAATGATCACTAGCATAAGTCACATCGAAGTACACATGAAGCTGTAGTGAGTTAGAGCTAGGGAAAAACAAACGACAAGAGATAGTTCCACACAAGTAGCGAAGAACACGAATGTGACTAGTGAAGGTGGGTAGAGCGAGCCATGAACTGACTCAAGATATGAATAGCATGAATAATATCAGGACATGTTTACAAGATACACCAAACTCCCAACAAGATGGCGATATCGAATAGTATCCTCGAGAAGATCACCATCAATGGAATGAAGCTGAAAGAATAGCTCCATGGGAGTCTTAGTAAGATGATCCTTGACATACTTCTATTGGGTGAGATAGTAGCCCTTAGGTGTAGAAGTGACCTCAATCCCAAAGAAATATGTAAGAGAACCAAGATCAATCAACAGAAACTGTTCATTGAGATGCTTCTTCACATACATGATGAATGAGGAATCATTACCAATGATGAGCATATCATCCGCATACAGAAGAAGCAGTGTCCTGCCCTAATGTGAGACATGGACAAAAAGAGCAGGGTCATGAGTAGGGCTGTAAAAAAAGCTCGAAGCTCGCAAGCTACTCGAGTTCGGCTCGTTCTAGGCTCGATTCGAGCTCGGTTTGAACTTTAAACAAGCCGAACTCGAGCTTGATCTCGAGCTCGCAGGCTTTACCGAGCCGAGCTCGAATAGTTCACGAGCTCCGATTCGAGCTTAAATAGTAATACATATTAATTCTTACCGAGCTTACTCGAGCCGAACTCGAGCTCGAACTTTTCTTATTGTTGAAAATTAGTGTATATTTGAATTATTTTGACTGTTATCGAGCTTACTAGAGCCGAACTCGAACTTAGAATTTTCTTATTATTGAAACATAGTGCATAATAAATTATTTTAATTGTTATCGAGCTTCACCGAGCTGAGCTCGAGCCTACTCGAGCTTAGGACGAGCCGAGCTCGAGCCCAGGCTCAAGCTCGGACCCCAACTCGAGCTCGGCTCGAGCTCGGCTCGAGTTTCTACCGAGCTCGAGCTTGGAAGGCCAAGCTCGCTCGAGCTCGGCTCGTTTACAGCCCTAGTTATGAGAACTAACAGTGAAATCGACAACATTGATCACTGAGGTAAAATACGCAAACTAGGCATGAAGAACATGTTTGAGGCCGTAAAGAATACAACGGAGATGATAGACGTGCCCATCCAAAACAGAATACCCAGGTGATAGCTGCATGTAGACCTTCTCATGCAGAACACTATTGAGAAATACATTCTTAACATCTAGCTGAGAGATAGATCACTGACGAACAGAAACAACCGCAACAAGAGTGCGAACAGTGATCATATGGGCAACAAGAGCAAAAGTCTCATTGCAGTCACGACCGTACTCCTACTGAAAGCCGCAAGCCACAAGACGAGCCTTGTAGCGTTCAATAGTACCATTAGACTAAGTATTTAATCTTGTACATCCACTTGCACGTGATAGAACGAGCATGTACATGTGACGGTACAATATCCCAAGTCTCCGTACGCCAAGAGCATCAAGCTCCTCTGCCATAGCAAGCTGCAACTCAAAATTAGAAGCAGCCTCACGATAAGAACTAGGCTCAGTGACCGACAGAGCATGAGCTATCGGAGCAAAATCAAGACGATCAGAAGGTTGAAGAGATGTCTAATCATAAAGGGCGCAACGAGCATCAGGAGGATCAGATGTAGGTATCGGCAAGATATCAGGAGGGGAGGCTAGTGAAGGACAAGGATGCCTAGAGTAGTGAACACCAGATAAACAATATGGTAGTGCTGTAGGAACAAGAGGTGGTGATGTAGGAGAAAACAGAGGAGGCGGGGTATAGAAGGAATCACTGGAGACAGACTAGGGGAGGACTGTGGTAGTGAAGAAATAGGTGAAGAGTCAGAAAGAGACAACCATGAGATCGTCTCAATGGTGGAAACAGGATAAGGAGCCGAATCTCGATAGAAGAAAGGTCAAGATTCATCAAAGACGTCTCGTGATATCCTGATCCGTCGAGCAAAAGGATCATAGTACGATAACCCTTATGCTCAGAACTATAACTAAGAAACACACACTCAACTGATTGAGCCGACAATTTGGTGCACTCATGAGGCTACAACAAGACAACTGGTGTAGCCAAAAACACGAAGGTGAGTGTACTGGGGCTCGAGAGTAGAGACGCTCTACAGAACTAGCATCCTTAAGAGCAGCGGAAGGCAGCATATTGATGAGTTATGCAGCCGTAAAAACAGTCTCAGCCCAAAACTGTGGTAGAACATGAAAGAGAAGGAGAAGAGTGCGGGTAGTCTCAATCAGATGACGATGTTTGCGCTCAGCAACCCCATTCTGAGCATGGCATCAGAACAAGAAGACTGGTAAATAGTACTCTGCTCATAAAGAAACTGTCTAAAAACGCCAAAACAGTATTTGCCATCAAAATCACTGTGAAAAGTACGAATAGAAGACTCAAACTTAGTACGAATCATCGTTGCAAAGCTACGATAGATCGTAAGAAACTGACCACAATTAGACATAGAGAAAAGCCATGTAAAATGGGAATAATCATCAACGAAAATCACATAGAATTTATGCTTGCCCTTAAGGATAATAGGCGCAGGTTCCTATACATCTAAATGAACTAAATCAAAAGGACGAGACAACAAGGACTCACTAGAATGATAAGAAAGTTGTACTTGCTTACTCAATTTACAATCTTGACAAAACATGGTCTTGTCAACAGTAACACATGCAAAACACTTTGATGAACTAACGAAGAAACGCGTCCACACAAATGACCTAAACGGTGATGCCACTGCGCAAAGACTCCAGAGGTGGTGACAGCAGTGGCGATGGAGGCCCGAGCAACTCCCGGCAAGTAGCTCGGTCGGCTCGAGCGGCGATGGCAGAGCCAACGATGGCGGTGGCTCCGGTCGGCTCTTCGCTGCGCCGGAGTCGAAGGGAGCAGATCGAAGGAGGTAGCCAGATCTGGGCTACAGCGGCCCGATCCGAGCGAGGAAACCGTGGGCTAGCAACGGCGGCCTTGTGGCGGCCGGCGACCAACGACGACGATGGTAGGATGGTAGCAGAAAAACTAGGTTAATGCCTTAGTTCTAATACCATGTTATGAATATTATGTGTATATTTATAAAGCCCAATGGGCAATATATATAAAGAGTACAAAAAACTATATGTAAAAACAACCCTATACATATAAGTAAATACAAAAGGAATATGCTTACTCTAACAAGATGTATTGTCAGGCAATTGGGGTCACATAAAGTAGGTAGCTTTCTGTGCCAAGGTAGATGACAAAATTGAGCTTGAACGCAACTACATGAGGCTGTTATACCAATAGCCTTCATTGCAAAAATACAGGTACATGTAGTTATGTTTCATCAGAGGAAAATGATGAAAAGAAAGCTACATCTGAGGAAATCTCTGGGGTAATCTCTCGTACTAGAACACAGCTCAGAAAGAAGCATAAAGTAATACTAGTACATACTGGCAAGGCAGTTGCATGTATAGTTAGGGATAAACATAGTTAGGTTGTGTCTCTCGTCTTTACAAAAGATAGTGTGTTCTTTTCCACTCAAAAATATTTGGTCTATTCATTGGCAATTTTCTCCGACATGAGTTATTATGTGCAACCAATCAGTTGTTCTTTTCTATTATTTTTTATTAGCTTTTGTCCTCCACATTTAGACTTCAATATTTTTTAGGGACTTGGATATGTTTATTTTTGGTAATTACGCACTTGCTAGGTGATATGTTCTAGTATTTGACAGGGAATCTACAATTAATCATGCAAACAAAAATTTGCTTAGAAAGCTTAAGCTAACAAAACATGAATTCTGACCTTCATAAATAAACAATATTAGAGCATCAATAAAAAAGTGACCAGTACATGTGTATGTACAGCATGCACTTTACACACTTTTCCCACCATCCACTAATGATCCTACAAGTGGGAGTGGTCAGTGGTGGAGTGGAATAATAAAAAAAAATTGTAACCAATAGTTGTATGTAACATAGCCATTCCCATAAAAAAGATTAACTATTCCAATTGAACTTACAGATAAACTGTCCGGTTCACATTCTAAATGAACAACAGACTCTGGTACTGGTCTTATTAGACCTATTAAAAAAGAGCATACATCCCATAGGAGCGAACATAAATCTCACAAGAGGATAGATTACCTAGCATAGCTGTGATCAACAGTTTGCAACAAATCTACAACGAACTACATACAGGATCAAGATCACACTAAAACAAACAAATCAGCATCAATATTCTCACCAGAGATAGTAGATAGATGCCTTTCCATTCAGTCATTTCTTTGCAACATTATTTAACATAGAAGTAAGAAGTCATCACAAGTTAAATTGGAAGTAAACTGAAAAGGGATAAAGTGATACGACCTAGTGCAAATTCCAGTGTGAGACAAAATTTTGACTTCCAACAGGCAGCTCAGAAATTTCGTAAATATGAAGAATGAAAACCATTCACCTTTAGAAGCAAAAAATGGAATCGGTTACGCTGAAACAATACTAATCACTAAGCACATACCACACTTTCAGGAACTCCTGGAGGTGGTAATGTAAGATTTCTTGGTGGTGGCGAACGAAGATAAGATCTTTTGTCAAAACGCCATTCCCCAATCTTTCCATAGGTTAGCTCACCCTGATTTAGCACAAGGCAATCGTAAACAAGGTACCATGAGAAAGTTATAATTTTGTTGTAATAATAGATAAATGGATTTTACAAAGCAATTGACAAGCACCATCAAGGTGGTGGAATATAACAGTAGTCACCTTCAATGTATAATCACATCCATAAGTATAATGGATGATAAACGTATTTCCCAATTTCAGGTCCCAAGGAGGCTGCAATCAGCATGAAGCACATCTTTGATGATATGAGCTGTCATCAACCAACTATGACATGATCTATGTAGTGACAAAATTTCTCTGCACCTGAATCATAAAATCTTTACGGAGGCTGTGGTGCACACCATGCAATGCACTAGCGACAGCATATGCATACCTACAAATATTAAAAGGAAAGCAGAAATGAATAGGGCTAGCAAATGTTGAAGTGAATAAGTAACAGTAGACAGAATTGTACTGACATTTCCAAGACCCAACCAAAAGCTTTGTCTGTCTCCTGATCCTCTTTCATTTTTAATGAAACATTTATCCAGGTTGGAGCAATCTTCTCAAGCTGGGTCTAAAGATGTTTTGATGGCATCCATAATAAGTTAATCAAGAGTATCACGATTAATGGATTGAATTATTAGTGAACTATAGCACAAAATTTGTAACTGTTTGTTGTGCAGAACTAGAAAGAACAAGGTTATGGGCACATAATGTAATCTTGCAGCTGATATAGCTGAATCCAGGTATTTTATTAATCATGTCCCAAGATAAGAGATACCTTCTTGATAATCACTGGAGAGTTGCCGATAGGATCAATTTTTGAGACATGACCTTTTTCTTCTGGAAAGAACTTCCTTAATATCTTTTCATTTTCAGTTGGTTTGATGTAGAAAAAGGGAAATCCAGCTGGTTCGTCTCCATGAGCTAAGTTTGGCAAAGGCCTCACAAAGATGTGATCTGGCTCCGCCATAAGTACATAGCTGCAAATGTTTCCATTAGGAAACAAATGGTGTTAAAATCATTGAGTAAAGCAAAACATCAATGAAGAACAGACAGACATCTACTTACTTCTCTAGATGTTTGATTTTTGAAGCCATTGTACAAATGCCCAAGGCCTATTTAAGACAATGTAACCCTGGGTAAAACATCATATTAGCAAGAGCACAATGGGAATTCATAAATGGTGACAAAAAAACATTGCAAAATGAACAATTAAGCCCGTACCCGATCCGCACCTTCGGGGAGGGGGTCAACCACTAAGGTGGGTATCTCATCCATCAAACCATCGGGTTTTCCAGAGTGCAGGATCCGCGTGAAGCCGCCCATATCCGACCCAGGCCGATCTCTCATCTCCTTGTACCAGTAGTACATTATCCGCGACTGCCACTGGCTGTACAGCGCATCCGTCGCCGTGAGCGCGACGTGGAACATCTTCGACGGGTCCGAGCCGGACCCGAACGAGTCGTCCCGATCGCCGCCGTTGAGAAATTTGCGCGGTCCGTCTCGGCCCTGGCCGTGGCCCACCATCGTCAGGAAGTTGTAGGTCGCAAAGAAGCAACCGACCGAGATCAGGACAAGCAAGCAAGGGGAGGCCTTGCCGGCATTCTTCTTCCCGCTCACCCTCGACGCTCCAATCCAACCAGGGGCGCGCGCACCTCGGGTCCCGTGGGATCGCGGCAGGGGCGGACGCCCGGTAGAGAGAAGGAGGAGATAACAGTTGGAGGTGGCGTGTCTCGATGGAAGGAGGCGCGTTCGTCGGCGCCGGCGACGATTGACGGTACCGTGGCTTCGGATTTTGGGGAGGCCAGGCTCGACGGCACCGGGGAATCGGATTCGATGGATATGAGATTGCGTCTCTCCGATGCAAGAGAGATCGAGGGAAGCAGCCGCAGAAGGAGGGAACTACTCACTTCGAGGAAGCCAGCGACGGATGGGAGTGACTGCTCGCCGGTCGCCTCCGCCTCCGGTGGTTTTGGCGGCGATCGCGAATGCCGCTGACCTTGCTTTGGTGTGGAGGTGGACGGTGGTGGCAGCTGTGGGGGAATTTTGGGCTTTTTTTTTCTCTTTTTGGCACAGTAATACCATATATATAGCCTCGTACCATGGTAATTTCATTTCTAGCCTCCTCCTTGAGCGCCGAATTTCGACGAATTGACACGTGCACAGTCATATGATCCAAAAGCGTAGCATTACAATCGTAAGGTCGGGGAGCGTAGGACAGCGAGATCGTACAGTCAGGAGTGTATCACTCGGTACTGTAGCTTCATGCACGTGATCGTGTGTATGTTGGTGTGATGGCCTCCCGTGATCAGCTGTTACGCCCGTGCAGTCCAGCGATAAATGAAAATTTTCTATTTATTTATGAAAATATATTCGAAATGGTTTTTGCAATAATTTTTAGATATAGGAAATGAGGTTTAAAAATTCTGATTTTAGTGTGGAGCCTTATTTACTTGCTTGTGTAACTTTTTGTAGTTATAAACATTAAGAATTTTCGTCCGTAATTTATTTATGTGTAGAGTCTGCATGAATTTTGTAATATAGAAAACGAGGTGCACATATTTTGAAAACTCCTTACGCAGTGTAGCTGTGTAATTTTTTTAGAATTTTGTATGTTCTGAAATTGTCTAGAAAATTGAGGGTTTACATCTCACAATTAGAGTTTGATGATTTCGTATGACATGAATGTGGAATTTGTTGCTCTTTTGGCCCGTTGTGGCCTGTTTTTTAGTAGTCATTCGTTATCGTGTTTACATTCATATAAGTCTATAATTGCCACGTCTCGCAATAAGGAGCAATTTTTATAGATAATACATGTAGTAAATCTTATTTGTACATTGTTATTTTTTTGAAATAAAAGGCCAGACAATGTAGGTAGGTTGGTCCGTTTGTGATTTTCATAGATACTCAACGGTATGAAATATGTTAGACTGGTAATAACATATCATGATCGTTGTATGTTGTAGTGCGAGAAATTTTCGGAAAAAATTTGTGGGGATGATTAAGGTGTTAATGACTCGTAAGTACAAAGGTAAGTCAAATGCGATGTAAGTACGAAGGTAAGTGATAATGTAGGTATCAAATTCATTAAGAGCTAATGCTCAACCTCTCATACAGAAAGAGCACTGCAACTAATGTGACCTGTTAAAATGTGCTCTCTAATCCCACACTAGTTTGTTGTCCTAGAATCTAGTTCATGGGATCTCCGATATCCTAGGATAGATTGCCACCGATGTGAGCCTTTACACGGGTACGAGCCCCATTCCCTTTGACGCTGCAAGAATGGCCTTCCACACCAATCCTTTGGTGAAAGGATCTGTCAAGTTCCTTTCAGGCTAGATGTATTCTGCGAAAATAACACCTGTCTCTCTAGCATGTCTAATTGACTTAAGTCACCTCTTTATATGTTTTCAGAACTTCATGTTGTCTTTCGTACTCTTCACCTTAACCAGAACGGTTTGGTTATCGCAGTAAGTTAAGACATTTGGAATTTGTTTTTCCAGTACCGGTAGATCGGAAAGGAGCTCTTTGAGTCATTCCACCTCTACTACTGCTGAGTCAAATGCTACTAGCTCAGCCTCCATGGTAGACCGTGTAAGGATAGTTTGTTTAGAAGACTTTCACGTAATAGCCCCACCTGCTAGAGTGAATACATAACCACTCGTAGCCTTCATATCATTTTGAGTACTGATCCAGTTAGAGTCGCTGAATCCTTTAAGGGGTGTCGGATGCCTAGAATAATGTATCCCTAAATTCTTGGTTTCTTTAGATATCTAAGTACCATTTCTAGTGTTGTCCAATGATCATATCCTGGACTGGCCGTGTATCGGCCCAATCTGCTTACATCATATGAGATGTCATGCCCTATTGCACTAGTTAGATACATCAAGGATCCAATTATTTGACAGTATTTAAGTTGTCTTTTCCATGTCCAGTATTTTTTATGTAGCTTAGCATCTGGATCATAGGGTGTGGCTACAGGCTTAGCATCCATGAATCCAAAGTGGTTCAGGATCTTATCCACATAATGAGATTGTATTAAAGTAATCTCATTCTCACCCTTTAATAGCTTGATGTTTAGAATATCATTAGTTTCACCATGATCTTTCATATCAAAGTTCTAGAAAAGGAACGGTTTGGTTTTATTGATTACATCCATGTTGGTCCCAAATAATAGTATGTCACCCACTTAAAGATAGAGAATGACACCTTCACTCCCATTAAATCGATAATATACACACTTATCGGCTTCGTTTATGCAAAAGCCAACCGAAGTCAATGTATTATCAAATTTCTCACGGCATTGCTTAGGAGCTTGTTTTAGACCATACAATGATTTAATCAATTGATATACTTTCTTCTCTTACCCTTCAACCATAAAATCATCGGGTTGTTGCATATAAATTTTCTCATCCAACTCTCCATTTAGGAAAGTGGTCTTTACATCTATTTTATGTACTTAGAGTTTGTATGTGGCAGCTAGTGCTAATAGCACCCGAATTGTGGGTGAACGAGCCACAAGAGAATATTTATCAAAATAGTCTTTCCCTTCTTTCTGCGTGAAACCTTTAGCCACTTAAACGGGGCCTTGTACTTTTCTATAGTACTATCAGGTTGTAATGCCCCAAAATGTTTATTAAATTACTTAATTAAATTAAAGCGGAGGACGTGGGGAGAAAGTTTAATTTAATGCTTGTCTTGAGGGGTTTTCTGAAAATGCGAGACAACCTGGGCCTAGGCCTTGGCCCAAAAGGGAGTCCTTGGCCCAAGAGGGGGGAGGCCACCTCTTAACCTAGCCCTCACCCTCCCCATGCAGCCGCCCCTAGTGCCTGCGCGCCTGCTGCATGACTAGTCGCCGGCGCTTTGCTGCCCTGCCGCCACCTGCCAAAGCCCCGCCGCCCGCCACGAGCTGCCACATGCCAGCCACCCCCGCCCGCCTCCCTGCCGCGTCGGGCTGCGCGCTGCCCGCCGTGGCAAGCTGCCGCGCCAGCGCTGCCGTGGCCGCCCTGCTGTGCCGTGCCATCGCTGCACCGCGTGGATCCGGAGGAAGGAGAGGAGGAGATCGCAGGCGTGTTCATCGTGTTCATCGTGTTCGTCGTCGCGTTCATCGACGTGTTCTTCGTCGTGTCGTCAAGGGTAATCCCTGTTAGTCCCCTAGATGAGTTTTTAATCGAGTTAGATTCGTTGGTTTTCTGGACTGCCGGGACAGAAATTGTTAGTCGGTAGTTTTGGGGTAGATCCGTCGGGATTCAGGTCTAGACCCCTTCTAGGAAATTGTAGAGGACGTGATTATCTTTCCAGGGAGTACTAGAACACGTTATTCTGATTTGTGTAGCGAAAGTTATGAATTTTCAAGTGCGGCTATTCTGCAGATCGGGGTAGTTCTGGACAGATTTTAGTAGATCGGTTTGTGCGACGGGAATTGTGGCGATTCAGGAGTCCTTCAAATTGGGAAAGTTGTAGATAAGTTTCGTAGCTTTCCAGAGAGATAAAGAAGTCCGGATTCCGAGTTTCTGGGTGGAAGTTATGATCATTTTAATGCGCTTTCCAGAGAGTCCGTCATGATTATTGATGTTTTAGAAAAGGGTTTGGATCGGGTAGAAAATGGCAGAATCTGGAAGGCTCCCCAACTAAGTTTATTTATATAATTTAATTATCTTTCCAGAAAGTCTGAGGACGCTCAATTGGATTTACATACTAGAAGTTATGAATTTTTGAAGTTGGCTGTCTGTGGATGGGCAAAGTTGGCCGAGGGGAGTTGGGGATTTAATTGAGATAAATTGTTGGGGTAATTGGGGTTGCTGATATTTTGTATGTAGAAACCCTTTTCTGTTATGTTAGTAATTGTTAATTAATTATTCAGGTGGAGAGCGGATTCCAGGGGTTGCACCTTCTGCTCGTTCTTCGTATTCTCGCGGTTAAGGCAAGTATAATAATGGTTAATTCCGATAGTAGGGATTGTGGATAAATGATGAATGTGGATGTGTGATTTATGATATGATTACGTGTGTTCATGCTTATGAAAAATGCTATGTGGTACAGGTTATGGTTTATTGCTATTGCAAATATAATTGAAGTGATAAAACTATAGTGTGAATTGTGGATGTGTGATGCTTTGAAGATGATTGTTCTAAATTGTGTGTTTAGATGATCTTGGTTATAATAATGATTTGTTGGTACTATTTATGGTCAATTGAAACTGAAGATGTTCATGAGAATTTATGATGCATAGATATTGTGAATGCAAGTTTTTATTTGTTGAGACATTCACACATATGCATCATGCTGATATTTTGAAGTCTTGGTCACGAGATGACCAAGCGTCGAGGTCCCCGTCATGTTGATGTCATGACGGGCTAAAGGTCCCCATACTTGTATAGTATGGACAATTGGTCCCTGTACGGATAGTGCAGCATGGGTGTGCATTGACGGATGCACACTCAAAGACACCTGGTAAAATGCGAAAGAGAAGAGATAAAGAGATTTTTGATCATATTGCATAACATGGTTCATTTACATGACTGATGGATGAATTGGTTAAATGATGTTCAGGATTGCTTTTGTTACTATTTATTATATTTGCTGAGTCTTTGTACTAACTCTTGCTGTTGTTGTTGTTGTTGTTTGTTGATTATTTTAGGTATTTTCATGAGGACAGCATGCATGGGAATAAAGAAGGATTAGCGTTGTTGCACTTGCATGAATTATCCATCATAGGAGAAATAGAGAACTTTGAATATTAATTATTCAATAACTAAAGTGATATTTGTTTTTATGGCTATCAGGTTTAAAATGTAATAAATGTTTAGAACACTTTATATTGCTTCCGTTTTGATTAAGTTTGATAGCGCTTTGCTTATTCATCGATTACAATGCTTACTGGTTACTTATATCTCTTGATTATACTTGTTAGAACCAAGTTTTAGTCAATAAACAAAGGAGACTCTGCCGAAATTTTGTAGATTGCAGCTAATTAGAATTGCTATATCGTTTAGTTAGTAGCATTTCAGGCCAATTGCTTGGCTGGGGTGTTACACAGGTCTATGGTATCTTTTAAAGATCTATTTGCAGCCCACTGACTTGAATCCAGATGGAAGATCCGTAATCTCCCTTGTTCTGTTAGCTATGATGGAATCCACCTCTCTACGAACTGCCTCCTTTCAGTACTCCACATCTGGGGATGCGTATGCCTCTGAAAGGGTACGTGGTTCGTCATCCACGAGATACGTGACAAAGTCATTGCCCAAAGACTTTTTAGTCCTCTGTCTCTTACTCCTCCTCAACTCCAATTTAAGAGCTATATCATACACATTAGGAGGAATAGAGTGTTCATAAGATCCATCAGAAATAATGACTTCATTTACTCTCATATGAAACACATTCTCAAAGAAAGTTGTATCACGAGATTCCATAAGGACATTCTTAGCGATATCGCTAACCTCGAATTTGACCACTAGAAATATATATATTTGTGTTGTGATGGGCGTATCCTAGAAAGACACAATCAACAGTCCTGGACCAAGTTTTCTTTTCTTCAGTAATGGCACATACACTTTTGCAAGACAACCCTAAGTACGAAGAAAGGATATATTCGGTTTTCTCCCCTTCTATCTTTCATAAGGTGTTTCTTCATTGTTGCGGAGAGGTATCTTATTCAGGATATAATTAGCTATGAGAACTACATCACCCCATGACAAATGACAGTGTGTATACAAAAACAGTGGAGCTCATGCAACTTCACATAATTCAGCTATTATAATTTCTAGGAGACACAGAAGCAAGCAGTAATGCACAAGAATGCACACATACATAAAAACAAATGTAACGGAACAAGCGATTATAATTTCTAGAAGATACAGAAGCAAGTGGATCAAATCTTGCTGATATTGTTGGCGATCATGTCACCGACGTCGAAGAGGACGTGCTCGATGGTGCCGTCGGCCTCCTGCAGCGGTACCGCGCCGTCGGTGCCGTAGCCGTGGACGCGGAGGACCACTTAATTTGTATGCCATGATGATGAAAGTGAGGACGACGGCACCGAGGACGACGAGACCGACGCCCTCGTGCCCGACTAGTCTGCTCGGAGTGCTTTATAAGCCAGAGATTATGACTTATTTTATATTATAGATATTATTATCTTATTATGGGTAATTATATATACAAAATAGAAAAAAATTATATTAACATAGATAATACAAAAGAATAAGAAAAAAATGAAAAGATAAAAAAGTCTAAAAAAACTAAAAAGCTAGAAAAAACGAAAAACCATAAGGTCGAAGACAAAAGCCAAAACCATAAACTACGGGCCTGCTCATATTAGTTTTTGTTGATGACTTTTGGTTTTACCTTATGAATAGTAACAATTTGTAGAAATTATAAAAAAGAGTGAGAAATTTACATACGATTTTGGCCGATATAAATGAAGTCATTATAATGTATAATTTTATCAACTAGTAGACCTTATCTTGAAAAGACACTCCATTTAAAAATTATATATTATAAAAAAATTATTACTATAGAAAAATAGCCCTTAAAAGCCAATATAAACAGGTTGTTGGAGCTGATGTTGTTGGCCATGTTTTCAAGTACTACGAGGAAATGTACAGCACGCACGTCGAAGAGGTAATTTCAGTGCTGGAGTGGGGGTACTGGAGGGGCCATGTCCCCTGGTTATCTTGAAGTTTGTACTTTAGCTCATTAGATTTAAAAAAAATTACTACTTCTTATCAAACATTGCTACATTGTGTGACTTATTTAATCTCCGGTGGCGGATGAGGATGTCCCAGCATGTCGAACAACGTTCCCAACGAGGCGGGGAGCCTCATAAGCAACTACTACATCTGTGGGCTGCCAAACAAGGTCCGGCCGTGCCGCCGCCGCCACCGGCGGCGGCGGCGAGTGTTGTGGAGCGATTGGTCAGGTGGCTCGCAGATGGGATCGTGGGTTTCTTCTATGCGTAGTGAGCTCACATGGTTGCCGCCGTCGCACTCCAGCACGAGGTCGTCGAAGTCATGTATTTACTTCGGAATTTACTTTGCTTATTATTTCGAATTTTAGTTTTTTAGGATTTACTTTGAAATTTATATAAAAATCAAATTTCTAATTTTTATTCTTTATTACTAATTTTAGTTGATTCGTACTGTACTTGACATAAACTCTTTCTTTTACTTTGCTAATCTTTATTTAATTATTATTCCGAATTTTAGTTATATAAATGTTACTTTGAAAATGTATAAAATCAAATTGCTAATCTTTATTTATCTCTTAATTTGGATTATATTTGATATGGACTATTCTTTTAAATATAAACCGTTATAACTTGTATACACAGATAGATGATTAGATCTTTCTCTAAGTATATAACATACATACATGTCTAATTCAACTATCAAATCTAAACCTTTAAAATTAGGATCATCAAATTAAGGGTAGTTTTTTTAATTTTAGTATATTTCTTTTTATTCTTAGCAATTCTAAAAAAAGATGTCACCGACTTTATAATATAATATAATAGTTGTTTGGTCTAATTAACAGGAGAGAAAAATTGAACCAGAACTAAATCAGATTTGTATATTTGTCTACTTTCTGAATGTGTGCACATTGACTTTTCTTCCTCTATTGTGACTATTCAAGAAGCAAAAACAGAACTCTATCCCCGTTTGGCCAGCCATGCACAGCTGCTATATCGACGCCTTTGCCAACCCGACCAGCCTCACCGGCGACGGCATCCTCCTCCTCTTCCCGGCCTCGGATATCGTCTCGAGCCTCGGCGACCACGGCCGCTGATGCCTCGCCCCCACGAGCTGCATGTAGTGCTTCCTCAGCTCCGGCGTGCTGCACAGTTGGTCCGGTGCCACCGCGCCGCTGCACTTGTTCTTGCCGCCGCCGCACGTGATCACCTTCTCAATGAACTCAGGGAGGACCCTGATGAGCGCCACGCCGTCGTCGCCCGTGACGTACTCGAACGGGGACGACGCTCCCGCGAGGGACACCTTCGCCGGGGTCGGCGACAGAGAGGCGAGCGACGCGGCGGTGAGCTCCTGGCGGCAGGAGAACCGGGCCGCGGGGAGCACGAAGTATGTCCGCCCCGCCAGCAGCCGCTCGCCCGGCGGCAGCGCCGGGATCGGGAGGCCGATGAAGAAGGAGTCGGCGGCGCAGACGAGGTGGTCGGGGAGCTCCGCCGTGACATCACCGGCGGAGGAAGACCGCCGGCCACCAGCAGCAGCCAGCCTCGTCGGCCCGCCCCAGAACACCAGCCTCGCCTCCGCCTCCTCGCCGTGCACGGCCGGGGCGCAGGAGCACGGGGAGAGGCCGTTGCCCATACCGCGGCCTAGATTCCAGAAGCTTCTAGAGCTCGTTTAAGGTGCAAGAGATCGTGGAAGAAGACGGAAGCTTTGTGTGCTACTTCTACAAGGTTGAGGATTTGTGGTGCAGAGATGTATATATAGGTGTAGGGAAGAGTTGAATTTATGGGGTTGACTTTGAAAAGTCAGAGGCTGGAGGCTTGATTTTCGGTGTTATTTTACGTGCGCTTGACCAGTTGGGTCGGTGCTCAAGAATCAAAAGAGATGGCCTTAATTAATTAATTAATTAGTAGGAGGCTTGTCATGTCAACGCCCAATTGGGGCTGGGAAATGGAAGCTTATAGTGTTTAATCGTGCTTAGTGAGTGGTTCTTCTTGGGGAAATTAGCATTGCGCGTGCACATGATGGGGTCAACGTCCTAGGATCCATGATCTTCAAAAAAAAAAAAAGTACTATCCTGGATGATTGGATCTAGGTGAAAGAACGAAGAAAATTATTATTTATACCCATACGATCAACCGTCAACAGCTTCCTAGACTGGTGTATCAAACAATACAAGTTAGCTAGCCGACATGCCTCAGAAATCACGATATGTTTGGTCATCCGTGCTTATCATCATAAGACACTACTATATAAAAGTTTATCATAGATAATTTGAAACTATCATTATAGACAGTTTCTGAACCGTTCAAATTTATATATCTGTGATAATAGATGATTATCACAGACGGCTCTTAAACCGTCTGTGATATATCAAATATCAAAGACGGTTTATTAATATAGCCATCTGTCATATATAAAGTATCACAGATAATTTTTTCTATAAATCGTCTGTGATATATCAAGTATTACAGACGACTAATGCCAAAAACCGCCTGTGATATGTCATATATCATAGACGGTTCTCGGACATAGCCGTTTGTGATTTCTTAGATATCACAGACAGATAATATTAAAAACCATTTATAATAGCTATTTAAATACCTATATTATTTCCTGTTTTTCGGCTAGCCTCAGGAAATGCTAACCATACTCTCTGAAAACAAGTAAACAGATTACATATATAGCACATGATAATTATTACACAAATCTTAACTAAATGATGTACATTTGAATGAATTATTTGATTAAGCACAATTGAGTGATTACAATTGTATCAAATATTTCAACACCTAATCATCGTCGGGGTAGAATTCTCCAGTCTTCTTTATGATCTCCGCTATCAAGAGTTGGGAGAACTTTTTTTTGAATTTTGACGAGTTTGTCAACATCGATTGCACTTTTGTCGAATTTCACGTGTTGTCGCTAGGAGTAGTGCTAAGTCATTAGCGCACACACATATGTATAAATAGATAATCATAAAATAATTATTGGTGGGTTGACAAACCTCTGGATCATTCGTCTTAGCATCTATGATTTCCTCCATTTGGTAGCAAACGTAGAAGCCACATACGTTGTCTTGTAGCTGCTAGCGGCACCGCCAAAATATAATTACATACATAGATATTGTCGGTTCTAGAGACATTATAATGAAGTGTGATATATGATTGTTGTGTTGTAGCGGGTACCAGAAATCGTCTCCTGTGTCGTAGTGTGGCGCTTGATTTCTTGTGTCTCCCTCCCTGGGCAACGTAAGTGCTGAACAACCTACGTGATTCCAAAAAGTTAGCCTCACCTATTGCAAACAAAGTGAAGACTATAATAGAGTTATATATGGAGGAAATGAATTTATCTGTTAATTGTTTGTTGCACACGGGTGAAATCGTGGTTGCTCTTAAGTAGATAATCAAGGTATATTACCTTGCTCCACTTTGGCATAATCACAATCAGAATCCAGTGACCTCTAGTCATGTATGTCGCCATAGTGATTAATTCTAAGTTTATGTTGCGTATAAAGTACAAATTAAACTTGTTTTGCAACTAGTGAAGCACTTACCCCTAATTGAAGGGTACCTTGATGTAGTCATTATCACTGTGAGCAATCAATCCCCTTGTTATATAATTTTAGACAAAGAATCTGTTATCATTGATGGATTGCTCAGAGACTAAGTGTGAATTGAGAAAACCCACCGGTTCTTACCATCGTCGGACTTGTTGGATCATGGATCTATACATAAGCACTGAGTTATGACATTTATTGGTGTTACATGAATATAGTATTTGATTGTACAGTACACTTATAGTGTCCAGCATCGTATAAGTGATGCGTCAAGTTCGTCGAGGTTGAATAATAAGAATAAATCTTCGAAGGTCATGATGAAATAGCTCGAGTCTTGGAGGAAATGCGCCTCCATGTATCTCACGGTGAATCCACTATGCCAGTTTGGCTTCACGTTGAAGTTCTGCATGTACCAGATATGCAAAGTTTCGCAAACCAGTCCAAGGCTAGATAATTGTGACTCGCGGACCAACGACACTCTGAGCATGAACTTCCATTCCGTGGAAGGCACCTTAATCTTTTTCGATTCGGCCTTAACGTCTCGCTTGCGATACATTTTTGGCGTCGTCTTCACGGGAGCCGATGCGCTGGCCTTCAAAAGAGAAGCTTGAGGTAGAGTCATAGAGTGTTCTATTTGATAGGCATGGTCGTGTGGAGATCGTGGCACGAAAGGGTCTAGGGTGATGTCTCTCTTGGGCCACTGGACGAATGTGTGGACGACATCCCCTAGTGTCATGATTTCTCTGTTTCGGGGCCTCTCTAGTATGACGGCCCTGAAAATGTCATTAATCATGTCCATCTGGACCTTCGCGAAACCGGTCCCTAGCTGGGCACCGTGCACCAACATTCCTGGCATGCATGGATACACCAACCCCCACCCAACGTCAATGCGAATGGAGCCAACAACCCTGATTCTGAGGATGCACAGCGTGGCCTCCTACATAACAATACACGATGAGCTAAGGCATCCACCAGGTCTATCTATATAGCATTTAAGATATGTACATTACTTGGATGTCGTCGATAGGTAAGTGGGCGTCATTATGTTCAGAAAGTGGCACAGACGCGCAGCTACTCTGACGTTGGGGGGACTGGATACCGTAATAACGGGGGCGGCTTGCGACTAGTAGCGGACTTTTCTTAGTTATTTCCTCAATGTATCTATCTCTCCTCGAAGTGAGACAATTATGTCCTCAAGTTTTGCATCAAAGTCTCGTTTCATACTTTCCTCACACTCAGACTTGGATCTCTTCCTACTCCTATATGCCTTGCAGTCGTTTGGGAATCCGTGCTTCCAAGATACGTAAATCTCTAGGCCTTGCATGCGACCTGAGTGCTCCTTATTTTCTAGGGTGGTGGACAGTATATCCATCTCCCTGACTGTTTGGAAGGAGCCTTCGGAAGATTTGGTAGTCAATGTTTGCTGCAAGAGGCAATCATGTTATTTTAGACTCTATGGAGTTATGGACCTATTAATATCTAGGTAGTTTAACATATTTTACTAGGCGTTGGGACACTTTCTCATCTGCGGGGTTTATGAAAGAGGCGACGCCCGAAGACGTTGTTGATGACCTCGCTCTTAACCAGTTTCGAGCGCGCTTGTTTGTGATCCCGGTAAATGATGGGGAGGACTCTGATCGGATCGCAACCTCATCCTACATCCTTTATTGTGGGATTTTGCCTACGTACCCAGTGGTGCTAAGTTTGTGGGGGTGAGTGTTTCGTGCTTGGATAGCCTTGTGCGACATACTTTCCTGTTGAAATTCGGTTGTTGTCTTCATCTGCACAAAGGCCTCTCACGTTTCCGGTGACATGAAAGGATACCTCATGAAGGGCGTGCGATCCTTGGTCATGTACTACGTGACAGGCGTGCTCTTGAAGGTCTTCCACGCTTTTCCCATCGCGAGGAGCGTATGCCATTGCACGTGTTCCTGGACTTCTACTGGGATTTCGAACGAGTTTGAAATTTCCGTCCACAGCACATTTCTCTTGTCTTCTGTCAAACCTTTCCAGCTTGCTATGGTGATGGAGACTTGCTGCCTTCCGATTATTCCGCAAGTAGTCCAAAATGCTATAGTTGCTTTCTTCGGTTGCAGAGGGACACCATCCGAAGAGACCTCTGTGTGGTCATTCGGTCCGCTGGCCTTTTAGATACTCCTATGCCATGCTTAGTTACCATGATCTTCAGAGCGTCATACCCATTCGGTGACATCGACGACGATGACATCTCTCTTATAAGGAAAAAACTAATTATATTGAGTTGTGAGCGTAAACATTAGCACATGCTTGATTTTACAAGAAATAAGAACATCCGACGATGTATATTATTGCTACAAGATCTCTTTACAATACTAACATCCCAAATCACATAGCCCAGCTTCTCAAGTTCTACAGGTAAGTTATGGCTGGAGTCACATCCTTCTCAGCGTGTTGGGCTTGGTTGCTGTCTTAGGCATAAGAAAACCTTTAGGCCATCGCGCCCTTCATTTACAAATGAATGGCTCGACAACCCAAAGGTTCTTTTATCTCTAAGACAGCAACCAAGCCTAACACACAACATGATGAGGAGGAAGAAACAACAGCTATAACTTACTCTGTAGAACCTGACACACTGAAATGTGTGATTTGCCATTCCAAATAGATCTTGTGGCAACAACAAAGTGAATCACAGAGGACACTAGAGTGTGTGATTTGCTTCATACCCTTTGAAGGTCTCTTTGGCATATATTATTGCTACAAGGTCTCTTTAGCATATATTATTGCTACAAGGTTTCTTTGGAACTCATTAACATGCCATTCCAAATAGATATTGTAGCAATAACACGACCCTCCAACTCACTTAGAAACAATATCTCCAACAATTTATCTCTAAATTCATTCTTTAGCTATTTCATCTCGCAACATGTATTTCTAATAAAAATATATTCTACTTAACAGAAAAACATTGTCTAGATAGATCTAACAAAAATATATTTTACTTAACAGAAAAAACACTATCTCAAATTATTTCTACAAGGATTGCTAGTGTGACAGAAAAGATGATGAAGCAAATCCATACCTTCAACTGGAGCTAAGGCGATAGGGAGGAGAGGCAGTCGAACCAGGTGGGGGTGACGGTAGATCCGACTGGGGCAACGGTGAAACCGGCGGGGGCGATGATGGATTCGGCTAGGGGCGATGACGGATCCAGCGGGGGCGACAAACATTCGGATAAACATGTAATTTTGCATACTCTTTACGGTAGAGAATACAATCATTCAAATATATATGTATTCTTTCTACGTCCATTTCCAATGGACAAAAAACCTTCTTGACTTGGTAGGTGGTTCTTGGCAACACATTTTCCTCTGAAAGGATGTTCACTAGGAGACCTAACAACGTCGTAAAACTCTTGTCGGACTAACCATTGCTTGCCTTCAATTTCAGTAGTTCAAGAACAGATGACAACCTTGTGTATTGCAGCTTACATCCAGGGAACAAAGGTTTCTCCAGGTCCTCCAATATGCCCTCGAATTTACCAAACTCTCTCACTATATTTTCCTTCCGCATCGCGTAGCATCTGATCCAGATTGTCACTATACGACCTATCATCATCAAAAGCACAGTCCACAACTAGCATATCATTATATCCCTCGACGATGTTATTACTACCTTCTCGTATAATCTTCTCTTCACCGTGAATGGTCCAACATGTATACCCCTTTTTGAAACCCCTTATAATCAAATGAGCTTCGATCTGCTCTGAGTTGCTAAACATCTTCAGATTATTACAATCAATGCATAGATAGTATATATATTCCATCTCCTTCTTCAACATATCCTACTCGACCACTCTTCTAAAAGCAGACACGACATTAATGTACTCTTTACTCACATGGTTTTCAACGTACATCCAGCTTCGGTCCACCTATACTATGCATGTAACAAATTAGTGTCAAATTGGATTATTAATGCTACTATAATTAATTAACCAGCCTAGCTATTTACACACATAATTGTCATTCACCTAATAATGAATTATCTATATCTAAATTAAGTAGCTAGCCACGTATTCATGAAGCAATATGCATGCATGTATGTATGTGTGTGTGTATCAAGTAAGAATATATTGAAGTAAAATAGGAGCACTAACCCATTCTTAAATTGGAGCAAACTACTATCTCTCTCTAAACCTATGTATCATCTCTCTCTATTACAAGGCATATAAGTTATTAGAAACAAATACTAACCTCTAATCATCAAGAACAAATCAATTTATAAGCTAGATCTATAAGCAGTATGTTTTTACCAAACTTCCCAAAGCCGGCTGCCTCCTTCAATGCAGCGCAATGAAAACACATCTGTCGAGACCACGTACGCTGGCTATTTAATAACGTGGCGTATCCCAGACGGTTTCAAACACAAACCGTTTATGATATGAAACTATCACAGACGATTTGTATTAATAACCGTTTGTGAACTTTCACAGATGGTTATTAATATAAACCGTCAGTGATGTTTGCCATTATCACATACGGTTTATATCAATAACCGTCTGTGAATTATTACAGATGGTTATTGGTACAAACCGTCTATGATATTTTGTATTATCACAGACGGTTCGTATTAATAACCGTCTGTGAAAATATCATAAACGGTTATTCGTATAAACTGTCTGTCATAGTTGGGTATCACAGATGGTATATGGTCATGTTTGTAAAATCGTCTATGATAATTACAGCATAGACGGTTCTCTATGAACCATCTGTGATGTAATCGTCTAGTATAACTTTTTTTGTAGTAGTGTGAAATAGGCGAATTTCCTTGTGTCGACATGCAAGTTTTCTTATGTCATAGAAACGCTATTTTATACATATGCTCTATGGACGTCGGTGTTGACTGTCGCATTCAACGAAGGGAGGCACTCCGTGTTTAGGATTTTAGCCAATTAATTTACTCAAAGAAGAAAATGACTTGACCTTGGTGGATAATTTAACTGGTGTGGCAACTTCATTATTATTTGGCGAAAGTCTATACAAACGAAAGTCCTATTAACCATATACATGGTAGATTTATTTATAAATCTTTTAGGATTTACCTATGTGACCTCTCTTTTTTTTTGGTTGAAGTGGTTTGTTTTCTACCTTGACTTAGGGGTATTCGTATTGGTTGCGGCTAATATCTTTTGACTGAAAATGAATAATAATGACTGAAAGAAGTGACTTTTAGACAGAGAGGGCACACAGTGAGGAAAGTGATGGAGAGATATGTGCGCGAGATAAGAGCGAGAGGAGTAAGGTGCATGATGTGTCTGTGACCCCATCTTATACTCGGAGAGAAACAGGAGCGAGAGAAGTGAAGAAACCGTTTCAAGAAGTCGAATATTTATATTGGCTTCTACCTTCTTTACATAGAAGAAAAAAAATAGAAACTAATACTAACACCCACTTAAACTTCATCCAAGGTAAGTACAATTTTGAGGCCTCCGCCACCAAGAACACATCCTGAGGGCATTACATAGGCTATTTATGGTTTCGATCCTATATAACACATGGCTAGCTACTTTAACTACTAGATCAAAACAAAAGAATCAGTATAACAAATAAGAACGAAAAATGGGTAATACCACGGCTGGCCTCAAGCTTGTTTTGGTTCTATCGAAGCATGTATAAGTCTTAACTAATTTTCATCTTGGACAGCAATGGATCAGGCCCTCGTTAAAAAGAAAAAGAAAAGAAAAGAAAAGCAATGCAATGCAATGGATCAGGCAATTCGGAGCCGGTCTCGAGCCCTAGCTCGTTTTCTCCTACAATTTTGGCTTGTTAAATTCCCAAAGACTACTCAAGCTGCCGAACCTAACTGGAACTGAAGCTGGTCAAGAGGCAACCATGCACCGTTACAAGTTCAGCGAAATTTTGTTACCTCGTCAAAAACAAGGGAAATACATTCCGGGCTTGGAAAATAAATCAAACGCCCAACCTACGAGCAGATAGCTATGTACGTACGTACGAAGCGTGAACCTAGGTGACCATTTCTACTGCCGTTGAAGCAAGCTACGACGACGGTGAAAATTAATTTACCGTGGAAATGTTGTTGCCTCGTCTTCGTCCGCGAAGAGTGATACGGCAGAACGGAGAAGGCGTCCAACGTACTTCGCCATGCGTGCGTGCACCATGGACACGGCAACGTGCCCTTTTCGATCAACGGTCGTTTAAGCACGTGCAACAGGTTAGGTATGGCAAGACGATTTTGTCACGTGTTTTGTATGCTCGGGAAGTACGTGCTTGAAGGGCAGAGAGGCCTGCTTCTACCCTACTGACTCTGTCTACCTCATCCATCTAGCACTGCCGGAGCTCCATGGACCATGGAAAGCAAGGGGCGCCATTCCCCCTCTGGTTGATTCCTTCATCTTGTCGCCGCCTAGACCATGAATTCTATTGACAGTGGTTGTCAATTTTATGGCGAACTCATCAATGTTCCCTATCTTCATGCGGAGTAACTCAAACTCGCTTTTCAGAGTTTGAACTTTCGCCTCCTTGATGTGCTCGGTGCCGACATACATGGTCTTCAGAGTCTCCCATGCCACCTTTGTTGTCTCCTCTCTACCAGTAGAAGCAGAATTTCTTCGGGAACCACCTTGAAGATGGCAACCAGGGCCATCTGGTCTTTTCGAATTTCCATGACTGTCTCTGGAGCTGCAGGCTCGACAGCATCCCATCACCTAGATTGCCACACGGTGTAGTTGGTCCTGGAAAGCATCGGGTACTGGAGTGACACACTGCTGCTTTCCCTCACTGGCATTGTCGTGCCCGCGCCACCTGACGACGCTTTGTCGGTGAGCTCGCCGCTCCTTGGCATTATCTTGGGCATGCACAATACCGGCTTGATACCAAGTGTTGGACCAGAGCAAACACAATTGGACACTCACCGGAGATGGAAACGAACAGAGAGAACTCGGTTGGTGGTGCTGAACTTCCGCACCGTTTTTAAACTTGCTCTGTTATTATCTTTTCGGACGTGCTACACTATCTGAAGAAAAACTGACAAGTGACAACAAAATGCACGCACCCACCAGACGCTAACAACTAGTCCGACTTCTAAGCAACTAACACACGCATGACTCGGCCATTCTCCCAACAACTCAGATCATGGACCAAAGTCACCTCTGTGATAGCATCACGCACGATTTGAAGTTCCGAACATTTTCTGAACTGCAGAACCTGTGTTCTGAATTTCAGTTCGGTTCTGATCTTTAGTTCGGTTATTCAGACAAAATACTGAAGCGTGATTAACAAAACAAGATTAACTTCAACACCTAACCCTATTGGACAAACGAGAAACTCAATTAATCGATGCATTGCTTGTGCTTTTCCTATTGACTATCAACTAGGGACAAGCAGTAATGTGGCATGCTATCAGTTGGTTCAATTCTGACACATGTAAAGAATTTTACTTCATCATTAACAATATTGTCGTTGCAAACAGAACTCTGAAAAAAACCAATGTAGTGTGATAATGGTGGCGCTTCTTTAGGCCCATGATGCTTCTCTTCCATTTCTCAAATGACTTCGTGTGCAGAATATCCTGATGTTATTAGTAGAACAGTTGATGGTAAGGAGCACCTTCTGAAGGAAGGTATTTCAGTGAATGCTATGAAAGAATTGAAGACTCCGCTGGAATGCTTTGAGAAGAAGATTAAGAGGTCAGCATCGGACAAAGCTAATAAGAAATCTTCCAAAAAATTCTTCTCTCCTTGCAGCATGTAACTTGGAAGAAATATGTGGAGAGAATAATTCAGTATTTAGTATTGGTGTTTTTAAATCAAACAAAGCCAGAAAAAGTTATGTCTGACGTTTGATACCACCACAGAAAATTGGATGTCCTACATGCTTACTTCTTTTACGCTGTTCTGATAATGTATCATGTTGTTTGGTGGCAAATTATATTGTAGCTGACTGAAATTACATTGTATCTGATGGTGGCTTATTTGGCGTAATTAAATTTAAAAAAAATTAAAAATAGAAAAAACAAGTTAGCACATCATGGACAATGCTAGCGAATACAGAAAAAAACCAGCAAAAAAACTAAAACAAGCCAAAAAACTAGAAAAAAACGAAATTTAAAAATAGTAAAAATAAGTTAAAAGTCAGAAGCTCAAACCAAAACGAACAGAGCCTACAGCACAGCCAGCCGGCGAGCCTGCTCGTACCGGTGCGGCACGCAGCTGCGCTCCCTTCTTGTTCGCCCCAGGTACACCTCCTCCTTGAGTTCTACTAATCGGATGACCAGCGGCAGGACGGTGGCCGCAGCGACCTAATGGATTCGCATCTGTGGCCATAGCTGGCCGCTCAGCTCCAGCACCTTACCTTGACGTCTCCTTGCCCAGATGCAGGTTACCATGCAGAGGACGATAATGCACTGGAAAATCTTTCAATAATTTCTTTTTTTTCTACCTCATGCACATACCAGTTTGTTAATTTTTTCTGACTTGTGCTTCTTTTACAGATTGTCGTTTGAAGAAGATACTATGCTATTATCTTGATCTGACATATATCAATTTCAGCAAGGTGCTATAAGATTGTCTATGGTGCAAAGGCAATTTCTTTCATGTATTGTACAGTGAGCTTACATAGAGATTAACACATATATTCCAATGCTTTGATCTGTTGTTGTATTGTGTGAAGCTCGATGAAGATTTCCATGATACGTTGCTACCATTGAATCTTTTGATTTTTGATTCTGTTCAGATTACTGCAATAATGTGGTCCACTATGGCTTGCCAGAATGATTTGATCTGTACGCAGGAACACTGATGAATTAGAGCTGATAATGTTGTAAGAATACTACTTCCAAGACGTTTTTGGTTCTCAGGCTCTTAGCTTCTTAGCTATTTTCCTTTTTGCAATGCCCATTGCTATTATATCTGCATTGCATCTCTAATTGTTTGAAAACTGACAATTATATGGATTTGTCGTGGTGTCTTCGCTTAAGATATCAGATGTGTGATGTTTCCTGATATAATATCATGTTCTTTATGAAACTCCTATTTGAACACAGTCTCATTTTTTTTCCATTTTGTTCCAGATTGATGAATAAATGTTGTCTCACCAAGAAACAGAATCTGTTCTCCAGCTATGAGAGGGAGACACATGCTGCACGAGGGGGATCTCTAAAGAGGCAACTCCACATGATTCGCTTGGAAAATAGAAATAGCTTGCTGGTCATTTAGGAAAACTAGTCATGGGCTGGTGCGTTGCAACGGAAACACAAATTATTAAAGCAAGTAGCTCAATGAATTATGACAAGTTGACAACTAAGAAAACCACAAAAGATTTGTTCCATTTTCTAAAAATATAAGACACAATGTAAGTATCAGTAATTATCAACCATTTCATGTACAAGAAATAGACATAATACACATGTGGAACTTGTTATCATCTCAAATTTATCAATAACTCTGAACTACATGTAGAAAAGGAAAATAACAAAACAAGTAAAAATAGGTCAACCAAGCTTTTGAAATGTTCTAAATTATATAGCCAGTGTACCAGATATAGGACAAAGCCAAATTAGTATCTACATTAAGATGTTTTCTATTACTTTTGAAGTAGTAGTGCATGTTGTGTATTCCAATCTCATGTTAGCAAGCATCAGATGAAAACCTTAGCAAACGTAAGTTATGAGGTGCATCAATTGAATGGTTTGGAAAAGTACCAACCTTGTACTGACGATTATCTCTCTTGCAGAGAAGTTCCATGCCAAATGCCTTATTATAACAATTACGTTAAAAACTAGTAACTCATTGCAAAATTAGGTAAGGAGAAAACTTTAATACCAATCCCAGTTCAAACAAAAGAAGTTATCTTCTCATAGAAATTTATAGCAAGATCAAGATATTCCACTCAAATATTACCTGGCATAAAGGCTCAGGTGCAGGACCTCTTTCTATAAATTTAAATTTGTAGCCATCAGGATCCTCAAAAAAGGTGATTACTGATTTTCCACCTTTTACTGGACCTGGTTCCCTAGTATCGCAAAATCACCTCAAAAGGTAAGTATCGCAGATCATGCTCTGACTAAGAATTTAACTTGCGGAAAGAACAAATTTCTTACTTACGTGCAAAGGGTGACAGAAAAAGCAAGCTGGATGATGCTCTAACTAAGAATTCTTAGTAACTGAACAATAAGCACCGCAAAATCACTTCAAAAGATAAGTATCGCAGATCATGCTCTGACTAAGAATTAACTTGCGGAAAAATAAATTTCTTACTTACTGAACATCCAGAATCCAGATCGACCACATTCCCATCAGGCATCAGCCTCCAAATCCAGCTCAAGAACGTCGCCGCGGTCTTCTGGACTACCTGCTCAAGAACGCAGGGCTAATAACCTTATAGGTGGTTGCTGCTGGAGCTAATCCAGTGCAAATAACTCGGGGTATTGAGCAGCAATACATATATCTATTTTTCAGAAACAAAAGCCTTTTTATTTATCATAACCTGACTTCGTTGCAGGTTGAAGATAGCGAGCTTGCTGATGTTGCCTTAGTTATTGCTGGAAACAACTATGAGGTTGGTGACATGATAGCTGAGGCTATGAGCAAGGTTGGCCAGCAAGGGGTGGTCACACTTGAAGAAGGAAAAAGTGCTGAAAATAACCTCTATGTTGTTGAGGGCATGCAGTTCGATCGGGGCTATATTTCTCCATACTTTGTTACAGATAGTGAAAAAATGTCAGTGCTCCAGTGGAGTATGAGAATTGCAAGGTTTGATTATCCCGGTGTGTCTTTTAAAAATCTAACACTAATCTTCTATCAGTACTACCAAAGCCTAATATTAGACATCACATCACAGACGGTTCCTCAAAACCATCTATATTAAATACAATCATAGACGGTTTTAGTTTAGAGACCGTCTGTGTTACTGCCAGCCCTAAAAACCGTCTGTGAAGAGAAAATATCACAAACGGTTCGTAGTGAAAACCGTCTGTGAAGTATCATAGATAATTCTTAACAAGAATCGTATATGATATTACCACATATCACATGCGGTTTTTTATTTTAACCGTTTGTGATACTTCACAGACAATTTATATTAAAAACCGTCTGTGATAATTAAGTCATCACAAACGGTTTGTATAAAAAACCGTCTGTGATAATTCCACAGTATTAATTGCTCGTAGACCTGTCGATCCTCTGTCTTAAATTCTAGATCTATGCTGCTGCTTTGAGCTGAGGCAGGGTTTTGAGGCCATTTGATGAAAGGAGACTATTTGGTAAGAGTAATTGTAGATCCATTAAATTTTTTTGACTAACTATGGTTAATAATTTATTCCTAATTGCTTTATAATTTAGATTTATAACTTTTGGTGAAAGAAGAATTGAAGATGGTCGATCTACTTAGCTTGATGTAGAGAGAAGATTATTTTACATCTAGCATCGTTTAGGGTTTAGGGTTTAGTCAATTCATAGTCTTTGTATTTAATTCAACTTAATTAATTATTATTGCTACATATAGCTACTTAATTTAGATCGTATATATATATATAATTATTTAATTGACTACGTTATACCAAATTGTTATATGCATAACATAGGACCGAAGCTAGATGTACGCTGGAAACCGTGTGAGTGAAGAGTATATTAATTGTGTTTCTACTTTTACAAGAGCTACCGTGGAGGATATGTTGAATAAGGGGGTGGAATATATGAACTGCCCATGCATTGACTGCGAGAATCTAAAAATGTTTAAGAACCGAGCGCACTTGATTCGAAGGGGTTTCAAAAAGGGGTATGCACATTGGACCAGTCATGGTAAAAGGCAGATTACACAGGAAGGTAGTAATAATGACATCACCGATAAAATCAACGATATGCAACCGAATGATCATGTCGATTGCAGTTTCGATTCAGATAGGCTGAATGATGACAATCTAGATCAGATACTTCGCGATGCAGAAGGGAACTGTGATGAGAGAGAGTACGTTAAATTCTGGTACTTGATGGAGGACTCTAAGAAACATTTGTTCACATACTGCAAGTCAAAGTATACGAAATTGTCAGCCGTGCTTGAACTACTGAAATTGAAGGCAAGCAACGGTTGGTCCGATAAGAGCTTCACGACACTATTAGGTCTTTTAGCGGACATGCTTCCGGAGGGAAACGAGTTGCCCAAAACTACCTACAAAGCTAAGAAGGTTCTTTGTCCATTGGGAATGGAAGTAGAAAGAATATATACATGTCCGAATAACTATATTCTCTACTGTAAAGAATATGCAAACATGCATATATGTTCGGAGTGCAACGCATCCTGATACAAGCGTAAGAATCAATCAGATGACGGCGAGGGAATAGAGGCAAATAGAGGACCTCCTGCTAAGGTGGCATAGTATCTTCTTGTAATTCCCCGTTTGAAGTAGTTTTTTGCGAACCCAAGGAGACAAAACTGCTGCATTGACACTCGGAGGAGCGCAAGAAGGATGGAATGCTAAGACACCTTACTGATTCCACCTAGTGAAGAAACATCGATCAGAGGTTTGTAGACTTCGGTGCAGAACCGAGAAATATAAGGTTCAGATTGAGTACAGATTGAATGAATCCTTTCGGTAACAAAAGCAGCCAACATAGCACTTGGCTAGTGACTCTTTGCATCTACAACTTCCTCCTTGGTTGTGTATGAAGCGGAAGTATATTTTGATGTCGATACTTATCCAAGCACCGAAGCAACCTAAGAACGATATTTATGTGTACCTAGCACCATTAGTGGGAGATCTAAAAATATTGTGGAAAGAAGGGGTACAGTATGGGATGCGTAAAAATGAGAGAACTTCAATTTATGCTCCTTATTGTTCTGCACCATAAATGATTATCCTAGCCTTGCTAACCTGTCGGGCCAAAGTACAAAAGAGGCTAAAGCATGTACTCACTGCATAGATCATACCAAGATTCTATGGCTGAAGTACTCACGCAAAACAGTGTACATGCGTCACCGTAGGTTCCCTCGGGGGGCTCACCCATATCGCAGGATGAAGAAACAATTCGACGGAGAGAATGAGCACAGTTCAACTCCAAGGTATTTAAGCAGAAAAGAGATCTATTTTTGGTGTTGTGCTCGGAAAGGGACGTAAATCGACGACCTGTGAGAAGAACATCTTGAAGAACATATCAATATTTTGGGACTTATCTTATTGGGAGCACCTAGAAGTTCGCTACTGGATCGATGTCATGTACGTAGAGAAAAATGTATGTGATAGCTTGATTGGTCTATTACTGAATATTCATGACAAAACAAAGGATGGTGTCAACGCACGGCTTAACTTGATTGATATGGACATCATGCCTTAGCACCGACAAAGACCAATAAAGGATGAACATACCTTCCCTTGCTAATTACACTATGTGAAAGGCCGAGAGAAATGAATTGTACTAGTGCTTCCATGGTGTGAAAGTTCCATCTGGTTACTCCAGTCAACATGAAGAAACTTGTTTCGATAGAAAATTTAAAGTTAATCAGCACGAAGTCTCATGATTGCCATGCGCTAATGAAATAGATGCTCCCCATTGCTATTAGAAGTATTTTACCGATAAGATCCAAGAGACAATCATGAGGTTGTATTATTTCTTTAACACAATTCCTCAGAAGGTCATCGTTCTCGAAGGACTAAATGTTTTGTAGGATAAGGTGGTGACGACTCTATGTCATCTTGAGATGTATTTCCCTCCATTATTTTTCGGTATCATAGTCCATCTCATTGTTCACATTGTATGAGAGATAAAAATGTGTGAGCCTATGTTCCCATGTAGCATGTACCCGTTCGAGAGGTTCATTAGAATTCTCAAGTCCTATATACGAAATCGATCTCAGCCGAAGGATAGCATCATCGAAGGTTATACAACCGAAGAGATCATTGAGTTCTGTGTCGATTACATGGTTCAGGTTGAACCGATAGATGTGTCTCGATCTCGCCATGAGGGGAGGCTCAAGGGTATTGGGACCATCGTAAGGAAAGTAATCACTCCAGATATAGATGCGTATACTCAAGCCCATTTCACGGTCTTGCAACACATGACTGAAGTGTTCTCGTATATCGACCAGCACAAGAGCGTACTTTGGCAACAGAATCTGGAGCGATCGGATGTTTGGATCACGAGACAACACAACAGTCGGTTCAACTAATAGTTGAAGGAGTGACTCATTAGGAGCTTGTCAAATGATATGCTGACTTGGTTGGCAAGAGAGCCAATATTTACGGTTGTGATATAGCAAGGATATGACATAAATGGGTACACATTCTATACGCAGACTCAGGATGTAAAGGGCACTAACAAGAATAGCGGTGTCCGCATAGATGCGTTCAGTACCGATGGATTTAGGAACTCCTACTATGGGTTCATAGAGGAGATTTGGGAGCTCGACTACGTGCTTTTCAAGATCCTCTTATTTCGGTGCTATTGGATTCATCTCCCACAGGTGAAGGTCGACAAGTACAATGTCATTATCGTTGACCTCAAACATGTCGGATACAAAGATGAACAATTCGTACTCGCTAACCACGTTGTTTGAGTTTTTTATGTAACCAATCAGGCAAATAAGAAACGTCACATAGTTCTTCATGAAAAAATAAGGATCGTCGTAGTTGAGAATGTAGTGGATGAGAAAGAATACAATCAATTTGATGAGTTGCCTCCTTTTGAAAATGACATAAGGGTAGAGGACGAACATAACGAAAGTAGCTATATATGCGTCGATCATCATGAAGGGCTAATTTTTAAAGAAAATAAGCAAGTGAAATGATGAATGAAATGTGTGTGTGTGTGTGAATTTGTATTTATGTATATGAGAATGAGTCATATATATGTGAAATTACATTTATGTATATGAGAATGTGCGATATATATGTGAATTTGCATTTATGTATATTAGAATATGTGATATATATATATATATATGTGGATGTGAGTAGGGAACATCACAGACGGTTTTAATGTAAAACCGTTTGTGATATATATATTCACAGACGGTTGTACATTAAAACCGTTTGTGATGTTTTGTTATTACAAATAGTTTTAAATAAGAACCGTATGTGATTATTCCCTTATATATATTACGCACTAGGGTTTGTCCTCATTATACTACCTACTAACGCTGCCGCCTCGCCCTTAGCCCGTCGCCTTCCTCCTCCGTAGCTCGTCGCCCTCCTCCTCCTCCCCCGACTCCGGTGGCACTCCTCGCCTAAAGCCGTCGCCCTCTCCTCCTTCTCCTGACTTCGTCAGCCTTCCTCTCCTAAGGCAGTCGCCCTCCTCCTCCTCCTGAGCCCGTCGCCGCCTCTCCCGACTCCGGCGGCCCTCCTCATAAGTGCTAGCACTGGGGGATTTTGTATAATAGAATGTGAGCTTTGTGAATGGTCGATAAGGATAACTTGTCAGATTGAAATCACCGTAACTAATGAGAAAGTATTCTGCTAGTATTGATTTATCATTACTTGTTTCTTACTTCGGTTAAGTATAAATCACTACTGTTCTGGACTGAACATTGTTAGATTCTGTTATTACTGCCGTAGAACATCTCTGGTGTTTGTTTTTTTTGTTACTGTAGCACTATTGTTGATATTGCAATAGTTGTTCTTCATTCTGTCGTGTGCTTAAAATCTTGCAGTTGATTCTATTACTTTACTGAGTTAATTTTAGAGTATCAAACTAGCAGAATAATGAGGAGTTAGTCCCTTTGATATATGATCTGTTGACAAGGGTGAGAAGGTGACATGCGTCATATTTACATATATTTAGCCGTCATTTTACCCTCATATTTTTCATATTTTGGGACCGTTTATCATCATTTACACGTTTTTCTATAATTAATTGCTCGAAATGGACTATTTTACATTTTTTGTGCTTTTCCGTAGGCCGACGCGATCGAGGCGCATAAACGACAAATGTGGCATTTCCGGGACTGCTCTGTACAATTATACGCGTCATCACGGACGCGTAGGATTTTTTCGCGAAGAAATCAGAGTTTCCAAGGGCCAAAACAGAAGAAATCAGATGGGGGAAGGACCTATTCGTATACCCTAGAAATTGCGAGGGCATAATCGCTAAATTCCAGATCCCCCCATTCGGCCAAAAATCCCTAGCCGCCGCCAGAGGGAGACGGAGCCCGGCATCTTCTTTTCTTTCGCCTCCCTTTGCTGTCCCGTAGCTCGCCACCGCGCTCGCCGCTCCTCCACCTCCGCGCCACCTTCTCCTCTTTATCTTCCCCCGCAGTACTTCTTTCTGCTGCCTCTCTCCACCGCGCCCGCCGCTCCTTCCTGGTGCCGCCCTTCACCACTGCGCCACCTCCTCTTCTCCGGTGTCGTCCACTTGCCGCCGCCACTTCTCCTCTTCTGCTCCTCCTCATTGCAACTCTCTCGGCAGCTTCTCTCCCGTCTCCACCACGCCGTCGCATCCGGCCGCCTTCTCTCCGACCACCGCCGTCTTCCTCCATCATCGCCGCCCCCTGCTACTCCACGTCACCGGGGACTGCTCCACTGCACTTCCTCGACGCCGGTGACTTCACCCAGCTCCACTGAGTTCGCCGCTTCTCTGCCGCGACCGAAGCACCGACGACGACCTCTTCACTGCTCTCCCTCCGCCCTTCTCCTCCACGGCGTCGACATCTCCACCACCACAGCGCAGCCGCCTTCTTCACCGGCGACCGGGCCTCGGCTTCATCCTCTTCGCCGACCCCTGCTCCTCTGCTGCCTCCACTTCGTCATGGTGCCGCCGACAGTCGCTTCCCCACCAACTGCATCTTCTTCTTCAACTCCTCCTCGGTTTCCCTGCTTCCTCTTCACTTCGGTTCATCCCAAATTCTTCTCCCTTTACCTCTTTGTTGTTTGCAACTACTCTTCAACTAAATTGCTATTAATTCCCTGTTAACTGATGCTATATGAAATGCAAATGTTATCTGTGATGTGTGCATGAGATCAGTGAAGATAATATTGTGCCATGTTCTGTTAAATTGCTGAGCTATGCATTGTGATGATGAATTGTGGAATTTCTGAGAACAGTGATTGTGCATGTATTCACTGAGATGATATTAGGCCCTGTTTGTTACTGTGAAATATGTGGATGTGGAACTATAGTTGAGAATCTGTTATCTTTTAATATGTTGGTTTGTGTTGTTCAAATTTAATAATACTTGTGTTATGTTCTTAGTTTGAGTAGTCATATGTTAACTTAGTGTTTGTTAAATGCCATTGTCAGTAGTAGCAATCAGTGTTAGAATATGTCTATGTTTGTGTGTTATCGTTGCCGTCGTCACCTAGTTAGTCGCCGCACCTTCCTCTCTCGTTCTCTCTCGACTCCCTCCGTGCTTCTCGACTCCCCCAGTGCTTCTCGACTCCCTCCTTCTGTCTCGCGGTCAATACTTAGTTAGGTCATCGGTCGGTAGTCGTGTCGCCGATCGGTAGTCGTTGTCGTTCGTGTGTCGTTAGTGTCGTAGTCGTGTTGTTCGTTCGGTCGTATGACGTCCATTCGTACGGTTGTTCGCTCCGTCGTCTTTCGTTTGTTTAGTTTGTTCGACCCATTTAGTAGTCGTTTTAGGTTTAGTTTTCTCCCCCGTTTCGTTTGACCTAGCTTTAGCTGAGCACCAGTAGCCTTAGTCTAGTCCCTGTGGAGAACACGACACTCGCCACTATTTCAGTGGCAACCCGTTCACTTGCGGGTGTGCTATTTTTGCACGATCAGAAGGCTAGGTTTTAACTTGGGCAACTCCTCAAACTGAGAGCAAAACTCATTTCTTCATTTGTGCATTATGTTAATTACAAATGCACATGCTTATCCTCAGTTTAGCATATTGTCCTTTGGCTTGATTACATTATTCATGTTGAGATATATATATATATATAGTTTGATCTCTATGTTATTATCATGTCTTTGGATATATGCTTTGCTGTATATGCGCTTGGTTTTCTGGAATGTTGTAATTAATGTGGTTTTACCATGAATTCAGATTTAATTCCAGTAAAATATGATTGTTTTAAAGCATAATTCCACCCGCCTTTAAATGATAAAATCAACATATAGATATATAAATCCTCCCAAGTCATTTAAACAATATATTATGCTTAGGACATAGAACATGTGGGATATCAAACGGAACCCACAAAATCTCTTTGCAATATCTTTCGGTGCTAGAACTAAGTAGATTAATTGAAATTTCAGCTAGCACAATATATATGCAAAGATAAAGCGGAAATGAAACACTATGATACAAATGCGAATTACTTGTAGTAAATAGTTTTGATATCTGTCTCTAGTTCATTGTTAAGTTTACTGGTGCTTGTCTTCATATATTCGATAAGGTAGTCAAGAGTTCAAAGCCTGACTGATTAGAAAAATTTTCTCATAAATACACGATCATATTCTAAATTCACCAAGAATTGGCTCAAGAATTGCTCACTTCTATTATCTTTCAAAGATGCCATCTGCTTATTCTTTTACATCGTTGCTGGATGTGTGTGATACACCGTCCTCTGAAAAATAATGAAAAGAAATAGGACTATCGAAAAGGCCCGAGAACCGATTTACCATCACGAATGTCGATGCGTCTGGGACCCCTCTCAATTCTCGCCGAGTAGTGTCTGCATTTTGGAGAATAGTCAGAATAGTTGCATGGGAACGGATTGAGATCACGTTCATTTCGTGGAAGAAGGTGATCGAAGATCGAAAAAGTCAAATACTGAGGAAAGTTTTTTGATCGTTCGAGATCCCAGAAGAACACCAAGCCTCCATACGACGACATGCGTTGCTAGCGGCGTACAAAGTATGGAAGAGCTTCAAGAGACTGCTTGTCAAGTAATACGTGGAGAAGGATCTGACGCCCTTCGACAAGTATCTATTCCTGGAACTGCAATGGCAAGAGTTTGTGGCGATGAAGACGACAGATAAGTTTAGGAGTGAAAGTGCAGTGCATAGGGCCCTCCAGGCAAAAACACGCACCCCTATAGACTCGGCACCACTGGGTATGTGGGTAAAATCTCGCAATGGAGGCAGGAGGACGAGCAGGCAATCCTGTGGGAGACCTCCCCGCCATTTGTCAGGATCACCGATGAGCGCGTTCAAAACTAGATAAGAGCGATCCTGGTAATAATTATTATCTTTGGAATGCTCGATCCATTGATAGGCCTATTGAAATAGCTAATTTTATATTGTTATGTAGGTGGCTACGAATTGTAAGCTCCAAGTGATATATACCTCCATTGCCCTGTGCGCTGCTTAGGGCCAAGCGTATCCATCCGGGCCCGGGGCCTTGGTGCACGGTGTATCTGTAGCGTCAGGTTTTGCAAAAGTGAATGTGGATGGTGTTCATGAAAATTTCGAGGTCATTCCACTGCAGATGCCCCCCAACGACGAGGTCATGACTCTAGCGCAAGCCATTGGAATATTCATCTAGTGTCCTAAGAGGAACATCTGCCTGAAGGCTCCTACACCTGTGTCAAGTCCATGAGAGCCATCTACATCGGTGCGAAGTCCACTCGAGCTATTTGCACCGGTGCCAAGTCCACGAGAGCCATCTACACTGATGCTAAGTCCACGAGAGCCATCTGCACCGGTGCCTGCCAAGTCCACTCGAGCTACCTGCACCGGTGCCAAGTCCGCAGGAGCCATCTACACCGGTGCCAATCGACGACCTAAAGTCGACCTACAGCCGAGGTGGCAAGGGCAAACTAAAGAAGACAGATGATGTGTCGTTGGCCCAAAAATTCGTGCTAGGAGAGCCGTTGGTCGTCCTGAAAGAGTGCCTCCTAACGCTAGGACTATCTTGCTAGAAATTACATATGTATTACATGGAACAAGCCAACAAGCTGGAGGAACAACGGCGCTCGAGTGTCAATATCAAATTCATACCGCATCATCTACACCACAATATTCATGACTGTATCTTTATGGTGACCTTCGAGGATTTATTATTTCTCTTCACACTCGATGCCCTCAATGCCTCACTCATTCGATGCTAGACACTGTAGTGTGTACAATCACAGTCTATGTTCATGTAATTCCAATAAAAGTCATATATAACTCATTTCTTTTGTGTGTGTGTGTATATAGATATATAGTGAGTGAAGCCAAATTAACGAAATCACCAGTTGGTTTCCTCGACCCACACTTGGTTGCCATTGATATTATTAAGGAGGATGCATCCTTCGTTGAGAATTACATTATGAATGCATTGGAGGGTCACCACGATAATTAATTCATATTTATGCTCTACAATCAGGGGTAAGTGCTATACTAGTGGCTATACTAGTTGATTTGTATTTTATAAGCAACACAAACTTAGATTTAATGACCATGACATACCTGTGTAGGTTCCACTAGATTCTAATTATAATTATACCAAAATGGAACAGTGTAATATATCTTAATTCCCTAAAGAAGAACAAAAGCGACTATATAGTTATCCAAGAAGTAATCAACAGGTAAACACATTTCCTTCATAGATAACTCTATTGTAGTATTTCCTTACTTCCCAATGGCTAAGGCTAACTTTTTGGAATCACGTAGGTCATTCGTCACATACATTGCAAAGATACGAAAATCCAAGGGAGCGATCGATGCCCTGCAACATGTTCTAGATTTCTCGCTAGTACACATTAATTCTATACAACACTTCATAGTAATGCCTCTCGAACTAACAAATTCTATTTTTGCAGTACCACTAGCAGCTGTTATTCAACAATACCTGTGGATTCTATATTTGCCATAACATGCAACTACTCATCGATTCCGTGAAGAACAATCCTAAGGTTTGTCAATCTTGCGATAATTATTTCATACTTATCAATTTATATATGTATACACGACATTGATCTTCATACCGACAGATTCTGTCCATCACTACAACTCTGTTGGAACAGGCCAACTTCAAATATATTCGAGGACAGTGTGGGTACTTCTTGATGTCTAAAGCGATAAAAGAAAATGGGAGTTCCACAATGTAGAATGAATTTCACTAGGATAAGATTAAGCTTAATTGTTCATGTGTATATTTGTATTTCATTTCTGTTAATTGATTTGTGAAATGGATGTTCTTGTTTCTAAAATGTATGAATGTGAATTAGATGTATATATACTGTGTTGATCTACTTATTTCAGAGGGCATGACTAGCATTTTCTGAGGCTCGCCAATAAATAGAAATATATTTAGGAACAGAAAAGAATATCACAGACGATTATTAACTCGTAGCCGTCTGTAATAGTTGACTATCGCAGATGGTTTGTAGGAGAAACTGTCTGTGATATATGGTTTATCACAGATGGTTTGCAGTAGAAACCGTCTGTAATATTTATATATCACAAATAGTTTGTAGTTGAAATCATCTGTGATAAACCATATATCACAGATGATTTCTATCTCTTGGACATGAAACTTAACAATGCCAGGACCTTGTTAGTGTTTTGGAGGATGCCATAATAAGTTGATTTCTAGTCCTGATAATTGATGAGGATATTGCGCAGGAAGCCCTTGCAACCCTTGTGGTCAATATTAACCAGTGTGCTATCAGTAGACATAATGTGAGACTATGTGTCATAGTTGATTTGGTATTTTGGTGGCGAGTTCGTGCAAATGGCTGGTATAAAGTAACTATAAAGATCCTAATGGCTCAACTTTCAAGTCAGTGCCTACATGCTATTCATATAGTTGGATAAAAATTCCTTCTTGCTGTCAAATTCATGCAGTTTTTGAGTGTTTATGGAAGACTAAGGCCAATATGAAGAAAAGCAACCAACTTTCTTGATGTCCTACTAGATCTTGGCAGTTGGGATTAATAGGGGGCGGCGGGCACTGCTTCTCCGTCAACGACTCAGCCTAAGAAGTGCCGCCCGGGCCGGCGCCGATGCCTTCCTCCACTTCCTTGCTCTCTCTCCCACGGTGGACGCCTCGGTGCCTCCCCTGGCTGCCGTGTCGCGCTGCCAAATGTTTTCCAATTCAAATCAGATATAGTTGTATTTCAAATTAGAGATGGGTTTTTACATGTCTAACAGTATGATTTGAAATTCAAGTTTTCTGATGTAGCGATGGTTCTGACCATGTGTATGGATCGTCGATCTGGATGTAGACACGGTTATGAAAACCATCTCAAATCATTTGAGGTAGGCACAATGCCAGCGCCTGTGAGACGGGTGCTAAGACCGTCTCTAGTGCTTGAAGAGATGGGTATAACCATGGCTATATTAGGTAAAAACTGTCTCTAGGGATGATTATGTTGTAGTGACAATTAGGGGTGAAAAGTGGATACGAATTATCTGTACTATCTAGTTACCATATTTGATAGGATGCGAATACGGTATAGATTTTTCCATCCGATTAATAATTTCTATCATATTCGTATTCGAATTCGCATAAAATATAGATGCGAATATAGTATAGGATTTTACCATCCGGAATATTATTTTATCCGGACTATCCATATCCGTATTCGCATTCGACGAAACAATATACATATTTTATTACAATACAACTAATTAGTTGGACAAGTTTTTTTAATTGATTATGAATTCGTGTTTCTTTAGGTAAAGTAAATGAATTAGAATGATTAAGTATGATTGTACGAGAATAAAATATCATTAATATCTTGATACTACATAAATTATGAGGATGTCCGGATTTCGTATTTAAGAATATTCATATTTATTTATAAATACGAATACGAATATGATTTAAGCAGTATCCGATCCGTTTTCGCACCTAGTGACAATTGTGTGTGGTCACAGTGCGCACGCTGTTTACTAGTGCGCACGTTATCCTGCAGAGAAGAGAGCATGATACTACCGCGTTATGGTGTCAACGAATGTGAAATTAACAGTGTTTTTAAGGCTCACATTTCATGCATTTACAGCTAAGGAAGCTGGAAGTGATTAATTAGACGTTGCGTTGGCGTCGGAGAGAAAAGTGCTGGTTCCGGTTGGCGGGAAGCCGGCCGGTCCACAGCGGGCCAAACCGTCGCCCACACTTCGGGCAGGGTTCCTACGCGGGCCTTACCTGTCGATCGCTCTTGTAGGACATTGTTAGGAACTACATGGTGTTTACGTACGGCTTCGTCATACAGCAGCTGGATCTTTTTCGTGTTCCGATGTTTTAGGAAAGTGGTGCAAGGTCCTTCTGGAAGGTTTTCTAAAATTTTTGCCTCGTATCATGGCATTAAGCGAAGCAGTTTTTTCAGCTGTATCTTCTCACCGGTTGATCTTTGTGGCGTTTTCTCTATTGCTGTCAGACTTTATCTGTAGAAAAAATCGTGCAGGCTTATACTTTCTTCTGGAGCTCCATTTTAGCGGGCGTCGTCTCCGGCAACCCACACAAGTCCAATTCCCCGCTGCTCTTACCAGCCTAACCGCTCTATATCGTCCGCCACTTACACCTTTGCCGTCTCCCGTGCTCAATCTCCCCATACTCTTTTAATCAGAGCTTTCACGTATTTGGTATTGTACCTACGTTTTTTCAATTTTAACAATATAATATCCGTTTTTACAAAAAAAAAATAACTCTCTCCTTGAGCTTAAAAGGTGCGACAGACGACACGTATCACCTGCTGCGTGTGGTGAGCTCAGCAGGACCGGGGCAGCACGGGTTGGGGCAGGGGGCGAGGGAATCGCAGGCAGGGGCAGGGAAAACGCAAGCGGTTTGGCTGCTAGCGCGAAGAAAGCGTGTGGGTGATGACGCAACATGACATTAGATGCTCCTTTTATTCGTTAATTGCACGGCGTTTCACACTCGCATGGGAATGTCAATGCAAACGCATTCCTGCGTGTATAAAATGAGAACTGCAATTGATTTTCTGTCGAGCGAGAGCGCAATGAGAGAGGAAAAGGAAAGAGATATTTCTTGCCGAGCAAAAGCAGAAGGAAAGAGATATTAAAAGATGAGTTTGTAATATCATTTCAAGGTGGTTTAGCTGTAATTTATGATCTTTCATAGTTGAAAACATTGTGGAGCGGATGAATACCTTCAGAAAAAGGTATGCTTCATTCATATGTAAGCAACGCGCTTAATATATTGTTAGCGTTTCATTAGCGTAATTGTGGTTTATAATGTGGAATGCGCTATATAGCTATGTTTAATCAATAGATATATTTCTGTAATTAGCCATATTTATTTATTGTAAATAGCTACAAACATATGGGCCGACAAAATAGCTAGATTTTTTATGTATGTCCGTGTGTGTATATGTATATATATATTTAGTGCTAATAGTAATTAATTAGTACTAATTACAATAAATTAGCATAAGTTACATTTAATTAGTGATACTTAAAGCATTAAATATATTATATTTTATTTAATTAGTGTGTATTTAATCACAGCAGCAAGCTAGCGTAAGAAGAAAATTGTGATTAGTACTAATTAAATCTGATTTGCAAAAAAGGTATTCAGAGGGCAAATTTGGAAGAAAAAGTGGCTACAGTAATATATATGAACCGTTCCTTTTTTATAAATAGCTAAAGAAAATATGCGCCACTGTTTATAGTGTTCCAAGTGCGTGCACAATTTAGGAAATATGTACATATGTATGTGGCGTAATTATTCTTGGTTATAATCTATTGTATTTAGCGTCGTTTAACACCGGGATACTATTTTCTGTACTACAGGGAATGGCTGTTGGTGACGGTCTCGGGCGTGGCACGTTGCTGGACCTATCTTGGGATGGGCAGCATCGTTGTCGAGCGTGGTCGAGTGGTGATGGACCACCCCGTTTGTTCTCCGAGGAGATTGGGTGGACTAGCCTCTCGACGATCGGTACATTCTAATTCTACATTGGGCTAGGCTACTACCAATAACGAGGATGATGCACATTGGGCGACGTTCACACTAGACTCACCGCTTCTATCGGCACTCGTTGATCGGTGGAAACCGGAGATCAATCACTTTTGGTGGAGGGGATAACCATCACCCTATAGGATATTGCGTACCTCACTAGTCAGCTAATATAGGGTCGTCCCGTGGTTTCACCCACTAGATCGCCTGATTGAAACGCACGCATGCTACACCGGTTTGGTCATCCTATTCCAGATAAGCTCCATGGAGTGCTACATTCGTGGCTACAGCGGTACAAGCAACGTCCAGCAAACGCACCTGCACGAGTTGTGAGGTCCTACATAGTTGCCTACTTGCTCTTCATGTTCGGGTAGCTTATTTTTTCTACGATTCAGGGAGACTAGATGTGCCCCAACTATATCCACATCGCTGAGTCTCTAGGCGGCGCCGATCCTAAGGTGGTCCTGTTGTACAGTTAGGGTTCGTCTGTTCTATGCACAATCTATAGGGATTTATGCGACAGCTCATAGTGTACCACTAGCGAGCCAAACCTCACTGATTGCTACATCTTATTGCAACTATAGTCGTAGGGGCACTTCCCTGTTGGTCGGTCATACTTTCAGGTGCAGGCGGTATGCTGCTGTGCCTACCCGGCCTACCGCACGCCACTGGACCTGCTGAGCTCCCTAGCCACAGTAGGTGACACGCATCACCTGCCACGCCTCCCGAGCTTGGGAAAGGGAATATTTTTGTAAAAATAGGTATTATAGGCTAAAATTGAAAAAAAAAGTTGCTACAATACCAAATACATAAACAGTTACTTTTTACCCCAATCCCATGACTTTCAAATTTCAATTCACAATTTCAAACACGCTAAGCTCGACGATACTTTCTGCTCACAAATTCGAACACATGCAACTAGATATGTGAACTTCCACCCGTGATTCCACCGGACAAAAAGCATGGTGCTCAACCCCCACACATGGCCGACAGCAGGCGAACCGACGGTGGCTTCGACAAGCGCAGCGCCGGCGGCGAGCGATTGTGTGCCGTGTGGTGAAGAAGTGAACCGAGATATCAAGGTCGCCATGCCGTGGTGGGAGGAGCACTGTGCAGGAGAAACAGCTCAAACTAGCGGACACTCGACGATAAACGACAAACTGATCCAGAGGTTAGGAAGAATCAATCTGGGGCGATGGAACGTCCGGCGAGGACGTCTGCTGATTCGGTTCAGGCGGACATCCACTATTTAGCGAATCCGCTTTCTTTGTATCGTGATTCTCGTGGAGTTACTTTCTTACTATTGTTATCATCATTAGCTTTACCAGTCTTAATCTTTTTAGTTTTTTATTGTCTTTTCAAAACATTTTATTAAAATAGTATTTTTAAAATAATTTATCAGTATTTAGTTTATTTATCCAAACACTCATATTATGACTAAAAATTATCAGACACGATCATAAACCACAGTCGAAAAAACCGACCCATCTCATGCCCGGAAGGTTCACGTCGAACTTTTACGATAACAGAGGGGATTAACGTGAGGTTTCCCCAACGCACACTCAAAAGTCAAAACCCTGTAAGCATGGCAGTCGTATGAGGTCACTACACTACATTCATGGTTAATATACAAGTAGAACACCCGACACATCAATGTACAAGAGCAGATCATCCATGCCGCAACTTGCTTCGCGTTCACGCAGCAACTCGCGGCTTACACGGGCCACCAAACCCATCCAACGTCTCGCTTTCCGAGCGTAGCTCACACACCTGCAAGTGACTTGACAAGAGCTTTTTCTATGTGACGGATTGTCGCATGTACCGCGACAACCCCCGCCGAAGCCAAACCGAAGTCACTAGCTGACTAATTAAGACCTAATCACTAACTTCCTCCTGTTCCAAAGAATCCGGGCCTGTCAGGATTTAGATTAACCACTTGGGAATTGATATTACCAGATGCATCATGAGACAGACACTACTACAGAAAATCTAATACTAAATGGTCAATCACAGACGGTTTGATAACATATACGGTTTTAATTTGGACACCGTCTGTGTAGACGGCGTCGGAGAAAACGATTATCACAGACGATTGTTACCGATGAATCGTCTGTGATATTTTAGTATCACAGACGGTCTGTATTAAAAACCGTCTGTGATAATGGATATATCACAGACGGTTTTTAGTTACAAACCGTCTGTGATATGGATATATCACAGACGGTTCGACAACCGTCTGTGATAACCTTCGATTATCACTGATCCATAAATTCAGATGATTCACAAAATCGTCTGTAATGACGTTTTTGAATCGTCTGTGATGACCTTTTCTATGGTAGTGAGACTTTTGGTACCAATATATAATTACCATGAAGTTGATATTAGCAGATGCATCCTGGCGTCCACGTCGATGTTGTTTGGATTAGTGGTCAAAGCGGCAATCAGGGATACTAATTTGTTGTACTCACTAATTAAGCTGACATTGTTGCTTGGGTTAGCTCACCAGTAGCAACCAGCACGGTCGTCTAATGGCCTAGGCCACGTCCGCGCCTTGGAAAGGCGACAGGGCAGTTGCACCCGTCGCCTAGCTTTTTCATCTCATATATATGCACACAAAAATTTCTTTTGAGCTGTGCCAAAATATCCCAGTGATGATCCTGCTGCACAATCCCGGCGATCGAATCAAACTGCTTTTACATGAAGTTCCAAATACCAAGTGCTGAAAGAAAATCGCTTTACATTTCAAAATGTGCTGGATATTTGTGTGCGCGATTCCGATTCTCGTAATTAATTAGTGGGAGGTGCACCTCCAAACTTGGCACTGCTCGGTTTGGCTGAAAAGCTGTGGTTTATGACTGAAATTGTACTATAGCGGCTGAAATTTCACTGTATCTGAATGTGGTTTATTTGGCGTAATTAAATTTAAAAATATTTAAAAATATAAAAAAATATGATAGCTCATCACGGACAACGCAAACAAATACGAGAAAAAACCGACAAAAAATAAAAAAATCGAAAAGTTCAGAAAAAGATAAAATTTATAAATAATAAAAAATAAGTCAGAAATTACAAGCTGAAGCCGAAACGAACGGGTGATACGGTGACAAGAACAATCTGTTACTGTTTGGTTGCTAAAGTTGCCAGCCTGCAGGCCAATGCCATGAATGAATGGGTGACCAGTGACCACCTCCAGCACATAGGCATCAATTGACTTATTATTTCTCGCATCCTGTCCAACCTTTAATTTCCATGCAGAGTGTGAAGTTTTCAGTTAGCTCTGCAAAAGCGATGCATATGCATGCATCGTGCTCAGGGGCGAACCAGCAAGTCTAAGCCTCAGTTTAGATCAGCTGCTTCCGGGTCGACTATCAGATCAACTCTGTTTTTTTCTAATTTTTCTTAAATTTTATATGGATTTTGATTGTCAGACCTCAAATTACAACCCAGATACCTTGAGGCCTAACTCCGCCATTGACCGTGGCCGTAGTTGGTTGGTATAAGCGTGCTCTGTTGCTGAAAGGGCCATTCGAGTCGTGTTCTTCTAGACTTTTAGGATATTTTTGGTTTTAAATAATTTTTTGAGTCCACCAATATATATAACATATATATTATTTATATCAATATCTCTATTATGCATCGTCTTCTCAATAAACACAACTAAAATCATGAGCCACACAAAAAAACCGATTTGATTAGCACAATGATAAGCTACGCTACTTGCACTGCACTGTGCGCAACTGTAGTCTATGATCGAGACTGGGAATGTAGTTAGCTAGTCGGCTACCTAGCTAGAATGTCCTTTCCTACTCAACCATTTTCCTTTGTGATTATCCTTTTTGCTATGTGGCAGGAGAGTTCTTTTGGGATATGATTTTCACTTTCGATTTTTAAATGCTAATTATTTATAAAAGATAATATACAGAGAAAAATAATCATATATAATTTTGATCGATATAGCTGAACTCGGTATAGTGTTTACTGCAATCTAACTATAGACTTTATCTTAAAAAGACACATCATTTAAAAACTAATTACTGTACGAATTTAGTTTGAATGGGTCTTGCTTGGACACAGAAGAGATCTATATATCTATAATAGAAAGTGATAAGTCAAAGCCAAAACATAACTGAGCCCACGCTACAAAGAACTCCAATCAGATCATCATGTGCCTGATGGATGTTTTTGCTATGATAAATTAAAAACCCCTGTTGCTCTGCAACGCCTGGCGTAAGCTTGAAGGCATATGGGATCGATCAGGGCCTGGGAACGAATGATAGGTGATAAGGGTGGGGGGATCAGTCCCCTTGCTACACGAGGCACACACTAATCTTTTGGTTGGGGCGCTGCGTAAAGTGATGGTGAGACTGGTGATATCTTGCCAACCTACACCATCAAAGCGGCTAGGCTAGCCTAGGCTAGCAATGGTCCTGACTCCCTATGCTATATACTCCATGTTCCACGCCCACCACCTCCATCAGGGTGACACGGAAGGAATTTCTCTGCGGCTAGACCCTATTTTGTCTCCATAACATCAGTCTCGAATAGTCTGTATGTGACGCACACACGTTCGAATATTCATGCACCGCCCTCTCCCACCTTGTTTTCTCCCTCCACCCCATTGGCCATAGACCGTAGCATCGACCTATCAGATTCTCTATAAAGATTCTTCCGTCGCCACTGGCACCTTCGCGTTGTCTTTCTGAGAATCCTCGCCCCGAGGCCGAAGTGGTCGTGGTCGAAGTGCCCATTGAAATGTCATGGTCGTGGCACCATAGTCGAAGTGGCCCATGACCACAACCACTTCGACCACGACACCACGACCACGGCCACTTCGACTACGGCGTCACAACCACGCCACTTCAACCATGGCTTGAGCATATGGAGTGTTCTCAGGGCGGTGAACGAGCTAAGGAGGGAGGTGGGGAAATCGAATCCAACTAGTGCCGGTGTCAATTCTCAGGGCGGGAATTCTGGGGGAAACGACGCGGAGGTGCCGGTGGCAGCGGAGGGAATCCTTGCGCGTCGACCGGGGATTCTTGGGGAGGCAACGCGGAGGTGCCGGCGGCAGCGGATGGAATCCTTGCGCGGTCTGCGGGCGACGGGGGCAGGTATGCCACCAGTGGGGAAAGGGGGAGAATCCTAGTTGTGCTCAGATTCAGGGATAAAAGGAGGTGGAAGAGGGTCTTGCATGGAGATTCGTACGCGTGCGCCACATGCAGCCTATTCGAGGCTGACCCCTGTACACTATGGTACAGGGCAAGGCCAGAAATTATTCATGCATGGTAAAATAATCTTATGAGATCCAGATATCATGTGTGTTATTAGATGTGAATGCACGGCGGAGAAAAAAAATTCCAACTAGTCCCTTATAAAGCTGTAATCGCGTCGACTATAGAAAAGAAGAGGCCTGTAGGTGCAATATGAATTCGTGAAAGAAAAGAAAGGATTACTTGTACAACATTTAATTAAGTTAAAACGCCCTCCCTATGCTCAATTGAATTTTTGCTGTTGGATCTAAATTGAATGCCTCGTATATCTCCCTCGTGCCCCTCATGTGCCTTCTCCCCTCACACATGAATGATGTTGCCTACCTTATTGTGTCTCCCCCTCGTAGCACCAGCCTTTCAACTCACCACCCTTAAGCACGTTTAATCCGGCTTCGGTTGGCGGCTTTCAATTATTAATTTTTGGCTAAAGTTATATTTATAGCAACATCTAGCTTTTTATGAGTCATTCAATTTAAAAACAAAAAAATATTATATCTACATATATAATGCAAAAAAAGAAAAGCGAAAAAGCCGAAAAAACCAAAAATACCAAAATTAAAAAATCGACACGTTCTTTCGGGTTCTGTCTTCTGGAAGTCGGAAGCAAGAAGTCTAAGCCGGATTGGGCGGGGCCCAGTTGCCGCTCCTCTCCTACACCGTTGTCATGTTGTGTGACAGACAAAGGGAGAATGTGGGGCATTCGGTTGTCACTGGAGGTGTGGTACGAACCAAGCTAGCTTCGCTAGTGATGGCAGTGCTCACGAGGTTACCGGAGTTGGAGGGGTGTCTAAATCTTTATGTGTATCCAAGGTTAGAAATTCGACCGTAAATCGTAAACATAGAAAACAAGTGTTGCATCGCTAGTCTATTGAAGCAAATGCCGAATCGGTCTTTCACCCATGTCATTAGGGAGATTAAGCATTTGGCTTCGGCACCTCCAAGAGTGCAGTTCGTCGTCGTGGGAAGAGATCAAAATATTGTTGCTCATGAGTTAGCGCAACTAGCTAGATTGTTGCGTCAATGAATGGTTTGCCTTGCACAGTGCCTAGAGTGCATCCTCGAAGCTATTTATGTAACGGTTTTGTTATTGCACATGCGACTAAATTTTTTTTATCTCTCAGTCACCTAAAATTACACTCTTAATTAACTGAAGTTACAGCTCCCTAAAAAAACATTTGCAACTTCAGGTGATTCATAGTGCAACTAAAGTTGCACTCTCAATCAACTGAAGTTGCAGCCTCCCTTTAAAAAAATCACCTGTAACTTCAGGTGATTAAATGTGCAACTTTAGATGACTATGAGATAAAAAAGTTTTAGTCGCCTATGCAATAATCATTCCCTTTACGTAATGAACGTTCCTCTCTTTGGGGGTGTTCGGCAGGTGAGAAGCCGGGCGGCTTCTCACTTTTGCTACAGTACCTAACTTTTAAATGGAGTATTTTTTTAAGACGGAGTCTACAAGTTAAACGTAGTACACGTTAAAAGCTTAACATCTGTACCAGCTAAAATCGTAAGTGAGTATCGGTCTCTCCATAATCTATACCGTAAACAGCCAAAATTCAAAAATTTCAGCCAAAAATCATAAGCCGTAGCCAAAAAGAACACCCCTTTCTCAGGCAATAACGCTCTCCTCTTATTAGTCGCAGGAAAAGAAATGCTATCGCGTTTTCATCTACGATAGTTGGTATTTCGCCGAAACAAAAAAAAGAGGAGCTTTCGCACGGCGTCCGCCGAACGTACCCGCCGCGCTGTAGGAAAGTAACCGCATCGACGGCAGCAGAGAATCACCGTCCCCCTCCTCCCTCGCTGCACGTGGGCCCCACAGACAACGGGTTTCGACCCCCGCCGTCCAATCGCCGTACTGCCTTCCGCCTGGCCCGTCGCCACCGCGCACCCTCCGTAGTACGTACCGGCGCAGCCACTCGCCAGCTGTAGTCTAACGAGACGGCAACGACTCACCCAGTAAAAAGGGCAGTGAGCGAGCAGCGCCGCAACGGACGGCCACACAGCGCAGCGCAGAGCCGCACGCGTAACAAGAAAAAAAAAACGCCTCCCCTCCCCTCCCGTCTCCCACCTCACCTCTCTCTCTCTCTCTCCATTCCTTCCCTCTCGCCCCGTCCTCGTCTCGAGATCTCTCGCTTGCTCGCTAGTCGCTTCCCCTCCCATACCCTTCCACGCGCTTCGATCCTGAGCTGCGCGCCCCTAGGCCCTACCCCTGCTCCTCCCGGCCGTCGCGCCGCCGCCTCCGCGCGTGCTCCGGCGGGGGCGAGTCGTGGGTGGCCCCATTGGCGCGGGGCCGCCGCGGGGAGGCGTTGGGGGCGACGCGCGGCGGGTCTCTGGTGGGAGGAGGGCGGGATGGGGCGGCGGAGAGGAGGAGGGCGGTGAGCTGATGCCGCGGCGATGATGTCGGACGCGTCGTCGGATCTCGGTGGCGCCCGGGCCGGGCCCGTGGAGCGCGACATCGAGCAGGTGAGCGGCCCCCGATCCCCACCTGAAATGCTGTCGAATTCCGGTGCGGCCTTTTGCGTGTGGCGTGCGTCTGGACCTGGATGCAGATGCATTCCTGAGCTCTGTTTGTTTACGTGCTCGTGTGGCGCTGAATTCTGCTTCTGTGGTGGCTACGGTTGGCCCCCGTTGTTGAACAGCCCGTAATTTGGGGGGAGGAGTTCGGAGCTTCAGCTGTGTGCTGCAAGTAGGGTTCTGTGGTGGAAGGCGATTTGATTGAACTGTAATTTTGGCCTTTTGGGCTGGGGATGTTCTGGGGATATCGATTTGGAAGCAGCGTTTGGGTTTGCTAGAGACAACGTTTCCGGGGAGGTGGTTACCTTGGGTTGTTTGCTAGCTGCTACTTTGCTCTGATGTTTCTGCGATCGAATTGTGAGTTTCCGATCCTGTAGGTGTTGCTAAATGTTACGCGCGGTAATTTATCGAGTCCTGCTATGTTAGCTCCGTGGTATGGTTGGGTTTTTTTTGTGTGTGTGTGTGTGGGTGTCGGGGGGGTGGGGGCAAAGGGTAGTTGGATCAATCTGTCACCTTCACTCAAGTTATCGCCCCCCTCCCCGGACCCGGTTGGAGCTAGTGAAATTCTTTGCCCATGTTTGCGGGTTTTTTGTTCTCTGTGTTTTGAGAAGCTACGAATTCCCACATTATTTTGAGCTTCTCCCATCTTAACTGATTGGTTTTGTAGTGCTATACAGAATATTTTCAATTTATAAATTGATTGAATTTGCTCGAAAATCTGGTTATTATTGGAAATATCGATGGATAATTTAGAACATGTGTGATTGTTCCATGATGTTTTATGGCTTCAAATATAAAATTACAGCAATTTCCTGACCTAGTTTGGTAGGCTAGTATTGATATCCTAGTTACTGATGCTTGATGCAACCCTTTTCCCATTGTTTCTGCAGGCCATAACTGCTCTAAAGAAAGGAGCATACTTGCTGAAGTACGGACGTAGAGGGAAGCCAAAATTTTGTCCATTTAGGCTTTCCAATGTGAGCTTTATTTGCATTCCTCTGTCACAGAATTGTGAATTCCTTTATTTCATCCCATCTCATTTATGAATATCTTTTGTACTCTTTTTGCTCCTTCAGGATGAATCTATGTTGATATGGTTCTCAGGGAAAGAGGAGAAGCAGCTAAGATTGAGCCATGTGTCCAGAATAATTCCTGGACAACGAACTGTGAGTTACCATTTCTAAAAACAATTTTTTTGTGGACGATAGACTTGCCTAACTATTGATGGCCATTGTTCTAAAATGTTATGAATCGTGTTGGGTAAGTCAACTATAAAATTCATTCTGTTTGTTTGCTCGTGGTGTTTAACTCCACAGAATACATTCTGGGAGTTCAGCTTTTATCCAGATGTAGATCTCTTAATAGAGACTTCTTTGTGTGCTTGCTACTAAATAGATTATTTTCTCTCTGCTTGATTCCACTGCTTCACCAGAATTTCTTATAGTTCAAGTTTTCCAGGATCCGAAACTGATAGAACATTGTGTCATCAAGAGATAACTAGAATAGAACCATCTGGCTTTCCCGCAAAACATAAGCTAACTAGGTTTATCATACTCCTTTAAATTAATTCAACTTCTCAAGTCCAAAATTTTAAATTGCTAAACTACAGAATTATGAGCATCATTTGCAAAAAAAAAAACCCTTACGACCATTGTGAAATAATCCGTCTCATGACATATTTTTGTGTTCCATTTCTAGTCGAGCCATCATATATTCATTGGGGAGATTTATTAAAGGGCTGTAAAGCTGTCCTAATTATGTCTGCTTTTCATTTTGTCAATCCAGGCAATTTTCCATAGGTATCCACGACCTGAGAAAGAATGCCAGTCATTTTCTCTAATATCTCATGATAGATCATTGGATATTGTAAGTTATGCAACATCATTCATATGTGATGTTTATTTGTTGGTTTGTTTGTCAACTTTGGTGCACCGCATTCCTTGGTTCACTTACTATCGCTAACTATTGTTGTTTGGTCGTGTGGTTTTGTCATGAATATCAGATATGTAAAGATAAAGATGAAGCTGAAGTGTGGTTTGCTGGGCTGAAAACACTTATATCACGTTGTCATCAAAGAAAGGGGAGGACAGAATCAAGAAGTGATATACTTTCCTCTGGTAAAACTAGTCCAAGAGCATACACAAGACGGAGCTCCCCCTTGAGTTCTCCTTTCAGCAGCAATGACAGTGTCCACAAGGTATTACCCACCACCCACCAAGCTCAGCCTGCTTCCCCACTTTCTTTTGTGCACTGGTCAGCACAGAGCAACCCAAACTCTTCCTGCTTCACGTGTTTTTTTTTTCATTTTTGGTTTTATGCTACCGGCCTAAGATCTGATCTGAAGCATGGCATAACTCCATATCATATGTATGGCACTCTGTACTGTATGTGTCATGGGCAGCAATTACTGTTCACCTCGGGGGTACTGTTCATGGGGATTAACCCAACCCATTTACACCCCTAACTTTCACTGTGGGTACTGTTCGCTCATGGTTTATTGGGGATTAGATTGACTTAGTTTGTTTCTTCAAACTAGAGATTATTTCTTAGGGGTCAAGTCAAGTCATCTCTATAAAAAGGATAGTATGTATTCATTATCAATTAAGCAAAGATGAATTAAGAGAAGTCTTCTAGTTCCTAAAGTCCAGCTGTGGTCGCTTCCCCATTTGGTGCCCTCAAGCCCTCCGACGGATATTTACCCTCCCAATGTACTACCTTACATCACAGTATGGTCTGTACAGTCTCCTCACATAGATATTGATGGCTTTGTAGTATAGCAGAATTTATGAAATGGTATCTGTTTTCGATCATGCCAGAACATGTTATTTTCCTTCTTATTTCGGTTGCCTACTTCAATTAATATATAAGACAAAATCTTCACGATTGCTTTGCAACAGGATGGTAGTGAAAATTATCGACTCCGTAGTCCATATGGGAGTCCACCAAAGGCCGGCTTGGAGAAGGCCTTTTCTGATATCGTATCGTATGCAGCTCCATCCAAGGGCTTCTTCCCATCGGATTCTAATGCTGGATCAGTTCACTCTGTTTCTTCTGGGCAATCAGACAACACAAATGGACACCCAAGGGGCATCCCAATGGACGCTTTCCGGGTTAGTTTATCAAGTGCTGTTAGTTCATCAAGTCATGGTTCTGGTCATGATGATGGTGATGCTCTAGGTGATGTTTTCATATGGGGAGAAGGAACTGGGGAAGGAATTCTTGGTGGTGGCAATTCAAGAGTTGGAAACTCATCAGGTGCGAAGATGGATTGTCTTATACCAAAGCCACTGGAGTTTGCTGTAAGACTTGATGTACAGAACATTTCTTGTGGAGGGAGGCATGCCGCACTTGTCACTAGGCAGGGAGAGATCTACTCTTGGGGTGAGGAATCAGGTGGGCGTCTTGGTCATGGTGTAGATTGTGATGTGCCGCAGCCAAAACTTATCGATGCTCTTGCTCATATGAATATTGAGCTAGTTGCATGTGGTGAGTACCACACTTGTGCAGTTACACTCTCTGGAGATATGTACACATGGGGAGATGGTACCTTTAATTTTGGGCTTTTGGGCCACGGGAAGGAAGCCAGTCACTGGGTACCAAAAATGGTCAATGGACCACTAGATGGCATACATGTTTCATCAATTTCATGTGGCCCTTGGCACACAGCTATAGTAACTTCTGCAGGGCAGCTATTCACATTTGGAGATGGCTCTTTTGGAGTTCTAGGTCATGGAGATCATCAGAGTCTTTCGGTCCCAAGGGAGGTGGAATCTCTCAAAGGGCTACGGACCGTTCGGGCAGCTTGTGGTGTTTGGCACACTGCTGCTGTTGTTGAAGTTATGGTTGGGAACTCAAGTTCAAGCAATTGTTCTTCTGGCAAGATATTTACATGGGGTGATGGTGATAAAGGTCGTTTAGGACATGGTGACAAAGATGCAAGACTTGTCCCAACATGTGTAGCTGCTTTGGTTGAGCCTAACTTTTGTCAGGTAGCTTGTGGTCATTGTTTTACAGTGGCACTAACAACTTCAGGGCATGTATATACAATGGGAAGCCCTGTCTATGGTCAGCTTGGAAATCCACAAGCAGATGGCGTGCTTCCTGTACGTGTTGAAGGGAAACTACATAAAAACTTTGTGGAGGAGATCTCGTGTGGTGCTTATCATGTTGTTGTCTTGACTTCCAGGACTGAGGTGTACACATGGGGTAAAGGTGCAAATGGCCGGTTAGGACATGGCGATACTGATGATAGGAGTTCTCCTACACTGGTTGAAGCTCTGAAAGATAAGCAAGTCAGAACTGTTGTTTGCGGAATTAACTTCACTGCAGCAATATGCATTCACAAGTGGGTATCTGGAGTTGATCAGTCCATGTGTTCTGGATGCCGCTTGCCATTTAACTTGAGAAGAAAACGCCATAACTGCTACAATTGTGCTCTTGTATTTTGTCATTCCTGCAGCAGTAAGAAATCTCTCAAGGCTTCATTAGCACCAAACCCAAACAAACCTTATCGTGTCTGTGATAGCTGCTACAGCAAGCTGAATAAGGGGCCTGAGACAGATAGGTATTCTTCAGCAAAGCGGGGGCCTATCATACAAGGGTTCAGTGATTCTATCGACGAGGAGTTGGAGACAAGATCAAATGTCCAGTTGTCTAGACTGTCATCAATAGAATCTTTCAAGCACATGGATAGCAGATCCTCCAAGAAAAATAAGAAGTTTGAACTTAATAGCAGTCGTGTTTCCCCTATTCCAAATGGCAGTTCACACTGGAGTGGGCTCAACATTTCAAAATCCTTTGGGTCTTCAAAGAAATTTTTCTCAGCATCAGTTCCAGGGTCAAGAATTGTTTCTAGGGCAACATCACCTGTTTCAAGAAGAGCAAGCCCTCCTCGATCTACAACTCCAACACCTACTTTGGGTGGTCTGACCTCTCCAAGAGTTGTTTTAGATGGTGCAAAGCCAATAAATGATGGCCTAAGCCAAGAGGTTCTTAATTTGAGGTCTCAGGTACATGTCTTGCTGTTTTCTCTATTTGATTGTTGTTTGTAATTTGACACCTTTTGGTAGGTAGTACAAATGTTTGCATATATTGGGTGTCACTATCCAACTTCAACCCAATAAACCAGCTATACCGTTGATTCCTAAATGGAAACTCATGATATCTGACATAAATTACTCGACAATTGACAAGTGTTTGTACACATTCCTGATTTTTCTCCTGACCATATTTAATTTATAACCTCCTGTTATGCTCAATCACTACAACAAGCTAGAAGGATATTCATGCAAGATGCAACTGAACTAGGGATGCAATCGGGTCGGATTCAGATGGATATTGTTTATACCATATCCTAACCCATATTTTCCCCCCAGATTTGGAGTCGGATGCGATAAGGCTGGATACGAATACGAATTCAGGTTATTCGGAGTTTCGGATACAGTACCATCGGGACGGATGCACGACGGTTTCGGATCGAAAATGGATAATATAGACGGATAGTATGTGTATACATAAAGGAATATACACCGAACCATACCACTATCACTTCAAGCCTTCAACTAGTAATAAATTCATCTAGATTACTTAAGTACGATAGCTGATATAACACAAGTTCAACATAAGCAATAAATTCATATATAAGTTCAAAAACCGATAAATTCATATGCAATTTCAACATAAGCAGGGAGGATTGATGGCGATTAGCTAAAGTGTCTGAACTCTGGAGTTAGATTAGGACTTAGGTAAAATTTAGGCTAATTGGTGTCAATGATAGTTGATGAACTGGGCCGGTTGGGGCTTGTCGGATATTCAGTCGGATAGTATCCGGTTTACCGTTTACTGATGCTATTCGGTCGGATTTTAGCTCTCCTGTTTTCGCTACCATATCCGGTAACAGCCATTCGGTACCAACCGGATTTGGTACTGAATACTAAATTACCTTCCCGTATTCGGTATCAATCGGATTCGGTACCGGATCGGTCGGGATCAGGGTTCAAAATCCGGCGATTCGCCGGCCGTAACCGCCATTACCGCCGGTAACCGCCATTACCGCTTTCTACGGTGGAGACCGTAACCAAAAACCTACGGTAACAATTTTTGATTTTCAAATTTTGGCCGGTTTTTTCTGGTTTTTCCGGTTACTATCCGGTTTTTCCGGTTACCGGTTTCAAAACATCCCAAAATTCAAGTTTTGATTTTCAAATTGTGACTGGTTTTTTGCCGGTTTTTCCGGTAACCGGCCGGTTACCGTTACCGGCCGCCGGCTGGGATATCTCCTAGTTCCGGGTTTTGGAACCTTGGTCGGGATTAACCCGTACCGTTTGCACCCCTAAACTGAACCATTTATTGTCATGCTTGTTTGCTTTTCACCTAATTAATAACTTCGCTGCCTAAAGAATTACAAGGATAGATCACCAAACTGCCCTTTTGATCATAGTCTAAAAAAATGCCTTTTGTTTTAAGTTAGAATTTGTTCACTAAAGCAGTTTCTAAGTAACCTTTATATTTCAGGTGGAAAGTCTTACTCGGAAGTCGCAGCTACTTGAAGTTGAATTGGAGAGAACAACTAAACAGTTGAAGGAAGCTATTTCCATTGCAGGGGAGGAAACTGCAAAGTGCAAAGCTGCAAAGGAAGTAATCAGGTCGCTAACTGCACAAGTAAGATGGCTTATTTGTGAGCATGTAATTTTCTCATATGGGGACATATCTAGTGCAAACCATGATTAGGTGCAAACATGCAAACCTTTTTTTGGTTTGAGCAGCAAATCGATATAAAGAATTCCCAAGAAAAATTGAGAAGATATTTTATGGAGCATTGAATTACCCTTCAAACTTTAAAGTTTAAACTAAAAAACGAGTTAGGAGAAATGAAAAAGAGAAATTTGCTCTGAATAGTGACTTTTGCCCTTTTCTTTTAACTTATTGTTCTCTTTTTTGCGTCCCAACACAAATTGAATTTGAACATGACATTTTAAATGGAGTATCTCAGTATCTGAAATTAAGAACTACCTTCACATTTTTGTTTGGAAGTTTTCACGTTGATTTGGTTCTCAAACCAACATTGTTTGCATGTTTGCACTAGATATCTCACCTTCTTATATTTTGATCTGAATGGCTAGTTTGGGTAGTCTACAAACACTTCTAATTCAACAGATGTACAAACTTTTCCGAGCTAATTCCTGTGATTGAAATTGAATGGCTCAAGAACAAGAGAGTTCTAGCCTTCTGGGGGTCGAAGGCAGTATGTTGCCTTTAATGGGCACCAAAGGGGGAAACTAAAGAGAACCGACCGTGGTTCAGTTGTGAGGTTGTCGTCGTGCAAACCACCCGCCTGGGTTCGATCCTCCGGATCGACTCGGTGTCTGTCAACTCACACATGCGTGTGTGTTTAGTGGGAAAGCGCGTGTTCGTGCTCCATGAGATACATTTATCCGGTGACTTCTGCTCTAGACCTAGCGTGTGTTTTAGTAGGACGTGGTGCATGTGGTGTGTGTGATTGTGCATCATGCATTGTAATCTCAACAAAAAGGGGAAAATTAAAAATGGGAGTATGGGGACGATGTTTTATATTTTCTGCTAGCGAAAGTGCTACAACCAAGAACTAAAAGGACACGATGGTACTCTTTACTAATTGTTCTTATTTCTGTCATAGTTGAAGGGTATGGCAGAGAAGCTACCTGAAGGAGCAGGAATAGTTAAGAACAGTAAACTACCACTACTGTCCGGAATTCCTGTTCCAAGTGATATATCAGTGGCATCTGAGAATTTGGGTAGCCCAAGAAGTTCTGTAGAACCATATTTGAACAGTTCTAACGGATTACTTGTTTCTAATGGACCAAGTTCAGTTAGAAACAAAACATGTCACCCAGAAATTGCCAAGAATGGGACCAGGTTACATGATTCAGACTCTAAGCATGAGTCTGAATGGGTAGAGCAAGATGAACCAGGGGTCTACATCACTCTTACCGCCATACAGGGAGGTGCTAGAGATCTCAAGAGGGTCCGTTTCAGGTACATGCCTTCAACCCCCATTTAAAATGCAACTAGACAACTATTAATCAGCACATGACTTGTCTATTGAACATTTGTGGACAGTTCATATCTATTCAACAATAGTAGACACTATTAGACAATTAGTGTATTTGATTCAGAATACAATACAACAACAAATTCAACTTTATCCTATTTCTGGTATATTCTACAAGATTTCAATAGATATTTGAAAGGAGAAGTTGTTTAGGCCGAATTGATTCATAAAACATTGTTGACTAGTTCTGAAGATAAGGATTCCTGTTAGTATTTTCATAAGTATTGATCTGACATCTATATTTTTGAATGAAGGAGAAATGAACAATCATTGATAATCGAAAGAAAAACTCTAGTCATCTGATATACTCCATTTGACTTGTAGTCTTGTGTGAAAAGTCTAGCTAAGATTGATGTTCCTTAAAATGCTTGTTGTAGTTCCTTTACTTTCCTCTGGTGCAGCTTGTCACTCATTCATTGTTCTGCGTGTAGCCGGAAGCGTTTCAGTGAGACGCAAGCAGAACAATGGTGGCAAGAGAATCGGTCGAGGGTATATCAGCTGTATAACGTTCGTGTGGTTGATAAATCTGTTGCCAGTATTGATAATGATGGACCTCATTGACATAATGAATTGACTTGCTCAGTCATGACGAAGCTCTCACTGGTCGAGCATGGTTCTTGACGTGGCTATGTTAACTTGGCCCGAAAGATGAGCAGCCTTCTGTTTGGGAAAATGTGGGCTTGTTTTTTTACATGATTCTTTCCTCTTTTCTTTTCCTTGTGTGGAAAGTAGAGTGCTCAAGCAGAAGTGATGTAAATGGTTAGTGGCAGCTGGCTAATCTATCCTGTAAATGCATAAGCAAGCGCATCAAGTTTAGAATACGTTCTTCCTAATTATACATTAATCGGCAAATATAGGTCCATAATCTAAGTGGTCATGGTGCAGAATATTTGACGCTAATTGTAGATTGAGATGCAAATTAGTCCTGCAAAATTTATGCTTTATTCTAGTTGACCCGAGTGTGCAGACCCTTTGCGACGATTCCGCCTGTCGGTTGAAAAATGTTGATTGACGCAAGCTGTATCGAAATTGCACACATGTAGAGTTTTCTAGTTGTTATCATGTTTGGCTGTTTGTAAGTCTTCGAAAAAAGCAGGTGGGGTGAAGCCGTGAAGCAGATCCGACTTTACCAAAAGTTTCTTCGTGCTATCTACTCCCAGTCCCAGAGAAGAACTGCATTTGTCGACCGAGGCAGCAGTTCTTAACGCTGCTTGAAAAAAGGTCAGATTGGGTGAAGCAGACCATCAGACTTACGTCAAAATTTTCGTCATGCTACCCATTTCAAGTCCTCGAAAAAGAACTGCATTTGTCGACCTGACATGGTGTGGAGGCGGTTCGTTTCGTGCTGTTTATGGTTTCCCTTGCATTTGCTGACGACGATACGAATTCTGATAGTACTTTTGGCCTTGCGACCATACGGAGCTCAATGCAACTGTTTTCAAGCACCGTCGAGCATACTATTGTTGAGAGCAACACATCTCTACGGAGGTCGTTAGGATTGGGATCCTAAGTAGGTTCATTTTTATGTTAATAATAGGATTGCATCGTAGAATGGTGGTAAGATTGCACCCTGTAATTCGTATAGTAAGATCTGGGCCATTATTTTATAATTCCGATCTAGTTTGGATCAATATTAGAAGGAAAAAGTTCATATGTGGTATTTCAACTCTTTTGTACATCTAATTTTTGTCCTTCATTTACAAAATCGGGTGAAACTCGTCCTTTAACTTGCAGCATTTCAGCTCTTGCGGCTACAAACAGTGGTTTTGACCACCTTTGACCCACATGGCTTGCCACATGTCAACCACATAGCATCCACAACATCAACCTAATACAAGCAGCAAGTCGCGTTGCCTCCTGAGCTCGATCCAATTGGGTCAAGTGGGAGAATCCCCATTCTCACCGACGCCGACACACTGGAGATCGTCTCCTTCACCACCGGCTTCACTCCTTGCTAGATCTGGTCTCACCTGAGCTTGCCATCACCGGTTCCCTCATTGTTGAGCTTAGATCCGTTGATTCTAGTCGCCATTGACCTCGGATCCAAGGAGGATCCGTCAGCTCCATCACCGCATGCTCGATCCCAGGAGCTCATTGTCGTGGCTTCTTCATCACCACATCTGTCATCACCGGCACCTTCTTTACCATCTTCGGCTTGATCTGTTTGCCGACGGTGTGGTGGGCGACGGAATCTGGTGAATTGAGCCCAAATCCATTGTCTTCAGGGATGGCAACATCCTCTTTGTGCTCCCTATCCTATTCATCACCTAATTCGTCATCACCCAACTTCGGCCTCAATGAGTTCGACTTAGTCTTCTCCACCCTCGTCCACAAGTCCATCTTCAACTTTGTCCTCATGTACCTTCTCTCTCTTCTGCCAGCATCTCAATGGCAACCATGGCACCAAAACCAGAGTCAAGGTGAAGAAGATGAATAGGACAAAAGTCTTTGGGCCATTGACATGTGCGGGTGTTGCCTACGGACACAAATATGCCAGCGAAGATCCCAGTTGGCGCTAAGTCACCCAAAGTCATCTGTAAAGCTAGCTTTGGATATAATTTGTGATTTTTTAAATAATCTATTTTTTATTCATAATTATAGTAATATACCTATTTTTTTTATTTTATAGAAGTAATTATCTGTCTGTAGGATCAAGGATACCGACTAGAGGGGGGTGAATAGGCGGTTTTTAAATTTTCTTTTCAACTAGGCTAAATTTCTCTAAATGTAAGAACAAGAGTGAAAGACAATTTTGAGCCTACACAATGCTAGTCAAGCAAATAGCAATGCTAGTACTAACAAGGGCTAAACAAAGTACTAAGCATGTAAACTTAGAGCTATTTAGAAAGTAAAAGAGAGATGTGCACACTTCGATGTTTTTACCGTGGTATCGGAAACTTGCCGGTTCCCACTAGTCCACGTTGAGGTTAGCTCGAACGAATCGAACCGGCTCCACGAATTGAGCCGAAGCACCTCGATCACTAGAGGTAGCTCTTCCCCGCTCCGGGTAGGCGAGCTCCAACCTTCACACGAAAGTCGGGTCTTCTCACAAGCTTCTTTGAGAAGATCACCGAACAAGCTTCTCCCAATCGTCCGGTGTGCCAAGCACCAAGAGTAACAAACCACAAGCTTCGCTTGATTGCAAACTAGTGCCAAGGATCAAACTAATGAATGCTACGCACCTTTTGCTCAAACACCTCAAATGAATGCTCAAGAGTGAAAGTAGGTGTGGAGTGAATGCCCAATGCTCAAGAATGATCAATAGAGTCTCTAACTTCTGTCTATGAGCGTTGGTACGGTATTTATACCTTCCACCTACCAAAACTAGCCGCTTGGAACAAATTCCGAAAAATCGTATGAGCGGAACTACCGCGGCCTAAGTCCGTAGTACCGCCCCCCATGTCGGACGATCGAACGGCTATGTCGAGCTTCTGCGGTGACCGTTGGTCCGTCGGCGCGGTACTACCGACGTTATAAAGTCCCAGACTACCGCTCACCGTAGAGTACCAAAAAGTCGGCGCAGTACTACCGCTGAGCCGAGCTCCAAAAGTCACTCTCTGGAAAAAAGGCTCCGATTCCCATCCGGAACTACCTGTGGCCGGTAGTACCGCTCTGACAGCGGAACTACCGCTCTCCTAAAAACTCAGGGGGCATCCGGAGGGTGCTCTCTGGAGAAAAGGGTCCGATCCACCTTGAACTACACGTGGCGGTAGTACCGCTCTGACAGCGGAACTACCGCTTCCTCAGATTTTGGAAATGAGTCCGGAGGGTGCTCTCTGGAAAAATGGGTCCGCTTGAGGTTCGGAACTTCCGATCGCCGGTAGTTCCGATTTTTCCAGCGGTACTACCGCTCGACGGTAGTACCGACGTTGAAAACTGCGGAACTACCGCACGTCCAGACATAGCACAGTTTTGGCTTTTGAAATAGATTTTTCGAGAATGCATGATCCTAGTTGATCCATGGACACTTAAGAATTTGCTATCAAACTACTTGCCATGATCCCTCTTTATGGTACGATTATTTACCCTATAATCCGGTCTTCCACCATTCTCCTAAGACCGGTAAAATTGAAAAAGGGGATCATATTCTACATATACCTCTATCTTGAACCATGTTTGATCTTCATCCTTATCCTTTGGCTTGCATTTGTCAACTATAACCTGGACTTAACCTTTAAACACTCATTAAACGGTTAGTCCCATATTCATATAAATTCATTAATTACCAAAATCATTTTTAGGGGCCTAGATGCTTTCAATCTCCCCCTTTTTGGTAATTGATGACAACACATTTTATATGGAAATGTAATGTTTGAATATACCACTTATTTTGACAATTAGTTGTATATTCTTTTGTGACTTTTTGAAAAGAGAAAATTCTAGCAATGATTTTCATTTTGGCAAGAATATGAATTTTCCTTTTTAAAGTCAAGGAGGGGTGATACTCCCCCTAAATTTGTGCATGAAATTTTACAACAGTATAGAAAATCTCATTTTTATCACAATTTTGACAAGATGCACAATTGAGATCATAACATGAGACAAATGATAGAAGCAATTTCATAGAAGTAAACATAGAAGTAAACAATAGTCATTACATCCAGAATACGTCAAAAGCATAGATAACCAAGTTCATTACAATCATTCATAACACATAAATAGAGATAGATAGCCCTAATATCCTTCCGTTCTTCTCCCCCTTTGGCATCAAATACCAAAAGAAGCTACTCCTGGGGACCGGGAGGAGAAGGATCTCGACGGCGGCGGCGAGTATAGCGCATGGGCGAAGGAGGCTGAGCCAGAGACTGCTCGATGGCTGCAACACGTCCATCCAAAGAATCCATGCGAGAAGAGAGGGAGGCAAACCCCTCGGTCTGTGAGTCTCTCATCCGGCGGTGGAGTAGATCCGAGAGAGTGGCCACGTCGGTCCCGAGAAGCCGCCGCGCTGCTGCTCTGCTGCGCAGAGCTGCTGGTGCTGCTGCTGAGGATCCTCCTGCTGCTGCATCTGACTGTCGAGCTCTGGCGGTAGTGGGGATAGGAGGCTCAGGTCTCGGCTTATATGCCTTATGACGCTTGTTGTAGCTGCCTCTGAATCTGAACTTGGTCTCAATCAAGGCAAAAATGTAGGGTCCATAATTGATGCGCTTGATTCTGTCATTCTTGGAGGAAGCTATCTCCCTGATGATCAAGTCCACCACATCAAATTTCTGACCTCTCATAATGTAATCTATGAGATTCCAAGCATGTCCTCTTATGGCATCAAAATTCCCACTCTTGGGAAGAATAGTATGGTTGATAATCCTATTGATGATGCTAGGAATAGGGAGAAGACCAACCAAGGTGCCGGGGACAGACCTATCATTGAGGTTGTAGAAGGCAGAAAAAGCGGAGATCTCAAGAGCTGGCTTGTCATATACCTTCTCATGCGCACTCAACTCAGCTCTCAAGGCAAGCTCGAACTCATGCTTGGTCGCCTCCAACTGTGTGCACACTGTCATCCAGGTCATGTGCTGAAAATCTGGAGAAATGTGCACTGTAGCATAAAACTGGCGAATGATCTCCTCATTATAGTCCGACTGCAGTGTCGCCACCGATGCGATCCACATCTCGAAAAAGCTCGAGTGCCATCATACTTGTCAATGGAGGACAAGTGCTCCCAATCCACCCACTTATGATCAAGAACCGTCGACTCTCTCCATACAAATGATCAAAATTTGCTCTGAAACTTGGTGTGAAACTTGGGGTTGATGGAGTTGGAGGTAGCTCATCGATTTACGTGACGAAGTCCGATATAGTCTTCTGCAAATCTTCCTCAAGTCAATTTGAGGATCTTCCTTCGGTGAGATCCTCCTCGAATCTTCCATGGGAGAGCTATCTGCTGCTGCGGTGGCTCGCTCTCCCTCGACTCTGCCTCCTCACCGGACCTTTGCCACGGTCTGGGCGCCTCCGAGAGGCCTCGAAGTGGCGGAGCGGCGGAGGACTCTCCTGACCGTCCGGCAGAGGAGTAAAGTCTCCTAGTCGCTCTCCTAGTAATGCATTTAAAAATAAGAGGATACAGATTAGAGCCTTACTAGGATAGATCAAAAGGAATTGAAAAGAATCGGAAGAAGTTGTTTGTTTAATCGTGGCAATCGGTAGTACCGCCATTCGGGGGCGGTAGTACCGCTCGTGAGAATACCGCTCGGCCGGCCAGAGTACCGCTCGCTGACCGATTCTAGGGTTAAGCAATGGGTTTGAGATTTTGGTATTTTCTTGGATTGAATCCATGGAATGGGTGTGTAAACACCTCTAGATACCAAAATACCACATTTACCCTAGTTTAAACCGCAAGAAATCATCCTCATTTTGAAAAACCCTAAAAATCAATCTAGGGTTCAAAGAGACAATAAAAGATGGGGATGATCCAAATACCTTGAGGGATGGAGGAGGTGAGTCCTTGGGAAGACGCAAGGCTCAAAATCCGAGGAAAACCGAGCGATTTGAAGATCCAAGTTCGGTTTTGTGGAGTTTTGAGAGAGAGAGAGAGAGAGAGAGCGGTGAAGGGAGCGGAATAACCGTCTGGCTGGGAGAGAGAGAGAGAGAGGAAGCCGCAAGGAACTAGGGTTTGAAATCCCCCCCGAATTTTTAAGTCATATCCGGTAGTTCACTGCATGTGCAGTAGTTCCGCTCAACGGTAGTACCGCTTGAGACTGCGGTAGTACCGATTTTTCTGGGAGATGCAAAATTTTGAGAGGAAAGGTATAGTATGCAAATGATCCCTAGTTTTTGCACTCAACTAACATCTTTAAGGATCATTATGCATTAAATGTATTAAAATAATAATTTTAAATAATTTTTGCATTTAATCAAATTTTAAAGACTTTTTTTTTACAAGAACCTTTTTCACAACATTGTCCAAGCCACTCCAAAAAGTATGCATTTAAGTGAGCCATAAAATTATGCAATGTTGGAATAGTCTAAGACATTTAACTCACTCCTAAGTTTGCAAAAAAGGCTTTCATCTAAAGGCTTGGTGAAAATGTCCGCTAATTGGTTTTCGGTCCGGATGTGGCTAATGCAAATATCTCCCTTGCCAACATGATCTCTCAAGAAATGGTGGCGGATATCTATATGCTTGGTTCTTGAGTGTTGGACTGGGTTATTTGAGATTTTGACGGCACTATCATTATCACACAATAAAGGCACTTTATCAAAATTGATTCCATAGTCCATCAAAGTTTGCCTCATCCACAATAATTGAGCACAACAACTTCCGTGAAACATATTCGGCTTCGGTTGAAAGTGCTACGGAGTTTTGTTTCTTTGAAGACCAAGAAACTAAGGATCTTCCTAAAATTGACAACATCCCGAGGTGCTTTTTCTATCCACTTTGCAACCCGCATAATCGGAATCCGAATATCCAATTAATTCAAATTTAGCACCTTTAGGATACCAAAGCCCTATATTATAGGAATGTTTTAAATATCTCAAAATCCTTTTTACGGCCTTTAAATGACATTCTTTTGGAGAAGCTTGAAACTAGCACACATGCAAACACTAAACATGATATCGGGCCTAGATGCGGTAAGATAGAGTAAACTACCAATCATAGATCTATAAAGCTTAGTATCTACCGACTTACCTCCTTCGTCGAGGTCTAAATGCTCATTTGTTGCCATTGGTGTTTTGATAGGTTTCGCATCTTCCATCCCAAACTTCTTGAATAAGTCTTTCACATACTTTGTTTGGCTTATGAAAGTCCCATCCTTGAATTGCTTGATTTGTAGTCCAAGGAAAAAGCTTAGTTCACCAATCATTGACATCTCAAATTCCCTAGACATCATATCACCAAACTCTTTGCAAAAGTCTTGATTAGTAGAACCAAATATAATATCATCAACATATATTTGACAAACAAAGAAATCATCATTGATAATTTTGTGAATAGAGTGGTATCTACTTTACCAATTTTAAATCCTTTTGAAACAAGAAAATCTCGAAGGCGCTCATACCATGCTCTAGGAGCTTGTTTTAAACCATATAGCGCCTTAGAGAGCTTGTATACATGATTAGGAAATTTTAAGTCTTCGAACCCCGAAGGTTGTTCAACATAAACAAGTTCGGAGATAGTTCCATTAAGAAGGCACTTTTAACATCCATTTGAAATAATTTAATATCAAAGCTAGATGCAAAGGCTAACAAGATTCTAATTGACTCAAGTCTAGCTACGGGTGCAAAGGTTTCATCATAATCTAAACCCTCAACTTGAGTGTAGCCTTGAGCAACTAACATTGCTTTATTTCTTACCACAAGTCCGTTCTCATCTTGCTTGTTTCGAAAGACCCATTTTGTACCAATCACATTTTGCTCCTTGGGCCTTTCCACCAATGTCCATACATCATTTTTGGAGAAGTTGTTTAGCTCTTCATGCATGTCATTTATCCAATCCGGATCATCTAGAGCTTCTTCTACAAACTTTGGCTCAAGAGAAGACACAAACGAATAATGTTCACAAAATGAAGCTACTCTAGAGCGAGTTTGAACACCCTTACTCACATCACCCAATATTTGGTCTATTGGATGATCTTTTGCAATTGCATTATGGATCTTGAAGGGTTGTTGTTGATCTTTGCTTCATCATCTATTACTTGTACATCGTTTGAAGTTGAAGAAGTAGGTGGTTCAACTTGTCTTGATGAGATGGGTGATGTAGTATCTTCCTTTGGCTTGATGTCGCCAATTTGCATGTTTTCCATGGCTTTACGTAATCCTTCTTCTCCTACATCATCCAAATTATCTTGCTCTTCTTGAGAGCCATTAGTTTCATCAAATTGCACATCACAAGATTCTTCAACCAAACCCGAATTTTTATTGAAAACTCTATAAGCTTTGCTATTAGAAGAATATCCTAATAAAATCCTTCATCACGTCGACTTTGAAATTTAGAATGCCGAACACCCTTTCTTAAGATATAGCATTTGCATCCAAATACTCTAAAGTAGGAAATGTTCGGTATTCTTCCAATGAGAAGTTCATAAGAAGTCTTTTTCAAAAGACGATGCAAATAAAGTCGATTTATGGCATGACAAGCGGTGTTAATAGCTTCCGCCCAAAATCTATCGGAAGTATTATATTCATCAAGCATTGTCCTAGCCATTTCAATTAATGTTCAATTTTTCCTTTCTACAACTCCATTTTGTTCCGGAGTGTAGGTTGTGGAAAGTTCATGCTTTATTCCAAGTTCATCACAAAAATCTTCAATTTTAGTGTTTTGAACTCGGAACCATTATCACTTCTAATTTTCTTTATTTTAAAATCAAATTCATTTTGGGCTCTTTTTGAGAAACTTTTGAAAATTCCGGAGGTTTCGCCTTTGTCATTTAAGAAGAACACCCATGTATATCTAGAGTGGTCATCTACAATGACTAAACAATAGCTATTGCCTCCGATACTCTTATAGGTTGTTGGCCCAAACAAATCCATATGTAAGAGTTCCAACGGCCTAGATGTAGACATGATACTTTTGGAAGGATGAGAGTTTGCAACTTGCTTCCCGGCTTGGCAAGCACTACAAAGTCTATTTTCTCAAACTTCACATCTTTCAAGCCAACAACTAAGTCATGTTTGAAAAGCTTTTAAGTTGAATCATACCCACATGACCTAACCTTCTATGCCATAACCAACACAAAGATGTTTTTGCAATTAAACAAGTTTTAAGCAAGACTCATTTGAAGTGAAATCCACTAGATAAAGATTTCCAAATCTAAAACCTTTGAAAACAATTTCCTTTTCATTTTCTTTTGAAATAATGACATTTTCTTTAGAGAAAGAACAAGTTAAGCCTAAATCACATAATTGAGCAACGGATAGCAAATTAAAATTTAGGGTTTCTACTAAAGATACATTAGAAATGGAAAGGTCATTGGAGATAGCAATTTTACCCAAACCAAGCACCTTTCCTTTGCTATTGTCTCCAAAGGTGATTTTCTCATTGCTCCCGCTCTCAAAGGTGGTGAACATTTTCCTGTCTCCGGTCATGTGTTGAGTGCATCCACTATCCAACACCCAATGCCTTCCACCGGTCTTGTAGTTCACCTACAAAAGAGAATCAAGTTCTTTTAGGTACCCAAATTTGTTTGGGTCCTTGGAGGTTAGTAACCAAGGTTTTGGGCACCCAAATGGATTTTCTTTTAGCACCCAAAATCGAGGTGCCAATGAAATGAGCAAGAATATTTCCATTTTCAGTTTTTCTAAGCATATAACATGAGTCATATAAACCAATGGATTGAATCTTACCCTTAGAACAATTTTGAGACTCATGTCCCAAATCCCGCATTTTGTACAATACTTACCATTTTCTTTTACAAACCTTGGGGCTTGTATACGGTTTCTTACCTTTCTTGGGAATGTAACCAAGTCCTTCTTTGTTGAATGAACATCTTTGATCACTTAATAGTTTATCAAGTGTAGCCTTTCCTTTGTATGCTCTTTCCAAGCTTTTGTTCAATTTTAACACTTGTTCCTTTAAATCTTTGTTTTCATAAACAAGTAAATCATCATGGACAAAAGATATGGCATTTCTAGAATCAATATTAGAAGAGCATGGCAAGGTAAGGAGTTCATCACATGATGTAGATATGCTAGATTTAGATACTTTTACACTAGGCATTTCATTTATAATATCGCAAGTAATTCCAATGCTAGTGCAAGATTTTTCATGGATGAGCAAATCATGAGCTTCCTTTAGCTCCTTATAAGATTCTTGTAGAGTTGTATGTTCCCTCTTCAAGATCTTAAATTTTGATTTCTCTTTTCCAAGAAATTCATTTAGTTCAACAAGCATATCCATAAGATCATCATATGAAGGCTCATCATCATCAAGGAATTTTACCTTATCTCCTTTTGCCATGAGGCAAGTTGGAGTGGAGAATAGTGATGGAGCTTCCTTGATTGCAATTCCGACAAGTCCCTTCTTCTTGGAGGACTCATCTTCACTTGATTCGGAGTCGGAATATCTTCTTCGGAATCCCATTCTCCAATGTGGGCTTCATTCTTGCTATCTTTGTGAAGCTTCTTGAAAAACTTCTTCTTGCCGTTGTAACTCTTCTTGTTTGATGACTTCTCTTTGTCATCTTTCTTGTTGGGGCAATTTGAGGCAATGTGCCCTTTCTCATCACATTCATAGCAACGGATGTTGCTATATCGCTGTTGGAGTAGGAGTGGCCCTTCTTTGCCTTGTCATAATTTGCGCTCCGGTTTGAACGCCTTCTCATGAACTTGTTCATTCTTCTTACTAGAAGAGCAAGTTCTTCTTGAGTTTTCCTCATCATCTTGGATTCTTCACTTACCACCGCTTTGGCCTTGAAAGCGGTGATCTTTTGCCTTTGATGAGGATTGCTCCAAGAGCTCCTCCTTATCCTTCTTGTATAGCTCATTTGTGATGAGGTTGCCCAATAGTTGTGTTGGAGTCATTCTTGCTAACTCCGGTGAGTTGAGGAAGAGTGTCACCAACATTTCGTATTTTTCCCAAGAAAGCCCTAAGCATCTTTCTCACAATGTCAAGATCGGAAGGTTAGTACCAAGGCCTTTGAGCTCATTCACAATATTGTTGAGTCGTGTGTACATCTCATTGATGTCCTCATGAGGCAACATTGTGAATGTCTCATATTTAATCTAAGTCGATGCAATTTTGCTTCTTTAACCGTGGATGTCCCTTCATGGATTTCGGAAAGGGTTGTCCAAATAGCGTGAGCCGCCTCAAGATTACTCACCCTATTGAACTCATCCGCTTTAAAGCTCCAAAATAGCATTCATTGCTTGGGCATCTAAATGAGCATTTCGCCCGTCTTGATCCGTTGGATTCAATGGATCAAGCGCCATGACGTAACCCTCATTTACAATTTTCCAAACGCTTGGACTCATGGCCTTTAAATAAATTGACATTCTAATTTTCTAATAAGCATAATTTGATCCATCAAAGAAGGGTGCCTTGCCTATAGCAAATCCCTCGCTAGCCATCCTTTTCTCTCTAGACGGTTAAGTCTAAAAATGAGAGACCAAGCTCTGATACCACTTGTAGGATCAAGGATACCGACTAGAGGGGGGTGAATAGGCGGTTTTTAAATTTTCTTTTCAACTAGGCTAAATTTCTCTAAATGTAAGAACAAGATTGAAAGACAATTTTGAGCCTACACAATGCTAGTCAAGCAAATAGCAATGCTAGTACTAACAAGGGCTAAACAAAGTACTAAGCATGTAAACTTAGAGCTATTTAGAAAGTAAAAGAGAGATGTGCACACTTCGATGTTTTTACCGTGGTATCGGAAACTTGCCGGTTCCCACTAGTCCACGTTGAGGTTAGCTCGAACGAATCGAACCGGCTCCACGAATTGAGCCAAGCACCTCGATCACTAGAGGTAGCTCTTCCCGCTCCGGTAGGCGAGCTCCAACCTTCACACGAAAGCCGGGTCTTCTCACAAGCTTCTTTGAGAAGATCACCGAACAAGCTTCTCCCAATCGTCAGGTGCCGGCAAGCACCAAGAGTAACAAACCACGAGCTTCGCTTGATTGCAAACTAGTGCCAAGGATCAAACTAATGAATGCTATGCACCTTTTGCTCAAACACCTCAAATGAATGCTCAAGAGTGAAAGTAGGTGTGGAGTGAATGCCCAATGCTCAAGAATGATCAATAGAGTCTCTAACTTCTGTCTATGAGCAGTGGTACGGGTATTTATACCTTCCACCTACCAAAACTAGCCGTTTGGAACAAATTCCAGAAAAATCAGGGCGAGCGGAACTACCGCCGGTCTAAGTCCGGTAGTACCGCTCCCCTGTCTGACGCATCAGAACGGCTATGTCAGAGCTTCTGCAGTGACCGTTGGTCCGTCGGCGCGGTACTACCGACGTTATAAAGTCCGGTACTACCGTTCACCGGTAGTACCGCAAAGTCGGCGCGGTACTACCGCTTGAGCCGAGCTCCAAAAGTCACTCTCTGGAAAAAAGGCTCCGATTCCCATCCGGAACTACCTATGGCCGGTAGTACCGCTCTGACAGTGGAACTACCGCTCTCCTAAAAACTCAGGGGGCATCCGGAGGGTGCTCTCTGGAGAAAAGGGTCCGATCCACCTTCGGAACTACACGTGGCGGTAGTACCGCTCGACAATGAACTACCGCTTCCTCGATTTTGGAAATGAGTCCGAGGGTGCTCTCGGAAAATGGGTCCGCTTGAGGTTCGGAACTTCCGATCGCCGGTAGTTCCGATTTCTCCAGCGGTACTACCGCTCAACGGTAGTACCGACGTTGAAAACTGCGGAACTACCGCACGTCCAGACAGAGCACAGTTTTGGCTTTTAAAATAGATTTTTCGAGAATGCATGATCCTAGTTGATCCATGGACACTTAAGAATTTGCTATCAAACTACTTGCCATGATCCCTCTTTATGGTACGATTATTTACCCTATAATCCGGTCTTCCACCATTCTCCTAAGACCGGTAAAATTGAAAAAGGGGATCCTATTCTACATATACCTCTATCTTGAACCATGTTTGATCTTCATCCTTATCCTTTGGCTTGCATTTGTCAACTATAACCTGGACTTAACCTTTAAACACTCATTAAACGGTTAGTCCCATATTCATATAAATTCATTAATTACCAAAATCATTTTTAGGGGCCTAGATGCTTTCACTGTCGCTCCACTGTTGAGCAACTTGAATATTTGTCGTGCAACCGTTGAGCAACTAAGAGTTAACCCACTACAAACAACAATTAATTTTACCACACAACTTTTACAACCAGTTCACACCCAGTCCATGTGCTTCAACAGCCAAAATGGAAAAAAAAACTTCAGTCAATTTTAGCCGCGCAGAGTGAGACATCATCTAGCACTACTAGTCTAGAAAACACTAAGACACTGTGGTTGCTAGTTCCTTGCTTCACTGGGAGGAACAACCATAAAACACTTTACACTTTTACATTGCTCCGTGCAGTGCAAGAGGACTCAAGCATGCACCTCACCTCCTCAAAAGCAGCTGTCGAGTCGCCTAGTACCCAGTCGCCAAATCGTTAAACGACTAGTACTAATTGTCTAACGGTGAAGCGACTTAGACACGTGCCGTCCAACCGTTGGACGACTAGCCTAAGTCACTCAACGGTGGAGTGATAGGTGGTTATTACTGTAAAATAAAAAATACATGTATATTACTATAATTCCGAATAAAAATTAGATTATTAAAAAAATTCTATAATTTGTACTGGTTTTGCAGGTTAGAGGATGGGTTTTACCTGTTTTTGTAAATAAGGGATGAAAATTAGATGAACTAAAGAGTTAAGAGATCACAGATGGACTTTTTCTGTATTAGAATGGTTTGACAGGATCGTAGAATTGTAGGAAACTAGTATACTATGCTACAAATTGCGATACAAACAACCTTGAACTCTACCATAGCTATTTAGCTAATTTGATCTAGGTGGTCGAATTGTTCTCTTGTTTTTGCGCATCAAGGGGAAAAAAGAAAGCTGATATGAGAATCAACTGCCTTACTGCCCATTGGTTAAATTCTCGAAGGAACGAAGAAAAAATGCCACTTTCCAAATGGGGCCTAATTTGGCTGACTTATTCGTGGGTATACATCACTAGCTTGCTTAGCTTGCTGCCTGCCAAATGCCAATGCTGCCATGTACCATGTGTCAATGATGGAGTCGTCGATTTTACAAAAATGTGAGAAAGAAGGCTAACTTTCTTAGAATAATTCAATAAGGGAAAAGAGATAATCTTTATTGCTATGAATTGATTACAAGATGTCATCATTAAGGGATTATAAAAGGATATAACTAACCCTAATCTCTACAATCCTCCCATTGATCGAAAGATCTTAATTGATTCTTTATATTCAGGTTCCGATTATGTTTGTTCTACTTGGGCTCTACTTGTTTGTTTCTTCTCTTGTTAACTCTTAAATAACGTTGAAGGGGTACGAGTTATCCATCTGAAGAGACATATTATGGAATTGTTGCACCTGGTCGAAGGGGTGATTGCTATTAGATAGAGAAATCTGATGATAACCGATCTTTAGTTATTGTCAGTTGAAGATAATCGTGAAGATAACTGCATGGTGGTTGTTGTCAGAGATATAGGGCTAAAATGTCATGCTTTATGGAGCAAAATAAAGCACATGCTTTATCCGCCACGTGGGAGTTCCCTGGAATCGAGCCCTTATACTAGTTTAAGGAACTTCCGAGTGGTCTGCTGGTCAGGCAAAGTGTACATAGTTCTCCAACCAAAGGTACTAGGGAAATAGCTTTGGAAAGCTTACGACTACATGGGTCTTAGGGCCTTAATTAAATATTAAAGCCATATTTAATGGATTGTTTAATTCTTGTTAGTTAGCCCCCGACCTTTAAGTGAATTTATAACCTGAATTTTTCTGATTGGATTTCAATTTCAAAAATATTCTTTTAATAAGAGTAAAGTGGCATTTTTATTCACTTAAGGTTGAGAAAACTAACTGCGAAAACTAAAAGGTTTTCTATCCGTTGGGCTTCAAATCGAGCAACTACTATTTTGCAGTTGAAAAAATCCTTATAAAAACCTAGTGTGGTACCTGTTGGCTTCATGATTTCTAGAGAAAACCTTTCGTCTTCTTTCATTTCCTCTGCCTCTCCGCCTTAGCACCCTTCAACTATAGCCTCGAATCTTTTCAATCCAAGCTTAAATCTTTAGCCACCATAATCAAAATGTTCGATTTGATCATCGATTGCCCAGTATCTGAACTAGGATTGAAGAAATTAAAGGCCATAGAAGAAGTGGGAATAATCTCCAATAAGGTTCTGGTCCCTTAGAGGTCAGCGATAGAGCAAAACTTTTTGAGCAGAAGTGACAGCAAAATCACAATCTTTTGGTCATACATGGAGTGTGGATTTAGGCTATTGGCGAATCCTTTTTTATTAGAAGTTCTTGAGTTTTATGGGATTGAGTTGTTGAATCTAGCCACTAACTCAATCGCCAATTTCAGCATTTTCATCCATCTGTGTGAAACGTATCTAGGGATTTTGGCAAACTTGGAATTCTTCAGATACTACTATAGGATGACAAGAAGGGCTGAAAAAGCTATGGTGTCACTTGGGAAATGTTCTTTGCAGCTTCATGATGGGAATGCGAAGGAGTACATTCCAATGTTCGCTAAGTCTTCATAGTCGTCATGTAAGAAGTTCTGATTTTACATGACGGTCAATAAAGAAGACAACCTTTCCTTCGCAGGATAGATAGCAGTAGAGAATCTGAGATGGAGATCTTCTCTGAAGAAAGAAAGAAATATAGAGCGATGGGTGACACCATGTCTATCTTAAGGACAAGGTGCTAACTTCATGGCATGTGGTGAGGAATTTCTTCATGAGCTAAATTAGTGCCCTAAAATCGTGTGATCATATCATGCTATGGAATGAGGGCGAAAAAGATTCAACCACGGACTCCTTAGAAGGTAAGCATCAAGATTCTGACCGGTTGATGGTATGAAGGCGCGAAAGATTCAACCAGAGACTCCTTAGAAGGTAAATATCAAGAATTCTGACCGGTTGAATCACTTTTTGTTTGGTTATATTTTTTTGACATTTTGTAGCCTTATCTCCTTCTAAAATGATGGAGAGGGTAAAGGCAATTTGCGAGGAGGAACCTAAGCAGAAAGAAGAAGTTCCTTTGATCCCGGCGTTACATCTCTGGAGGATAGGATCAAAAGACTTAAGTTAACAGAAAAACTCTCTTCATCTGAATTTCCTTTCTGTGACTAGTGTGTCGTAACATTTTTGAAATGTGCAGATGGTTGAGTCAGAGGGTGTTGAGCTGGCGGAGAGTTTAGAGGAAGCTGCTCCGAGGCCCAAGAAATGATGAAGTGTTAAGAAGTCGTATGGGGCATCAAGATTGCATCGTAATCCTCCAACTGCCTAGGCCCCTAAGAAGCAGATAGAAATCCCTTCATAGGTACGCTTTTATTATAATTATGAGAGTTTTTCTTACAAACCCACTATTTCTCTTGTACGAAGAACGAAAGAATAGCACCGATGGGAATGTGTTTCTTGAATGAAGGGTTTCACTACCGAACTCATCTTAGTTTATGACAAGGCGGGAGAAGAGGAAGAGCCACTAATCGGTAGCACCATGACTATGGAACCAATGATGGCATTAGATCCACTGGTCGTGGGCCCCGAAATAATCACCACCAATCAGATCAAAGGCTCAGTAGTCACCTTCAAGACTTCAACGACACCAATGGAGACAAGTGCTATGGTGGTCAAGGAAGTTCAACTCTCCGAGGGGGTGCAGGGGGTTGGAGAAGTAGTCTCCAATTGCCCTGAGGAGGAGCTGACCAAGGATGAAAGCATACATTCAGAAAGCACAAAGGGTCTGACTAACCCAACTAGTATTACACTAGCAAAATAATGCCTCATCCCCTTATTATCTCTTGGTAATGATACGGGTCGCCATGTGTGCTCAGGGGAAGAGGGATTGATGAGGGCATGGAGTGTGTCATTGTCAGGGTCATGCTAGGGTTCTTCTTGGTGTACAAGGTCATGTGATGGGTTGTGCTGCTGAGGAGAGCTTCCAAGATCTCTCTATGATTTCTTTGGATTGATTTAGGGGCGGCAAGGGGTCGTCAGCCATGTTGGTAGTGCACTTTGTTGTGGTATAGGGATCACATGTTGATGTAGATTTGCCAACCATAGCATAGCCTAGCAATGTAACACCCTATCCTTCTAGATGATGACCGGAGTTTGAGTCCCACCAGCCACAAATTGGGTAGGATTTTCACCATGACTCTTTGAGATTTGAACCCATGCTCTTTGAGTTGTGAACCTTACGATAACTACAACCACAAATTGGGTAGGATTTTCACCGTGACTCTTTGAGATTTTTAACCCATGCTCTTTGAGTTGTGAGCCTTACGATAACTACACTAGCCAATTGTTCCTACCCTCTCAAAAAAAATGTTGAAGTGGATTGCGGTTGAAGCCCCATCTTCTATCTTTTTTTGTGTGTGTTTATGCTTTGTGAGTTGGTCCGTTAACATTATTTATGTATATGTGTTGTGTTATTTTTTTTATCTTTTGGGCTATACTTTTTGGAAGGATTACATTGTTAATTTGCACTGTTTTGATTATGCTACATGCCTTGATTTTATTCCTATATTTTTCTAGTAGGATTACAATGGTAATTTGAACTGTGTTGATTATGCTTCATGCCTCATCCCCTCATGTGAGTCTAATTTTCCTTGATTTCTTTGGGGTGGGGGTAAACTTGTTAATGAAACAGGGAACCTAGTCGTTATGCATTTAAAGCACAAAATTGTTGGGTGCAGGAAAGGCTCGATTTGGTCACGTATTATTTTTGTGATGTTGACATGTGATTCGGTTTAGAAGTCTTCAAAATATGCTGCAGGGTTTGTTTAATATGGCTGCGGCTTATGACTAAAATTTTTGAATTTTAGCTGTTTATGATAGAGATTACGGAGAGAGATACTTACTTGCGATTTTGGTTGATACAGATGTTAGGCTTTTAATGTGTACTATAATTAACTTGTAGACTCCGTCTTGAGAAAATACTCTGTTTGAAAGTTAGGTACTGTAGCAAAAGCCAAAAGGCACTTTTAGAACCCGTTAAAGAACAGACCCATTATCGACAAATTTAGGACTAAAATACCCCTGCCTTCTTCCTCCTCCCTTCTCATCCATGTCCATGGCCATACCTGCTCCTTCTTCCTCCTCCCTCCACCATGTCAGCAACCTTCCCACCCCCTTCACGTTCTCTTCTCCATCAAACCCCATGGTGCCCTCCCTTCTCCTCCCTCTTCCATCACCACCCAGTACAGCGAGGTCCCCAACTCCTGATCTGCTCCATCACCGCCCATTGCGGTGAGGTCCCCGCTAGATCTGCTCGAGCAGTCATTGCCGTTGTCAAATCTAAGCCCATGGTGTGTCACAGTCAGCTACACTGCTTGCCACCGCCGCTCGCCATGGGCCGCCGTCACACCGATCTCTTGCTGCCGCTGCTCGCCAACACTACTCGCCATGGGCCACCGCCTTGTTGAGCTCTGGTCGCGGCTGCTCATCGCCGCCGCTTGCCAAGGCCAGCTGCCTCCCCAAGCTCCGGTCAATCGCTGCTTGTCATTGCCGCTCGCCACTGTCTTCCCCTAGCTTCGGCTGCCGTTGGCACGTGGCAAGGTTAGGCAGTGGCGCAGTCAGCGAGCACGTGGTAGCAGAATGATGAAGGAAGAAGGAGGAGGAAGAAGGTAGGGGCTGTCCGACATTAGAGGGGTGGAGGATGTGGAGAATGGGAGGAGGAAGAAGGAGGGGTATTATGGTCTTAATATAATGGCATATTTCCAACTTTTTCATGTAGTAGTGGAATTTTTGAAAGAAAAAAATTTGCAGTGATATGTATCTAAATAACTCTTTTTAAAATATTTAAATTAGATACATGAAAATCATATGTGTAAATTTGTCTCGAAAAGTACTTTCATAATATTATAATTTTACTGAGTTTTACAAATATATTACCCTAGTAATTAGTGGCAAAGTTGCATTTATGGATCGTGTCGATATTCAAAATAATTTATTTTTGTGAACTAAGGGAGTAATATAACTGGACTAGTCATGAAAAGTACTTTATAATCTTATACTTTCGCAACTCTCATAAAAATTGGTGACAGTCAGAGTTATTATACCTTGGAGACTACAAAAAATTAAGACATATTTGGTTGTAGGATCTTCGAAAGAAAAGCACAGGAATCAAAGGGCCTGTTCTTTTTTGGTCATGCTTGTGGTTTTTGGTCATTGTGTGGTTTTGGGCTGTTTGTACGAGAGATTACAGAGTAATAGAAATTCACATGCGGTTTTTGCCAATATAAATGAAGTCAATAAAATATGTACTACAATTAACTAGTAGACTCTATCTTGAAAAAATATTCCGTTTAAAAGCTAGTTACTGTAGAAAAGCCGAAAAGCAGCTTTTAGAAGCTGAAAAGAACATGGCCAAAATTCTATATGAAATTTCACCATACACCCCTTTGGATTATAGAAATGGGCTACAGGAAAACATAAGATTGGCTTCCTATTCCTTTGGTTTCATATGAATTTTGAAGGAAAAATCCACTCGTACCTTTTTGTAAAAATTCTTGTGTTTTTTATGTAACCCATCCATACAATCATTCATGTAGTTTTTATGTGTTTTTCAATCATCTGTTTTCACGTGCATTCCTACTATATTCTTAAGTTTTCCTAGTCTTGTGTTTTTTTATTACTGCTGCGTTGCAAAGAGACCATTCCTACGTTCCAAATGATGTTTTCTCGTGTTTTTAGTTCATGTAGAAAGGACATGGCACCTTAATTCTCGTGCATTTCAATTTCCATGTTCCCAACGGGACCAAAAAATTGGGGCTTTTCCAACCGCTACACGGTCACTTCATTTTTAATCTGCTTGTTGTTACACCTTAGCTTCTACTTTAAAATCGCCATAACATCGCGATTGGGCGTACCCAACTACACTAGTAAAATAAGTTTTTTTAGCTTGATTTTGGACCGTTGGGTAACAGGAGTAGATAATAGAAAGAAAAAATTGTTCATATACCCTCCATTTAGATGGAAATTGAGGATTTACCCTCCTGACCCATGAGTCAGTGACTTATGATGACCCTACATGTCATTGAGATGTGGAGGGTAAATCCTCAATTTTCCAACTAAAAGGAGGGTATATGATCCAATCTCCCTAATAGAAACGAGAGAAGTCGGTCTTATTAATCTAGATCATCTTCTCTTCGATAACACCCAAGAACGTGATGGCGAACCACCGATAGTTGGTCCTATTGCTTCTTGCTAGAACATCAGTATAGGTAAAGTTCTCTTCATTTTAAAATGGTTTTATTAATATTTAATTTATTTACAGTTATAATCATTAATTATAGTTATAAATTATTAGCCACAACTGAAAAAAATCCACCCAAATTAATCTAGGTTATATTCTCTTTCACAATACATATACCTTCGTCCGATGCATCATATGTCGCACACATGTCCCTTTCATATTTATTTTTGGCGAGGAAGTTTTTTTCTTTCTTTACACAGGCTTACACTTGTAACGAAGGGAAAGAGAAATGGCACTTGCCAAGGCGACAACGAATGGAATCGAATTAGGTGCACGCTAACAACGAATCGGAAATCGCAATCGCATCGCTTCCTCCGCCTCGCGACAGCGGATTTGGCAGATTTGGCGGCCGCCATTAGTCGCAACCACCTTGACGAAGCTTCCGTGGCCGCCGTCTGGCACCGTTGCCGCCGCACGTGCGCGCGCCTTTCTTGGCGGCTGCATGTATGCGGGAGGGGAAAGCCAATGGGGGAGTCGACGGAGAGGGAGGGGTCGGCGCGGCCGCGGAGGGGATTCGCCGGCGGCCGAGGCAGCCCCGTGACGCTTCTTCCCCGCCCCCGTCCTCCTCCTGCGCGGCTGCGTTGGCTTCGTGCTGTAGGAGAGAGGAGGGGGAGGGGGAGGAGAATCAAGGGGGAGGCAAGAAACAGGGGAGGCGCAAGAGCAAGAGGCAGGAGGCGGTCGCCAGGGCGATCCGGGACAGGCTGCCTGCCGCGCCGTCTTGCTGGGGCAACGTCTCGGTGGTCCGGGGGGTCAGAGGGAGGAGGGGTGGGAGCCGGAGGGAGAGGCCGGGCGATGACGACGGCGAGGATGATCCGGCGCGCGCTACTGCGACGGCCCCTGCGGCGGCGTGGTGCTGCGTCTGCCCTGGCGGGGACTGCGCGCTGCAGCCCAACCCGAGCGCCAATGGCAAGGAGGACGCCGGGCTCCGGTCCCTCATCGAGCGCAACGACTTCTACTCCGGCGACTGCAACCCGCACGCCGACGCCTTCCCCGCCGGCGCCCATTTGATTGGGTAGGTGCCATCCATCGTTACCGCACATTGTTGCACACAATTTTACAAAGAAAAAATATTTTCTTCTTGTACTTCTTTCTCGTCATCTGCATTTGCTGTGGTACCCATGGATGGATAATGGAGTGGAATGAAATGATGCCATGATGGGCATGGTTTTTTTTTTACCATCTAGCCATTTGCAGCTTTGTTTCAGGAGTGTGTTTCATGTCAGTGTGTTGCAGTGCAGGAGCATTGGCTGCATGGTTGCCCTTGCTGTGGCACACGAAGAAGCCACTCACAACCTTTTAGGCCGCGGCTGTTAATGACCTTTGATGTCTTGTTGTGAGTGATGTTTGTTTATGTTTTCTTAGACAGCGAAGCGGATGATACATGATTTTGAGTCGTCTTATTTAATTTAGCTTTTGAAGGAGCCAAATTCAAAAGTCACAGAAAAAATAAAAAAGAATAGGCGTTGGGAGTAGACCGAGTCCAGGTGTGCTGCCAATGGAGGGATCATAGGTCAGAAGTGCCCACTGCAATCAACAAGTTTGTCCCGTACGCATTGAGCAAGCGACGTCGGCAGGTGAGGCCTGGGCAACTGATGGTGTGTACTTGTTAATTGCCATCCTTTGCTTGGAGCTTACCAAGGATTTTAGGAAGAGCACAACTCCGATTACTTTTTCTTCGATGAGGCGGCTCCAAATCATCTCTGGCTGCTCCAGGTTTTCTGAATCACTTCATCACCTCCATACAATCACGCGGTGGTTTAGAACGCATGAAATCTTCTGATTTCTACAGGAATTAAATTGTTTCCTATCCCATCCCTACGGAGTTCTTGCGTTCCAGGCAGGAGGATCTTAGTTTTTTTAGTTTTTCCATTTTCTGCGCTGATCCATCCGCCCTCCCAGTCCGGCTGCCCTGACATTTTGGTCAGATCATGAGCATTCGTTGGTAACGACTGTACAAGCTATCAATTTCTCATATGAGCACGGTTCTCACAAAATTATCTTTTGGATCACCCTCCAATGGAATAGCAGCTTATAAACAGTAATAATTTATAGAGAAGTTTATAGAGAAATACACTTGTGTACGATTTTAGTTGATATAAATGAAGTCATTACAATGTATAATACAATATACTAGTAAAGTCCATTTTAAAAAGACACTCTGATTGAAAGATAGATACTGTAGAAAAATCATTTACTAAAAAATAAATTTTAGAAATCAATACAAATAGAGCCTCACTGATGGTGCGAGCGCCACGTCAACGATGAAAGAAACACCACAAATTCACGCCAGACATTGACGAACACCTCTGTACAGTAGTAGTATCAGACTGCTGGCTACACTAAAACATGTGAAAATAGCATGTTCGCTTTTTCATATCCTTGCCTGAAAAATCAGCCCTTGGCCAACCAAAAGCCCAAATGTGAGGACAAAACAGAAGGCTGCTTGGATGGCGGCATCCATCCGCATCCTTGGGGAGATCTTAGAGTTTGTGTCATCAGACTTTCTAAACTTTGACATCTAATATGTTTAAAACTGTCTAACTTGACTATATGAAAACTATACCATCAGATTTGTCGTTAAAAAAATACTTCTACAATATTATAATTTTATTAACACATCTTAATATAAAGTTATAAAAAATAATGATCAAAGTCGCATCTTGGTAACATCAAGTAAAAAAACGGAGAGAGTAATAGCTATCATATTAACAAGTAATCCTTGTTGTTCAATTCAAATAACTTTGTTTTGGGGGGGTAATGTTTGAATTGCATTAGGCAATTTTGACCAAGTATGGCTAGCGTTTAAGTTCGTGACTGTAGTTGTAGTTTGCCACAATTTCTTAGTCACGAAACACAGCTGCCATAGATTCATATTCTAGCCAAAACTTGCTACAAATATGGCGAAGGATTTGGCTGCCACAAAAGTTTTGGCTTGCTACTCAGAGAAGTCCTGCGCGTTGGAGCTCTTCATCACGCTCTGCGCGGGGCTTTTCTTTGCCATGCCATTCCGGGAGGCCACTGTGCTCGCGCTCATGCTCGACATCCGTGGCATCGTTGAGGTCGCGGCCATACACAACTAGGGAGACACCATGGTAGGAGACATGGATTGATGATGCGTGCGTGCATGTAGCAATTTGTGATCATCTCTCTCACCATGTATGCATTGATTGATGCATTACAGCAAGCGATTGCTGAGCACTACTCGGTCCTGATGCTGTCGATGGTGGTGATCATGGCCATCGCGGTGCCGCTGATCAAGCTCCTCTACGACCCATCGGGGCGGTTCGCAAGGGCCAAGCGGCGGGCGCTAGAGGGCGTGCGCCCCAACACGGAGCTCCACGTGCTCGCCTGCATCTACAGCGAGGATCACGCCGCGCCGTTGCTTGACCTCCTCGAGGCATCTAGCTCCTTGCGCGACTCTCCCGTCTCCCTCACCATGCTCTACCTCACTGAACTCATCGGCTGTGCTGCCTCCATGCTCAAGTCCCACAAGAAGCCAGGAGCAACTCGTCCAACCTGACACCATTCGACCGCATCGTCAACGCCTTCCGCTACCTCGAGCAGAAGGCCACCCCCGACGTGGTCATCGTGAGACCGTACGTCGTGGCCTCGCCGTACAGCTCGATGCACCACGACATGTGCTCGCTGGCGCACAGCCGCAAGGCCAACCTCATCCTGTTGCCCTTCCACTAGTCGTCAGACAGTGCATGTAACATGGCCAACAACGCCATCCGCTCCATCCATCGCTCCGTGATCCATGGCCATCCTCGTGGACCACGACCTGGCCATGTACTTCCTGTGATGCGGATACGTACATACTTAGCATTTTTCAGTTAAATACATTATTTCATAGAAAAGAAGTATTGAGCTGCATTAAATATTGTCAGGTGAATTTATTTCTTAATGAATTTCCTTCTATTCTTGAGAACGATATAATATCTTATGCCAAATTCTTATTTATTATTATGTTTGAATATTATGATGATTCCGGGGCCAAAGCAAAGGAGAAGCACAAGGAGGGTAATCATATTTACTACCAAGAACAAAAAGCTCAAAGTCCATGGGGATGAAAAGAAGAAAGCCAAGCAGTCCATGCAACTGATCAAGGAGGAAAGAAGCCCATGCAGTGGGAGAGCAAAAGGAGAGTAACCCAAGAACTTAAAGCCCAAGTTTTGAACAAGATATTGAAGCCCAATTCGGACCTCTCACGTGTACAACTGAATTCAAACTCGGATTCAACTCAGAACTCAATTCGGATTCGGTTCGGAACAGCCCAACAGGCACCTACCAAAATGGCTATAACTTTTACAAACGGAGTCCGATTGAGGTGTTTTTGTACTCTATGGAAAGCTCTTGAAGTCTACTTTCATATGGATCTAGCCACACCTCCAAATTCCTTACGAGTCGATCAGAAACTATGAAACAAATCACGTCACTTTTTCAGTCCTAGTCAACGTGGGCCTAGGGCCTTGTAATCGAGTCCTATTCGGCCTCCAAGTGTTTGGCCGACTCTCCACCCCTTATATGTCTTTAAAAGACAGCCGCCATCCCTGTAAAATAGAGACCACTTTTGATAATAAAATACTCTTGTTCTTTCTGTTGGCCGAACCAACTTGAGGGAAGAATTGAGAGTTCATCAAAATCAAGATCATTTAACCTTTCCGTTGGGAATTGGGAGCGCGATAGAACTTCATCTTGTGGTCGTGAAGTTCAGCATGTATGGTTGGGTGAATTATAGAGTGCTAACTCTTGTATTGGCAACGAGAGATCACTACGGTTCGTCGAATCCTCGTGAGTATCTTGATCCTACGTCGAGAAGATCGGGCGACCCCGTATCATCCTGGGCGGGCCAAACGACCACGAGGCGCTAACGTACGCGGTGCGGATGCTGGAGAGAGGCGGCATGTCGCTAACAGTGGTGCGGTTCAAGCTACGAAACTAGATGCAAGAGTAGATCAGATTTGCTAGGGGTGGAGTTTTGTGAAACTACAATACTATAATACATAGGGTTATATGTCGCATACCAAAAACCATGTGGTTTTGTGCAGCTTAGACTGCAAAACTTGGGATTTTGTGAAATTTACTAAGAAAATTATGTCTAACTCATGGGGAAAAAAATCACTTAATCGGGACATTCCCTAGCCCAAAAAAAGCATACTAACTGGGCTACATATGCTATGCGATCAGCCGATCAATCTATTTGATACACTCCGTGCACTCAATTTTCGGTTTTTGGCAGCAATTTACCAAAAAAATTGAGAAATAAAATTGATGACTAGCACCCTTTAAATTTTCAATTTTAAAATGTGTTAGCAGAAACACAAGATATGTTTGCTGTGAATAGCATTTGTCTTTTTCTTTGTCTTTCTCCTCTTTCCTTTTGATTTATGATTTTTTTCCATTTTTTTACTTTTAACATAAAATGGGGTTGAACTTGAAATTTCATATATTGGTCTAGTATTGAGAAGTGCATCTAGAATTTTGTTAGGAATTTTTGATGTTGATTTGATGTCCAAACATAAAGCGATTGCATGAGCGCACTATATAGATGATTGCATATCATAAGTTGCCATCTAACTAAGGGAAAATCGTTCAATCTCATATTGTACTTTGAGAATAACACTGTGACGACCCACGTCATTACCAGGGGATAATAACGCCGGTCAACGGATTATTACTCGTTTTAGCCGATAAAACATCGCTCTAGCGAATAATAATCCAATCAGAGTGTTGCAACAGAACAATAATTAGAGACAACACGATATTACAAAAATATCGCCACGCAGGGCTAAAATTTCTTACCAAGCCTCAAGGGCTAGAATATCCTGATCTTCACTCAATCTTCACACGGAATGTCCGCCTGGTACCCATTGTAATCCGAGTCCACGGTATTTCATCCAGGCTGAATTGACATATTCCTAAACAAAGGGAGATAATAGCAAGAGTGAGTACAGAAGTACTCAGCAAGCGTTATTAGCAAAAATGCACCGAATGCTTATCCTCTACACCTTTAGGAATATCAATTCCTACCTCAATCTCTTGTGCATTTCTTATCCTTTCTTTCTCATTTTCTTTCCCAACACTTATAGAAAATAGGGTTTGTTGGTTTTGAAAGAATGCCAATTTATTATTTTAGAAAAACTACTGAGCATTCGTATGAACAGCAAAAACCCCCATAAGTTTCCGTAATTCTCCTTTCCCGGAGATAGGCATGAATTCATGATTTGGTAAGTATTGCGCAAGCTTGTATCACTTTACCCATCATCACTCTGCTCGTGTTGGCAACCGGATTTCCGCATTTCCTTTGATGCGGCGCCTGCACTGAGTGCAGTGCTAATAACATCTATCTCAGTATTATATCTCTACCCAACTATTCTCAACCGGCGGCCCAGGGTGGTTTCTCACCCTCGCCTGGAGCCCACCGACCTCGACATAGTCGTTTGGTTGGGGCGGCCCCCGCCCTACCCCAACCTCCACCCGCGCTAATATATGCGCCTTGCATCCCCACCCGCACCCGATTCTTGGCCGGATCGTGTGGGTTCTGCGGTGGTGGAGGTCCCCACCCGACACCGATTCTTGGCGGATCGTGTGGGTTCCTCCACGGGTCCCCGCCCGACACCAAGTCTTGGCCCGGATCGTCGGGTTCTCCCAACGGCTTAATACAATACTTACCCATGTGGAGAATATAATACCTCAATAGAGTACTAGTCTGCCCGTGAAAAACAGAATGTTGGTTGATACGGTTTGGTACGGTCTGTTCACACGGAAGAAGTTTATAAATCCTTATATTCTATTCTTATGCAGAGGTCCCACACCTGCCCACTTGTCACCTGCCCTGGCAACCTCTGCCCACCTCCTTATTTAACTAGATGGCCAACTGCTCCATCAGTTGCCATTCAACTCTTTTCTTTTGTCTCTTATATCCATTGCTCGATTTAAATAACTTTATTTCTTTCATGCAAAGTGATACTAGATTAATACAAAATACTTGTTTTACGGAATATAATCTGAAGACTTGATCAAAGGAATGCTTGCCTGAATTTTAACCATATACCCGGATTCAAATAGGATCAGGTGAAGTCGTTCCCGTAGCTTGGATTGTCGCCTGCAATTAAATACGTTTGGCTACGACTTAATTTACAGAATTATAATAAAATACAAGGTGTTGATGTGCTTGTGCTCTTAGGATAAGGCTTCGCTCAATTTATCCTAATCGTTGTAACTGAGGCTAATTTTGGTACACTACTCGTTGTTCGACATCATCGTAATAGCGTTATGGGATACAGTTTATTTAGTAAGTATACCCGGCGTTTTATTGGTTCCTAGCAATTTTCCGATCATACAAAATTAACTAGATATACGTACAATTGTACCCGCGAATATTAACCTTAGCCGATTTCGCATATGCAATTACACTAATTTAATTTATTTTAGTTGCATATGAATCTAATCCTCTCTCTAATTCATTTTAGGTCTTAAGATTTATCCTTTCCTGTTAAGACAGGTTCTTTTCTCGCAACTAGTATACTGTGATTCTCTAAGTTATCGACACCAATGAAATTAACTTCTAAATAATTAATTACTTAAATTATACTATAGCGCTTATGTACGATCTCCGAGTTTTATTTCAGCTAGCTGTGGATTGCTACGATTTATGTTATTTAAATTACTATGTACAAGTTATTCGGCGCGCATGATTTTATATCAACGCGTACTATTCTGGCCACCGCAATCAGCTTTAATTCTTTCGACAGCTATGAATTTATTCTAACAATTCAGACTACTTGTTAGTGGATTTCTACAATTTATAACTAGCTAATAAAATTAACTGAACACTTAAATGCGCAATGGAGGGATCTAAATGGTGTTATGATAATTTACTTCACATGCATGTAATTTCCAGCCTATGGGCATCATTAATTTACTTTTAATATTTAATAATATTTACTAGAAAGGTTCTATGGTTTAACACCATTCATGTTAATTGGGTATTCAGTTACCATTCGGAATGATTTATTCTGCAATATCTTAATTGAATCGGTACAGCTATGTTTTAACCTACTGAGGGCACTTAGTTTATTCTAGTCCTTGCAAGTATTGATTAATGGTTTTCTACTGTTTTAGATGGACTTAACTAAATTATCCGGGTATTTGAATCTGCAACAAAATAGTCTAGATTACCGACCTTTAATGTGACCCGCACGCATACAAGTTTGATCGACATGCATATTTTAATTCATCGGCCCAATTCTTTTGTTCTAATGATCCTGAGTAATCAGGGAGGGATTTCTATAATTTAGATGCCACTAACCAAATTGTCTAGGTAGTAAAATATACCACGGAATGGTCTAAACGACAATACACAAATTTTAATACACCTGCGTATTAGTTTTAATCCATTGACGGTATTACATTTATTAAAAGAACTTGAGAAACATTCTAGGCTTCTATGACTTAATCTATAGCGTCAAAGAGATGTTAGGGTTTAAGTAATTAGATGAATCCTATTAAATGTGCTTGCTGGTTTTCTAATCTCTCATTTTGCTCATAATCAGCTCAGCGTTACCTATGTGCATAACGATCTAAGGTATTACACTACCCAAAGGTTATACTAATTCTCAGTTAGTTTTTAATGGTCGTCTATTACACTGATGTGGTTAAAATTCATTTACAGGGTTCCAAAGTACTTATAGTTAATTTGTTTAACTTTGACAAATTTGCTATAGCAAAGTGGTTACAATGCATGTTTATGAGTATTCCTAAATTTAGCAATCTACATGCACATTTTTATTTTTTTCCTATTCTAATTTATTTTTCTCTTTTTCTATTTTCCTTCTCTTTCTTCTTCTCTCCGCCTGCTCCCTGTTCTTTCTTGCTTCCCACCGACGCCTATCTCTCCCCCCGGTTCTTCTTCTCTCGGCCCCTTTCTCTCCACGCCAAATCCATCGCGCCTCCGCCTCGCTTCTCTCGCGCCGCGCCACCCCGGGTCTTCCTCCCCTCCCCTGGTCTAGCGCCTCCACGGCCGGCTCTCCCTCACGCCGCCTCTCTTCTTTACACGCTCCCCCCCTCACGCCGTCGGTCCCAACGACGCCGCGTCGTACCGCCTGGGCTGTCCTCACGTCGCCGCCCGGCTTCGCCCGGTGCTGCTGTTGCCGGATCCGTGGCCTAGGGCCCGGATCTGGTGCCCTCTCCCTCTAACCGACCCGATCTGAGGTTGATTTAGTTGCTATTTTGATTTGGTTTCTATTGAGTTGCACAAAATGGTAGGCATGGAGGTGTGCTGCCCCAGGCTAGTCACGGTCGGCTAGAAGCCGCCCGCACGCCGGGAGTCTTGCGCGGCGGTTGGTGTGTGTGCTATGCTTGCGTGTAGCACGCACCGCTTCGCTCTCTGATAAACTTGGTCCTTACTTACTCTGTCTATTCCCTTCTTCTACCTCTGGTTGGCATACTTGTGATGGTTCATGGTTGCTAGTGATGCTAGTTGACAACGAATGGTGGCTTAATGTCTATGACTATGCAAGGTTTACTATTGAAATTGATGCTAAGATTATGGGTGATTTGGGGGCTACCTTGCTGGTTAATTTCGGTTGTTTTGATGCGGATGGCGACTTGTATTCGGCGGTTGTTTTCTCCGGTTGGCTGTGGCCCCGTTGGCTTGCTGGTGGTCTCCTCCTCCTACGGGTGTGGCCGGTGAGCTAGTCCCTGGCTCATTTCCTCCCTCGGCTTGGTGCTGCCAGATGCTTGTGGTGGCCTCCTAGGGTTGACGGATTCGGCTTGTGGTCTTGTCTCCTGCGGTCGCCGTTGCCATCGCCGTGCTCCTGGTCGCCCGCCCGGCATTCGCCTCGCTCCTGGCCTCTCCTCGGTGGCTCTCGTTTCTGTGTGGCTGGGAAAGGATGGGGAAAGGGGGAAAGAAATGGGGTCTTGTGCTCGAGCTCCGTTCCTCCTTGCTCGGTTGGTCAGGCCTTCGTCTTGGTGCGATATTTTCTGGGATGGCTACTTGTGATGGTTGGCTGTGCGATGGCTTGATGTTGGGCTATTTCCCCTACTGTGGCCGTGTGGCCTTCTGGTCGCTGTGGACTGGGAAAAATGGTATTTTGAGATTTTTGGTATACCTTGGCTGGTCGCTATATTAAATCAGGTTTGTTTGTGCCGAGTGATGACCTTACGGTTGTGAGAGGTGCCGACTGGCCCCCGGACGGTCAGGTATCTCCGTGAACGGATTGCCCTGCCCGACATTAACCTCTAGGGCTCTGACGGCAATTTCTATCCTTTTTCCTTCGCTTATTTTTATTCGTTCTTTTGTTCGATCTTTTTCGGTATTAAAATTAATGGTTCACTCATAAATGTAATAGCGGTGTGGTGGTGGTTCGACGACAGTTTCGAATGTCTGAGATGACCTGAGTGTAATCTGGCTTTCTCTTAATATTGATGTATGGATGATACTGTATGTTATCTAAATGTAATTTCTATTCTTTGTTAATTTGAATGTAATTTAATATGTATGAGATGGACTTCGTGTAAATAGATTATGCAATTTTGGTTAAATACAATTATATTCCAATTGCTTAGTTTTTGGGATGGTTATTTGGTTGAGACATGAAGTTGTATATTTGTTGTAATTTGTAATCGCTAATATGTAATGCAAATTGTAATATCTTTATTTGGCTTGCTACAAGTTCTAATTGTCGCTCAATGGATGTAATTGATTTTACCATATATGGATTGTAATTAATTACTGTTGTACTACAGACTGTTATACCTATATTTTAGTTGAGTTACAATTGTTTACGTCCTTGCCGATAAAGTACTAAATGCATTACAGTTGTTTATCGCTCGTTGAACTCAATTTATACGATGGCAAAGAAAAGTTTAAATTCCCTCGTATTTTCGATCATTAGCTACCTAATTAATCTTGCTTAACGTCGTAACTCACCGATTAGGGTTAATTAATAACATGGGTTGTTTCAAACACCTAGCCTAAAAAACCATACTAGAATAAGAAGTTACCTTTCAAGCTAGACTTCGTATCCACACCAAAGTTTGCATAAAACCAGGTCTGGTCCTGGCACGCCCAATTTCGTGCATTTTTTTACTAAGATTTAGAAATGGACCCTGGAAAACATCAGAGAAAGGTATGTCGTTAATTGTTAGAAAAGGAATCTATGCTGTTAGTAATTTATAGGGTTTGTCTATACATCATTCAAAAAATTTTGACTGATTTTATCCCACAAATCATTCATTTCTTAGACCGTTGGATCATATCTAGATCTAGATCCAGCGGTCCATGCTCCCCCTCACAGCTCCTATGCAAGAAAACCACTACTAGCTCCAGCCAACTCCACACCATCGCCCCGCCTCCACTAACCCCTGTCGCCACCCCACACGCATCGTTGCTCAATACAGCTGTCGGCATCATCTATCTTTCGTGGCTCACTACCGTCGGATCCACCACCCCGTACTTGTCTCCCCACCCGACCCCACCCACTGCCAAGCTCCCCTCCTGTGCCACCACCCATCACCGGTCCTCTTGCCACTCTGGCTCCCTCTAAATCTAAGCTCCGGTGAACCCTGCTCTAACTCGTCGCTGTTGCCATCACCGGAGAAGATCATCTCACTAGTCAGAGCATGAATCTTCAAACAAATTAGAAGGTTAGAAATTAGAATGATTTGCATAAAAATTATCATTCCCATCATGTATAGCAATCCTGAAATTGAAAACATCTCGTGAACCACAATCTATGGCGTGAAGCTTGATCCAACGGCATGGGGTGCCTCGCTCTCCTGTGCGGCCGTGTCACAGCTTGGCTGCAGCCTGCAGCATAACAAGTTCCGTTCCGTTCTAGTACTACTCGGTGCGAGTGTGCCGACTGCTAGTCGCTCCTGAGTCCTGATTGCCCATCGCCTCTCCTCCTCCACCACCGTCACCTTGTCCAACCGCGGAAGGGATCAGAATGTTGCAGTGCATCTTCCTCCTCTCCGATTCCGGGTAATCTCCGCGCCACAAATCTCCCGATTTTCTTTGCCTATCAGCATCGATTCCTCCTCCTCCTGCGAGCTAGATCCGCCCAGACCTTCGATGGACTCGAACTGAATTTTGTGTGATTTGGTGGTGGGATCTGGGATCGGCGCGGGGCCGCCAGGGAGGTGATGGTGGAGAAGCAGATGACGGCGCACCGCGTGGACCGCGCTATCTGCGGCTGGTTCTGGGACTACGTTCTCGCCCACACCGCCGGCGACCCGTCCAAGGTAAACTAACCAGGCTCTGCTTCCTGCCAAATCTTTGCCTCCCCCCCTTTGTTTGGTAGTTCTTGGGGTGCTCCTAGTTTTGATTTCCCATGCTCTTGTGTTTGGCCGGCTGAATCCTGTTGGGAATTGTCGGGTTAGTCATAGTTTTTGATATCTTGTATTATGGCTGTTCTACATAGGTTTAGTTTTAACTTGCGAATTTCGAGGAACTATAGTGCTGCGTTCATGGTGCTCGGGCTTATGCGTTCGATTTCGGACCCTCCACTTATTAGATTTCTTGGACTTCTGAAGATCTTGCAGGTTGTGGTGTCACCAACGCATTACTTGTTCCAAATTTATCGCAATGGTGTGACGTTCTTGGCATGCACCCAAGTGGAGATGCCCCCCTTGATGGCTATCGAGGTTTGAGCTTTATCAACTTAGCTCTTTTTTTTTTTAACTTAAGTTGTAATGCTGCTGTTTGCTTGCTTGGAAGTCCTGTAAAGAAAAAGATAAATAGTATAGCACGTTTGCTGCTCCAAAGGACACCAATTTGAATTGGGGTAGAGATGGCTTGCTACTTGTTACAGAGCATGGTGGATGCTTTTATAATATAGTATACTTTCTTCAGAATAAGTGTGGTATCCACAATGATTACCATACTTGAGTTTGTTACGATGATTTACTATTACATGCTATGCATAAAAAAACACTGGTATTTCTAAAACTTGCTGCAGACCAGAAATTGTAGTATCAAGATCCAGAAGTCTATATAGTACTAAAAACTGTAGACCCTGATAGATTCTAATCAATCATGTTATCTGCAAGAAAAAGCGATGGAAGCATTAACGTTATGTATGCTAGTTCTTGTGCTGAAGAATATTAGTTGAAATGTGTTAAGCCTGCCCATGAACCAAGATTTGTATTTTTCTAATGAGATACATTTGGAACTCTCCAGCTTGAATAAAATGCTACATTCTGTGCGTACTTATGCTGAAAATGTGCTCATTTCTGAAATTGTTTTTTAACTGTTCATGTCAATAAATCATAACATAGATCTCTACTAAACTTGGATTTTCTGTTTGAAAAGTTTCTTGAAGACATGTTGTGTTGAACAAATCAAATCTTGAAGTACTTTAGGATTTTGGAAGTACTTTCTGTAAGGGCCCACAAATTCTAGCTCAAAATTGCTATTGCTAGCCATAATCCTTTCCTACCCTGAAGCGTGCATGTTTCAGTAACGTACCAAAGCTATTCCTGACTGAAATAGCGGATAGCGTGATTGACTACAAGTTTTAACTTTTCCCCTTTTTTTATGGGTGCGTGCATATGATTTGTTATTGCCAGTTTCTGTCTCGTCTGGCTGACGTCTTGACAGATTATCTTGGAGATCTAAATGAAGACATAATCAAAGACAACTTCGTAATTGTATATCAGGTGTCTTTTCTTGCTGTCTTCTCGGCTACTCACATTATATTTATAACTTTGCAGCTGGTTGCATATTCTGTTATTTTTCCATGCGTCTGTTGTTGTATTTTGAATGTCTAGTGCAAATATATGGATGATATTACAGTGTCACTTTACTTCATTGCGGGATGACTCCCTCGTAAGAATATGACATGAAGGAACTAAATTTCTAATTTATTTAACACATTTATAACACAATTGTGTTGCAATAGTTTAAATTTGGGGGACTAAGATATCATATTAGAGCTGGCATTTCTAATGTGGATAATATTAAATTGCATATACAGAGCTAGGCTACAAATCTCATGAAATTTGAACAGTCACAAGTATCTATGGATTTGTTTGGAATTAAGTGGTATTAATATCTAAGTGCTCTGTTTCCTTGGATTGATTAGGGTACAGCATTGTTAAGTTCGTTCTGTTGATTCTGTTCAACATCAATACAGGCTGTGCTGCAGTCTGAGCCTTTAATAATGATCCGCATGTTTAATTGCTTGTGATTGTGAAGTTCATGATTGGTACAATTATAAAATATTCATTCTTTTCTGGAAGTTCTCTAAGCCATGTATTGCTTATATTGAGTGCAGATTTTAGATGAGATGATGGACAATGGTTTTCCTCTCACTACTGAGCCAAACATCTTGAAAGAGATGATTGCTCCACCAAATATCGTCAGCAAAATGTTGAATGTTGTAACCGGTAAGAGTTCTACTCTTGGTAACAAACTTCCAGATGCAGCTGCTTCTTTTGTACCTTGGAGAACAACGGTTGTCAAGGATGCAAGCAATGAAGTCTATGTTAACATAGTTGAGGAACTAGATGCATGTGTGAACAGGTATTTTCAGTTTTCCCCTTTTTAATTTTCAAAGTAAATTTCATCAAATATGTAAATTTGGCTTTTGAGGTCACAGTAACGTTATGTCACAGGCATTGATGCGAATGTAGCTCATTTCTGGTGACCTCAGTTGTGTAATTACATTGCACTTTAGTAAGTGTTACTAAATATTTGTAAAGAAGAGGGAATCACTAATGTTGACAATTCAGCATCAATTGGTGGAATATCATTGTAGAAGATCCAACTATCTTTTTTAGGAGAATATCCAATTATCTGACCATTTTGGGGGGCATCTGTGACTGAGTTTGTTTTTGATGTTTGAATCCTGGTTGTGATTTGATCTACAGAGAAGGTATCCTTGTAAAATGCGAAGCATATGGTGAAATTCAAGTGAATTCCAGCCTTCCAGGTGTACCAGAATTGACATTGTCATTTGCTAATCCTACAATTATCAATGATGTGAGGTTCCACCCTTGTATCCGATTCAGACCTTGGGAGTCCAACCAGATCTTATCGTTTGTTCCTCCTGATGGGCAGTTCAAGCTCATGAGTTATAGGTGCAAACATACACTCTGTTACATCTTATGCTTTCTTCTGTTTTATTTGGCTATGTTAACCTGTCTGTTACATCTGTACTCATTGTTTGGCCACAAATTATCAGGGTTAAGAAGTTGAAGAGCACACCAATATATGTGAAACCACAATTAACATCGGATTCTGGCAATTGCCGTGTTAATGTGATGGTGGGGATACGAAATGATCCTGGGAAACCTATTGATTCTATAACGGTGCAGTTTCAATTGCCCCCTCTTATTGCTTCTGCTGATTTGACTGCAAACTACGGCACAGTGGACATCCTTGCCGATCAGGTCAGTACACTATTTACCATCAGTTCTGTAATTTCTATTCATACCTGTTTTATGATCCGTAGTCACACCTGAAGCTAGGACCTAGTTTGCAAGACAAAAAAGGAAGCTTGGAAATAGAAACTTAAATGGTGCATTGGTGAATGTCTATCAATCAATACATACTATACTACATGATGTATACTGGATAATGTATAATTTTTTTGTACACTCCACGTATACCTTGAAATGCTTATCTAATACCAATCTTTTCTTTATGCAGACTTGCCTTTGGACAATTGGGCAGATTCCGAAAGACAAAGCACCGTCCCTCTCTGGAAATTTACGCCTCGAGGAAGGACTCACCCATTTACATACATTTCCAACATTTCAGGTGAAATTTAAGATTATGGGGCTTGCACTATCTGGGCTTCAAATCGATAAACTCGAAGTAAAAAACACACCAAGTGCTCCATACAAAGGTTTTCGAGCCCAGACTCAAGCTGGAAGGTATGAGGTCAGATCCTAGGTGCTTGTGGAAGTCTCTCAGCTGTTACGTTTCGCACTTGAATACAACATGATACCATAGCCCAGGAGCGTGGGCTGTCAAGGTATCACGGTAACTCATCGTCCATCCATGGCCAGCATGTTGTATATACTGTTCTGGCTTGTTATTGCATTTGAAGAGACCTGCCATTCTTCAGGTCAACATTATACATGAATCCATTTTCACCTGGTTGGGAAAGCTACATAATCTTGCAGTCTGGCTTATGAAGACGAAGATCGCTGCGTATGGATGCAACAGAATCCATTCTGCCGTATTGTCTTGTTCACCATTAAATTCACTTAGGCTAGAAAAGCGGTGGTGTTTTTGCATTGAAAAAAATCTTGTCCTAACATAACCACCAAGGCGGTGCCATGGGCCTCACAGGCTCACTGCTATTGTGTTGGCAGTTGTAATTTGTGAACAATTGTACAAAAGGATTAGTGTTGCCTGTAACTTTTTTAATAAAAAAGATTCACTCGTTGTTCGAATGTGATTTCTGGAAGTGGAAGGAAAGCCTTCTATGTTCATCACTGTTTGTTGATATACACAAATTACGTGCACGCACAGATTCCTTGCCTGATGAAGAAGATTTAGCCGATGGCTATGCAGCTTATAACTCTTCATCATACTCCCATACACCTTCTGTAACCCTAAATCGCAAAAGTTCCATATTTACCTAACAAAAGTCTTATATCAGGTGTGTATACAAACCCTGCTTAAGATACAAAATGAATTGCGGTCATCAAGAGTCCAAACTCCGAACAGATGACAATCCTCTAAAGGAGGACAGAACAACTATATCATAAATTAGCAGTTTTTCAATTTAAAAGCTGTAATTTGGCGGTAATTTCTCTAGAATCCATATGAAAGTAATTTGCTCCAAGGAGTCTAAACAAATCCTACCTCCGTTTCCAAAATATATATCATTTCAGGTATTGACATAATCTTGGATGCATACTTTTGACCACTGTATGTTAACAAAAACTATAAAAAAACACAATATTTGCCGAAGTTCTTTCCACATTGAATCTACCGATAGTATTTTCACACGATCAATTTACACACACACACACACACACACACACACACACACACACACACACACACACACACACACACACACACACACACACACACACACACACACACACACACACACACACACACACACACACACACACACACATACATACATAGTGTGTTTTAAAGTTTTGAAGCTTTATCGCATATATTCCAAATTCCAAAACAAAATTTGTTTTCCGAAGAATGGAAGTGGTAACATGAAAATACTTCTACTAGTCAATCCCCACATGGGAACTGAATTTGTCACCGTCCGATTGTGATCTCATGAATCCCAAGGCACGAACCATGAGATTGAAATGGCCGCCCTAAAGCCCTATTTAAACCTATACATACATACATACATACATACATACATACACACACACACACACACACACACACACACACACACACACACACACACACACACACACACACACACACACACACACACACACACACACACACATACACACATACATACATAGTGTGTTTTTAAAGTTTTGAAGCTTTATCGCATATATTCCAAATTCCAAAACAAAATTTGTTTTCCGAAGAATGGAAGTGGTAACATGAAAATACTTCTACTAGTCAATCCCCACATGGGAACTGAATTTGTCACCGTCCGATTGTGATCTCATGAATCCCAAGGCACGAACCATGAGATTGAAATGGCCGCCCTAAAGCCCTATTTAAACCTATTTGGAATGCTGGAATTTTTCTAAATTCATATGGGAATTGAACTATTTCATTCGAACATACAAAATTACTTCACAATAATGTTTCCCGTAAAATTCCTTCGAAATTCTTAGTCTCCCAAAGATGCCGTAAACATGGGACCCATATGTCATATGTGAGAAGTCATTGGCTATTCTCAAACTGTTCACACATATGACTCTGTAGCGATATTTTCTTTCAATTGTGGCCCTAGCACTTTTTTTTACAAAAATAGACCCCTCCCTAAATTTGGAAGGTGCGGCAAGTGACACATGTCACCTGCCACTCCACCCTAGCACGACAGGAGCCCAGGCGCATGGCTGGGTGAGCTAGTGCAGCAGGTGGACAACAAGGGGCGGTTGGCAGCTGCTGCCCAGCAGGGGCAGTTCGGTAGCAGACTGCCGAGCCTCCCTTGCGCGGCAGGCTACTCCCTAGCCACCCTAGCTCGGCAGGTGGCCGAGATTCCCATAGGCACAGCGCTGGCACGCGTGGGCACGGAGCACGTAAGCACGCATGGGCATGGACCAAGGAATCTCACAGGGAGCTCATTCGCTTGTGGTTTGCCTCTGAGAATCTTGTGGTTAATTACACAACGCGACGCAGCATTATATTCTCATTTAATTAGTGTGTTAATTACGCTGCGTTCGTGTGCACACATATAAAATGCAACCCGCGGTCGCATTGTTGCTAAGCGAGAGAGAGCATAGCCAGGGGAAAGAAAGAAAAGAGTTGCAGTGCTACCGAGCGAGAGAGAGCGCAGTGAGAGGAAGGAAAGAAAAGAGTCGCATTGCTGTCGAGCAAGAGCGCAGCTATAAACCTTTGCAGTTGGAAGCATTGTGGAGCTAGTGAATACATTCGAAAAAAGGTATACTATGTCCACATGTGTATATTTATTAGTCTCGTGCGATTACAGAAATTGTAGAAAATGATGGGTTTATATGTGATGTGCATGCCTAATCAGCATTGTAATTATTGCTAATCATATTTAATTAGTGATAATCATAATTAATCAGTAGTAATCACAATTAATTAGTGTGAGTGTGTATTTAATCAAAGCAGCAAGCTAGCGTAAGAAGAAAAATATAATTTAGGCAATATGTATGTACGTATGTAGTATGATTATTCTCGATTGTGGTCAATTGTATTTAGTACTATTTTACGCTGACATATTATTTTATGTACCACAGAGAATGGTTGTTGGTGGTGGCCTCGGGGTGGCACATTGCTGGACCCATCCTGAGATCTCTAGTATATTATCGGGCATGGTCGAGCGGTGAAGGACCAGCCCCCTTTCTTCTTTGGGGACCTCGGGAGGACTGGCCTCTCGACGAGCGAAATATTCTAGTTTTGCAGCGAGCCGAGTTGTTGCCCATGGCGAGAATGATGGACAATGGGTGGTCTTTCACTCTAGACTCGCTGCTTTTGTCGACGCTCGTTGACCGGTGGAGGCTGAAGACCCGCACATTTAACTTTCGGTGGGGGAGGTGACCATCACCCTGCAGTATGTTGTGTACCTCATCGGTCTGCCAATATGGGGTTGTCCTGTGGTTTCATCTGCTAGATCACCCAACTGGAAGGCACATATGATACACTAATTTGATCATCCCATTCCCAATAAGTCCTTTAGAGTGCCACATTCGTGGCTGCAATTGTTTAGGTAATGCCCAGCAGACGCACCTACGCATGTTGTGAGGTCTCACCTAATGGCTTAAGTCTCACCTAATGGCTTACTTGCTATTCATGTTTGGGCGGATCATGTTTCCTACGACTCAGGGAGACTTAGTGTACCCTATCTGCATCCACATCGCTAATTCCCTAATCAATGCTGAGGATGATGATGATGTCCTGATGTACAGTTGGGGCTTAGCTGTTCTGTGCGCGACCTACAGGGCTTTGTGCTACTACTCGCAGCGTGCCACTGGTGTGCCAAACCTCGCTAGCTGCTACATCATGTTGTAGCTGTAGTCGTGGGAGCACTTCTCTGTTGGTCAGTCATATTTTCGGGTGCAAGTGCACCCGTACCAGTTAGAGACGCGCTTCTACGGTGATAGGGATGGCGGTGACCCGGTGGATGGACCCACCATAGGTACTCGCTGGACTACCAGCGAGCTAAGATGGTCCAGGGAGAGGTCACACATGCGTACTCGAATTTTCACAACACGTTCGAGACCTTGGAAGAGGGTAGCATTGTGTTGACGGTGTGGCCCACACAGTTCATCTCCAAGACAACTCCTTTTGGACTGTTAGAGCAATGTGAGTAGGATAGGGAGTACTAGCTCACAATCTGCCACCTCGTCTTATCCCATATAGTGGAGCCATATGCCCCGCAATGAGTTATGAGATAGTTCGGGCTTCACCAGCATGTGCTACCAGTACTGTGTCAACCACTACCTGACCACGTGCACTTGTACATAAATTTATTTGTTACCCCATTGCATACCATTCGTGTACATTTTTATTTCTGCACTGAAGTAACAGTTGTGTACCCTTATTTTTTTCCACAGGCAATCGATAAAGGGACGGAACAGCAACGAGTGGAGACCGACATAGGCTCAGTGGACAAAGGCCTAGGAGCAGTCAGCGAGGACAGAGATCGAGCAGGAGTAATGAACATACGACCTAGATATGTACTACCTATACTTGGAGTGGTTTGTCTCGTGAACCCATTTGCAGACTTACACATCTCCCTATGCAACCCCTCACGCAGGACACGTACGCTAACAAGCTAGCACTCGGCCCAGACCGACACTGTGCGGCACAACAGGACGAAGTGGTACAAGACTTAAAGTTCACATTCATATCCTACTATTCGAGCATATACGTCTAACATGTTTCGTCCATTGTTGCAAGTCGACTGACTGTGCCTGTACCATATCGTGTCCGAGAGTGGAGTCGCATTGAGATGCGGACGGTCAAGCACGATGGAACGACTGTTGGGGTCCTTCTGCAACCTATGCGTGGATGCCAAACACGCATTGGACGCCATCATCTGCAGTTGTGCTAGCGACATGTTTATCCTGAGGGGCGATGAGCTGCTGCATCGTCCATCGGTAGCTTTGTCTACACCTCCTAGCTCGTCGGTGCACCCCTAGCCTTAGCCACTCTTAGTTTGCACGTCCTAGCTCGTATGCTCAGGTTTGACGATTTTATAATCTATTGCAATCGACAAGATAACTTAGTTTCGTTGCTTTTTCATACATGTCGTCTTCGTGTAGGATGTTTGCGCCGACACTACTCTATTCTCATCTTCGTCGCACAGGCAGCCCAAGCCCAGACCATCCTCACTGGCGGTATGGGGACGGGGACGAGGAAGCACTTTACTTCCATCCTCATCACGGAGACAACTAGACACATAGGACACCACAGGCACCAACATCAACTCTCCTGTCCAAGACTACGAGGTGCAATATGGCACGTACGCACCTGCGGCCACCCGCATCTCTAGGAGCGTGATGAGTGGTATGATCTGACATGTGACAGCTACACGGTCCACCAGTACAGCACGGACTATGCGGCATCGAGCTTCGCTGCAGTCGACTACCGTGGACCGGAGTATTCAGGAGGTTTATCATTCGCGCAACACGGAACATTAGTGCTTATAATTACGGATTTCATTTCAGTTGTACTGTATGTCGGCCTAATAAAATGTGTTTCCCTCCATAGGATGCCAGCAATTACGTGAAGGACTGGGTGCAGTAGATGTTCAGCGCGCAAGAGATTGAGCGCAGTCAATTGTACAGTGCACCTGCTCCCATTCAGCCATCATCGCAATACGAGTTATGTGATGTACGACGCTCTCCCAACAGACTGATCTTCTCTTAAAACCAGCTTCACCGCCAGAGGAAGCGTATAGCGGGCAACCCTTGACCAACTACTATGTTCGGTGTCCGCACTTCAGTTGGATCATTTTAAATTACAAATTTTTATAAGACAAATCCACTAGCAGAAATTATTGCCTCTCATTGTATTATATGGAGTTTGGTATATTATTATTCATGCATTTGAATGACTTTGTTCATCCATGAGACTTACAAAATGGATTGTTTTATATTATTTTATTTAATATTATTATGTTTAGTTCGAAAGTATTTTTAGAAACGAGATAACGAGTTGAGATAGAGTAAAATTCGTATTAACGAGTTTAATTGAAGTAATTTTTAATCGAGACAGTGAGTTTTTTTGTCACCTCTGGTTTTTTGCACAGCGCGTAAGCCAACCACACCTGTTGAGCTGGGGACGCTCGGTAGGAACCAGCCGAGCTGCACTGGATCGGCCATGCCTACTACTGCATTGCGTCGTCACCTTGCCGCGTTGTGCCGTTGCCTTGTTGTGTCTGGCCTCCTACCGGGTTATGGCGACGCGGTAGATGACACGTGTCATCTGTTACGTCTTTTGAGCTTAAAGATGAGTCTATTTTTATAAAAAAAATACTGAAGGGCTAAAATTGAAGAACAAAGCGTGGCCATATGTGTGAAAAGTTGCCTTTTTCTCATCTCGGCCATATGTGTGAAGAGTTGCCTTTTCTCATCTTTCTTAGCACTGAAGAAACACGGCCTGAATGGCTGAATCCAAGCTGACTTGACTTGCGCTCAAATCCATACCCTGTGGCCTGGCCCATAGACAACGCTTTTTCATTCCGCGTCCCGTGCTTGATCTAGACGACTGAACCCTCATCCACCCACCTCCCCTCCCAAATCGAATCCCTGCGGTGCCTGACTTCGAGTGGATCGGCTGAGCGATGGAGGCGAAGATCGGCAAGTTCTTCGAGTCCGTGGGCTCCGTCTTCACCGGCGGCGATAACATCCCCTGGTGCGACCGCGACATCATCGCCGTGAGATAAAGCCCCACTTTTGCCCTGTCCCTCGCTTTGCTTAATGTTTCTTGGTTTTTGACTGCGAAATCCTGCGTTGTAGATGGGGATTAACGCTAGGGTGCATGCACACCAGTAGGTGAAGCACACGACCCCGTTCCTTTGGTCTATAAAGGTCCGATGAATAGCACGGACCGATAGAAGCCGAAGTCAAAAGCCAGCTGAAAAGAACGGGGTCAAAGTTGTGTAAAACTGGAGTAATTTGTAGCATAGGGTGTGGCTTATTTGTAATCCCTGCATTATTACTACAAATGTGTGCTTGATGCTTCCCTGGCGGGAGGCTAGCTCATCCGTTGAATCGATGGTGCTTTGGCATGTTTGTGATTAGGTCATGTGATCTTATGGTTGCAGCATGGATTGACCAAATTGGATGCCGATTTGGTCTTGTAGAAGGGTACGTGTTCTACTAAGACCACTAGAGGTGCTTAACCTCCATCTGAAACGTCCATCGGAGTCACGGAGAAATTTCTTGTGTTACTCCTCTCTTTTTCTGTATTGTTCACTAACATGGACTATCTAATGCAGTTCTTGCTGCTATTGCTGAATATGCTTTCCATTTCTCTTCAATCTTCACATTTTTGTTATTGTGTTTTGTTAGTTATGTTCGATGTGCATTTGGAGCTAATGGTTCTGATTCTGATGATGACTCATGGCTATATGTTGTACTTAGGGCTGTGAAAGAGAGGTTGCTGAGGCTGCAACCGAAGAACAGAAAAATGACAGCCTTATGAGGCTATCTTGGGCCCTTGTGCATTCCAAGCAGCAGGATGATGTGAATCGTGGAATAGGCATGATTGAAGGTGAAATAACTTATTTATTGCAATATTTTAAGACTTACTAACTGCAACCTAGTTTTTAGGTGTTTTTTCTTCTTTTTCTTGGGCGTCAGTTCTTCTCTACTCTGTTTTGATCGGCTCGATTGATTCCACAGCCTCATTGGACAAATCCAGCAGCCCACTGCAGACTAGGGAAAAGCTGTATTTGTTGGCTGTTGGGCACTACAGAAATGGTGACTATCCAAGAAGCCGGCAACTTGTGGACCGTTGTTTGGAGGTATGTCTGCAACAGTATTTACCTTCTAGATTCCCTGGTATAATTCATGCTTCGTTGATGTCTGGTTAGCCTTTCTGATGCTGAAAGGGAAAGAAATGTTGCATTGTTTTTTAGGTTATAACTGCAAACCAAATATTTGATTCCACCATACTGCTAAACTGCAATTGATGAAAATATATTTGCACTATGGACTTGTGGCAACTTATTTGCATATTGCTTGTACCTACTAACTAGTACTGTTTCTGTGCTGGATGACATAGTGACAACCAAATATTTGATTCACTTTAAGTTTCTTTAAATCTTTTTCACTAAAGTTTTACCAGCTAAAGTAGACACTAGACACCCTGCTTAACCACCTAATTTATATGGTTTGCTCACTTTTGACTGCTTAATCAGGCATGAAAATTCTCTTCCTGGATTTGCTCCATCCAATACGTTTGTGCTTAATTTAATTATCTGCCCGCTATTAATATTGCAGCCTTCCTGTTGCAACATTTGAAGGTTTTCCCACTAATTCAACAATCAACAGATGGCTATAAAGATAACAATGTTTTTTTAATCATTATGCAAATTTATTCTACTGCTCAGTTGAATTCATTCAACTGTTCTCTGATGTGTTCTGTTTGTCCCACACTTAGACACATCATCCCATTCTTGCTAAGCAACTTATGAGTTAAAGATCATGGCTTTGTTTGAGGCTGATGCCTTGTCTGCCATTCTATTTCAAATTTTGCTATGCTATGCTTCAGTCTAATACGAAATTAGCATTTTGGCTGAGAACAAAAGAAAACAATAGTTTGTACTCTCTGATTTGTTTCTGTGCCCTACATGTTAATAGATGGAAGTGAATCAAGTGATTTGTTCAACATGGTGTTGTTGGTTTTTGTTAGTATGACAGACTTATCTAGTATTTGGAATATTTATTTGGCCTTCATGGACTTAATATGGTTATCTTGCCCATGCTACCTGTACACTGGAATGGAATTGAGAGATTTGATTTGAGTATGGACGAAATTATGCAAAATGAAGAGTTCGGGTAATCTCGGACCATGTTGTAAGACCGTGTTTATGCTGCATGCTAGCTGAATTCAAGTTCATGTAATTTTCAAGCTTTTAAGAAAATTTTTGGCATGGTTTTTTCCCCCCAATTTTGATGTATATAGACTGCTATCTTGTAGATTCAACCTGATTGGAGGCAGGCCTTATCTCTGAAGAAGGCAATAGAAGATAAAATTGCTAAAGGTGAGATAAAATTAGTCAGCAATGCTATTCTATATTCCATTGGTTCTGTGTTTGACTTACATGTTAGATTGTTTCACAAACCAAATATTTCATCTTTTCCTCATGTTCCTCAATACAACGTTTTATATGAATTTTTATCTGTTAAAGTGACAACAAGGTGCTAAGAATCATTTATCCTGAGTTCTAGTTTCTAAATAAGTAATGTGAGACTGCTGTCTCTAGATATTGATAATCTTGTTTTGTGCAGATGGTCTCATTGGCATAGGAATCGCCACAACTGCTGTTGGACTTCTGGTTGGTGGGATTGCAGCTGCTGTTGCCAGGAAGAAGTGAAATGATATCTGCTTACCTATGAAGTAGATGTTTCGTTCTGTGATGTCAGTTGTTCTACTCTTAGTTTGGTTATATTTCAGTTGAATCGCTGAAGTCATGTGCATAAAATGGGTTGATGATATCATGATACTGGAGGCAATGTAACGTTTGTCCACTGGTTTGTACATGGAGCGATCTGGCGTTTTATTATCACTACTATTTCTCAGTATCCTTGTCTTTTAGGTTAAATCTTGATGGGCATACTATTGTCTGAAACAAGTGTTTTGACTGTTGAATACACCACAATGCGATCAACACTTGCCGTTATTCTGCCACAAGAATAAACAGGACTCTTATTTTAGAACACTTAAACACAGCTCTTATTTCAGAACACCTACATTTCACTCTGTAGATTGTACACAGGAAAAGATGACGACGGAGGCAACACGGTGCCATCTTGTTCAATCAAATGAGCAAACGTGAAATAATGTTCCACTGTCTCTACACAACATCCAAGCTTCCATGGTTCCATCCATGGCTACTCCTACTCGGGCCCCACGAGGGTGAGCAAGATGTCCTTGTAGTACCCAGACGTGTCGCCGACGACGTCGCTGGTGACCGTCGTGCTGTACCTCGCCTTGTACTCCCCCTTCACCTTCTTCAGGTCGACCTCGGCACGCGAGACGATCCCCCTCGTCAGGGACTCCTCGTCAGTGCCGAGCCCGACGATCGAGCTCCGGATCACCTGAAAGCAAATCAAGGAGAGCAGTCAGAACTCAGAAGCAAACACGCCATTTCTGTTCTTAGTTTTGCAGGTGTTCACAGTTTGTTGTTGATCATTACCTCTGCAAAATGCTTTTCAGGCGATGTCAAGCACCAGACCGCGGTTTTCAGCGTCGCCGAGAGCTCGTCGTTGCGATGGCCGTCAAGAATCTGCAAATTAATGGCCACGCAAGCGGAGTCATGGCCAAATCACTGAAATACAAGTCCAAATCTGAGACGTTTTTTCTAAGACTTTTTGGTGAGACCTCGTCGAGGGCCTTGCCGTGCTCTTGCTTGTAGCGCTCGAACGTCGCCTTGAGCTGCGGCTTGCTCCTCGAGCTGACAATGCGGACGACGTCGCCGTGCAGCGGCTGCTTCTTGGCCACCACCGCGCTGTGCAGCTCGGCCGCCTCCGCCCTCGCCAGGTCGTCGTCGACGTGCTCGCCAGAGTACCGGTACGAGCTTACAAGGCGCACCAAGAACTGCACCACCAGAAAGAAGCACACGAGGTGACCTGCTGACGAACTCCATGGCTCAGAAGTGTAATACTAGAACTGCACCTGTTCTTCCTGGATGCGGTTTATAATTTTTTATTGAAACTTTTGAATTTTATTTTTTTGCGACAGAGATTGCAAAGAGATAGATACTTGCTTGCGATTTTGGTTGATTCAGATGTTAGATTTTTAACGTGTACTACAATTAATTTGTAAATCTTATCTTAAAAATACTCTATTTAAAAGTTAGATACTATAACAAAAATTAAAAGTCACTTTTAGAAACGGTAAAGAACATATCCTAAGATTGATCACCTGTTTGAGGGGATCTTTGTACAGCGAGCAGGACGCCACGTCCTCCTCGAGCGACGAGGAGTAGGAGGAGCAGTAGGCCTTCCTGACGGCGGCGAGGTGGTCCGGCGATGACGCGCAGGCGACCTCGATGAGCACCCAGACGTGCCGGTCGCCCTTCTCCCTCAGGGCCTTGTTGGCCAGCTCCGCGTCCCGGGCCGCCGGGTCCATCGTCCACAGCATCATCGCGCTCTGACGCACAGGACCAGCAAGCCCCGATTTCCACGTTGTCATTTTGGTGGCCATTGGACTCATCAGATCAATGCAGGACCATCTATCTGCGTGTGAAGATTAACTGGCAAGAACGAGATGGCAACGAAGGGCAAGATTGGTTTACCCGGAAGTCGCCGGAGAGCTCGGAGTGGAGCCTGTCGAGGAGGGTCTCGTTTTAGAGGCCTTCATAAGCTACGGCGATCTCCGACCTCTGCGCGGCCGTCCGGTGGCCTAGTATGTCGATCAGCGCCTTCTCGTCTGTCCCCCATCCTGTAAAATTCAATTCAACCAAAAAAAAAAAAAAAAAAGATCATGCGTTGAGCTCAATTTTCCATTGGGGAATCAAGACATATTTCAGGCAGCTTAGCTGACCAAATGGTAGAAACCAATTTCTTCTCAAGGTCAAGAGAGGCTTATAGTTTCTTGGTTCTTGCAGGAGAACAATAACATCAATTTGACCAGTAATTACTTGCCAACAAGAAGGATAGCTATTACTCAAGAAAAAAAAGAGATTACAATAGATAGCAAGAAACATCCAAAAATGTACATCGCCGAAAGAATACTACCTCATGCACAAGAACCTCCTAATTTCTCTGTCCTACAAACGAAAACGAGAACAATGACTTGAACATCAACCACTTGACCAAGAACAGTGTGTTTACAGAAACAGAAGATCTCACAAATCTTCCCATAATTCAGTATTCTCTCGGAGACACAAAAGCAAGCAGAAATGTATACATAGTAAAAACTATAATACCTTGTACTGCTTTTCTTATGTTCTCTGCATCTTCAGATGGGGAAGGGACAAAGGCTGGAACTGAGATGGAAGCCATGGAGGTGCCAGATGCTGCTCCTCCTTCCTCTCCCGGAGCCGAGGAGGAGAGACAATTGGAGAAGTGGAGGAAGAGGAGATTAACGGGAGGGATGTTATGGATGCACTCAAGGCCGCAGCAGCAGCACCAACACATGGCACGCGCCTACAGAGTTGAAAGCTCCACCTGCGATGAGCTTTGCCTAGTTATTTTTTCCCCTTTTGTTTCTTGGTGTGTTTGCTTGGTGATGTTCTTTTCATTCATTTTAGGTTCTTAGTGACCGGTTTTAATGTGATTTAACACATAATTGGAGAGCATTGGCTAGTGGGTTAAATATACTGCATACAGCTCACACTAGGGGTATTTTGGGGTTTTGTAATAGGACAATTACTTAGTAATGAATTTATCCATTTCCATTTTCCCTTATTCAGATAAGTTTTGTGTGTAATGCTGTATAGACCTGCTTTTCGGACTTGTTCATATCCTCTTGGATAATTAAAAGAATAAATTGCACTTTGCACTAGGTAGCTTGTCGCTTGTTTCATTTTGTACCAGAGTTAACTCATATTTTCACTTTGCACTAGTTCAACTTTGTTTAGCTCAAACCAGCTCTACGTAACAATAACATACCCATTCCCTCCGTTCTTCCTGAACCTACCCAGACTCTGACCGCTAATGTGCAAAACTTACTTGATTCTTTGCGTGAAAATGATAACGCTAGTTTTGTTATAAAAAAATATTTTTATATTTTATTAATAATATTTAGAAATATATAGTAGAAAAGGTAATAATCAAATATGTGTATTAAAAATTATGTCGATGTTCAAAACGATAAGTAAAAAAGAATAGTGATAATACTAATTAGTCTTATTATCCCGGTAGAATAGACTTCATCATTATCTTGGGGAAGAAAAAAAATCCGACACTTTCCTTGGTCTTTATTTGTTCTCTGGTGAACGTCGTGTCTTTTTTTTTTTTAAAGCTTGAGGGGCCTATTGCTCTAGTACTCCCGTCATTATTGGGGAAGATAGCATGTTCAACAAAAATACAAAAGTGATAAGTAGTGACAACAATTAGCAAGGAACAGAAAAGTAATATTTTTCATATTGGAAATGAAAACTTTGGAACATGTTGCATTGCTTAGCCGGTAAGGTTTCCTTCTCAAAAAAAGACTAAAAAAAATTCTCTGGAAACTACGTACATTGCATCCACCATGCAAAGATTTGTATCTTGTTTAGAATTTAGCCCATCGTTTAAAAGAAGAAACATTATGGGCTCTAAGATAAATAAAATCAAGAGCCTTTCCAATGTGGGGCTTGGCTTGCACGCACGTTTCGTACCACATTTCAGAAAGCATTTCAAGTTCTTTCTTCTTTCCATGTGAAACTCACGCACTTTGTTTTATCTCTTCTTCTTCTCTTACTTTCTTAAATTCGATCTTTTTCAGTGGAAGCTGCTTGGAAAAGCCGTACCAGCAAAAAATAGTGAGGTTGAAAATGAGGGTCAGTGAAAATGAATAGATAAGCGTATATAATTAAGGTACATCCATTTGTTTTCAAATAACTGTGCAAAAAATTATTTTCAAACAAAAACGAGTCAAAGGACAGTTGGCAATGTTAGAGCTGACTGTAGACCTTCCTGCTTAGAATATTAAAAAAACAAGTGTTCTTGTGGATCAAACTGATCTGATTAATGGTTTTTAATAGCAAAGTTGCCCAAATATAATTTGGTTGCCAACGCATAACCAGGCCATTGACAAAAGATGCATGAACAACTGCAGTTCATTAGTGAAACTAGAATCATAGGCGTGGCGCCACGCCGCGCCAGCCACCGTACGTACCAAAATAAAAGAGACGATAATTCGTGAGGAGTTTTTTAAAAAACCAGGGGGCAAAAACGTATTTTCAGAAAAGGCAAAGGGGTTATTCGCAAAAAATAAGGACCTGTTAAAAAAAGCGGGGGCAAAAACGCATTTTCGGAAAAAGCAAATGGTCTTTTTGTAAAAAACCGAGGACCTGCACGTAAAAAAACGGGATCCGTGCGCAATTTCCGAAAAAGCGGGGGGCCATCCTGCAAAACGGAGGGCTAAAAACGGCGAGACCTTTTGTAAGAATCAAGGATCATCGTAATTTCGGGAAAAGGCAAAGGCTTTTTCGCAAAATGCCTCCCGACAAGATCTTGAAATTTGTCGCCACGCGGCAAGCGAGAACGGCGAGGCGGCGTATGGCGACTCATGCGCGCTTCCCCAGCGTAATAGGGGTTATGTGTGGGCTAGCTATGTGGCAAAATGCCCAGTGTCTAGAAAGAACAAGCGTGACCAAGGTAATGGTTACATCCTTATTATAGAAGTAGCTAAAAGCTAAAACACAAATATATTTCTTTAATTCATAATATCGAGTTTGAGTTACATGAACGTCTACAATGGCTTATATAGTTACTAGCTGAATGTTCGTACGTTGTTACATATTTTTAAATTTTATTATACTATATGTTTTAAAACTTACGGTGATAAAAATTTTTAGAATATGCATACAAATATGTTCTAAAAGTTTTTAAATCTGTCAAGTAAGTCGGAGGCGGAGGATGCAGGGGGAGAGAAGAGGAGTATGGCCCACGTGTCGGCCTGACTTTTTCTACGAGGAGTGAAAGAACTACCTACATGCAGATCTGGATGGCTGATCTTTGATTAGATGGCTGAAAAGAGAGAAAGGAGAACGGACCGACGACCACTAACTCACATTTTTATAATAGTAAAGATATGACCTTCTTAAGATACCTAAAACAAGAACAATCTGTTTACATAACTTGGACTTAAAAAAAAAGAAACCCTAAATTTTTTGCCGTTGGTTTGTCTTGGAAATTGTGTCGCACACAGATATAATCTAATGCTGGCACTTGATCATTGCTTAGGCTTGAAGTTAACTTTTCAACGATTACAAGAACTCCTGATTCGGACTATACTGGTTACTCCGAATTGAGACCAAATTGGAAATATCTTCTCATACCTTTTCTATTCTTGCTTGGGACACATCCAATCCGTGATAAACAAAGAGTTTGAAGCCTTACAAATGTTTTTAAAGATGTGGAAAAGCAGGAGATCACCCAAAGGTGCTCTAGAAGCCACGTACTCTTCATATTTGGTAATCGGGTGTGCCGTCTCGGACTGCCTGTATCGCCTGCACTTCCATTGCCATTATTATTTTTAAGAAAACTCTAAATCAAGCTCCGTTTGATCCGTTATAAAGTAAATTCCATAAGCTTGCCAAATATATATTTTTTGCATTGCAAACATTAGAATTTGTGCCAAAAGCTTTATGAGCTTCATGAACAAAACTGCAAATACCAAAACTTGATTGATCTTATCTACTCTTGAGCCGACCTCCATGTCTAGCCAGATAAGTGTATATACACTGTATATCTCATCAGTAATCATCTTGTCGTGTATATACACTGTATATCTCATCAGTAATCATCTTGTCGTTTTCCATGCGCCCATTTTCCTCCTGCATGATTGAACAAGGTGACCCAACCTTCAAGGTTAATTAGTTAATATGGCCCCACATTTGAAAGGGACATTAGCCCCACTTGTGTCTAGATGTTAGGACCTACTTATCCATGACAGTACCATGTTTTTTCACATCATACCCCTATTACGAGAGGGGGACTCCCCGTGCGAGGAGGCAGGCCACGTCGCCCGTGCTGCCGCTCCGCCCGGCGCGTGGCTGGAGAATTTTCGTACGGTCGGGGGAGCGATTTTGCGAAAAAGCTTCTGTATTTTTTTGAAATTACGTACAGGTCCTTGGTTCTCACGGAAAGGTCTTTGGATTTTTGCGAAAAAACCCTGCGCACTTTTTTTGCTGGGTAGCGACCCGCTCTTTCCCATAATTACGAACAGACCCTTATTCCTTCCGAAAAAACCCTCGGTTTTTTGCAGAAAAACCCCTCCACTCTCCTTTTATTACGAAAAGGCCCTCGATTTTTTCTGAAAAACCCCTATGCTTTCTTTTTCCTGCGAATTTCCGTCCCTTTTACTTCGGTTCACACGATGACTGGCGTGGCGTGGCGCCACGCCTACGTGGCTAGTTGTCTAAATGTTCTTATGCTTCTCTTTGCTAGAAGTTTCTGCTAAAAGAAACCCTTGTCAGATCTTTATTATTAAAGACGACGGCAATGTGAACGAGCAAAACTACATGATATTCTTTCTGAACGTAATTTACATTAAGTTAGGTCGTAGAGTGTGCTATTGTTCCATCAAGTATGTTTCTGTTCCTTTCTTTCTCCAACAGGACCGTCGCTGAAATAGAATTGATCATTTCTAGTAGGCCAAAATCTGTTTAATTCATTGCTTATTTTGCTTCTCTCCAGCGGCCAGAAACTGGATTACATACAATAGTCTGAAACGCTGTATGATTTGATGCCAAGAAGCCGAAGAGAGCTAGCTACAATGGAGTGGATGTCTGGTTGACCTTACAACAGACGCTTCAAACAGAAGCTGTGTTTCCTATTATCAACTTTGTAGAAAACAACCCTTCCTGTGATCATATTTAAGGCAGTGTCGCAACAGCCTTAAATTGAGTAAGGCCCTGCTCAATACAGCTTAAGCTTATTGGCTTAAGCTTTTTTTTGCACTATTCATAATTTTGTTTTTTTCTGAATTTTTGACTTTTTTTTGAGCTTTTTTGTCGATTCTTTTTTTTCTCGTATTCGTTTGCGTTGTCTGTGATGGGCTAGCATATTTTTTATTTTTTTTTAATTTTTTTAAATTTAATTATGTCAAATAAGCCTCTCTCACCTGATGTTTTTTCACCACCACCACAAGTGTTTTCAGCCATAAGCCTTCAGCTTTCAGCCGAACCGATCACCACCTAAGACATGAACCAACCCTGATTTGATAAAAAAAATGATGATGCTGGTGCCAATGATAAGGATGCCAACATGGATTGCTATCAATTCAATAGTTTTTGCTCATCTCTCTCTCTCTCTCTCTCTCTATTAAAAAAGTTCAATTGCTTTTTTTTTTGCAGATAACTAAACACTTGGATTGTAAATTTTGAAATGAGAATTCTGAATACACTACAAGCCCACTGATAATTCTGAAAATAGGCAATTAAAATCGTATAGTTCACTTTTTTTTAGAAAAAAGACAATTTGCCCAATTGGTGGAGGAATATCAAAAGATAAAAAACAATAACATAAACTTATACTACTACAGAAAATTTGCCCAATCCGATCACGCCCTGCTCTCCTTCCCCGACTTTCTTGCATCCGTCAGCTCGACCTGATCATCCGCCATCGACGGAGGCGTCTCGCTGCCGCTCAAGACAGGGAAACAGTCCTCACCCTGGTTCTTATACACAATATGCACAAAGCGGAAGAAGCAATTGTGGCATTGAGAGATCGATGGATAGCATTGCCGTTCAAGCGAACGATGATTCGAGGAATCTTATAATGCTATCCTCTACGAGATTATGAGCTATGCTACTGATCATTTGCCCATGCTGGAGGAGGAAGTGCCGAGGACAAGGACAATCTTAACGGCGTTCGAGAACTCGGTGAGCTCCTCCAAGTCCCAAAGTCGAAGAAGAAGCGTACGAAGCCCAGAAGATTAGAATCTGGGAATCTCTTTATATCTACGACTTTTGTAATAAATTTGCCTCGAATTGAAATTAATAAATTTGCCTTTTATTTGTGATCTCCTGTCTCTGTAGTTGAGTGATTGTCATTATGACAGACGGTTTTTATTACAAACCGTCTGTGATAATGCCAGATTATCACAGATGGTTTTAATACGCACCGCTCAGGATACTAAAGTATCACGATGGTTCATCGGTAACAACCGCCGTGATACTCGTTTTCTCCGAAAGCCGCCTACGCACGGTGTCCAAATTAAAACCGTCGTGTTAGTGTCGGTCACAGACGGTTTTGTCAAACCGTCTGTGATTGGCCGTCTAGTATTAGGCTTTCTGTAGTAGTGTTATGTAGTAATGATTTGAGAGATGATATGTAGAATCGAAATGGTAATTTTTTACTATTATTTGCTCAGTTTTCATTATTGGAGACAAACTTGGTCGGTTCATGTGATGTGCTCTTCCATATCCATGTACCATGATAAGATAGGGCCTTCATATGCAGCAGATCTTCCAATGTTGGAATTAATCTTGTTTTTGGTAGGAAATATTAAGTTTTGGTAGGATTCGTAGAGTTTGTTGTATACAAGTATGAGTCAGTTCCGTAGTAGAAACTGAGTCGGGTTGGTGAGTCCGTTTATGAATCTTGTAATTAGCCTTTATAAGGCAGAGTTCAGTTCTGTAATCGTAACAAGAAGCATGGGTGGACCCAGCCCAATTCATGGGTATTTAATCGAATACCTAAAATTTTTAGTAAAAACCCATTATATATAAGGTATAATACATATATATACTAGTAGTTGGGCCAAATTCATTCTGTTCACACCCAGTTAACCCAAATTGATGCTCCTTTTGGCCCATTCCCCCTCCCATCGACACTAGCCCAGACCCATTGTCATCCTATTCATACCTAATTGTGAGATTGTGTCTCACTCAGTCTCTCCTCCATCTAGCGTCTGATCGTCTCTCCATCTCTCGGCACTCGGCTAGCGCATAGTAGCGGTGGGTGTCTGTGCCCCTAGTTCTAGTCTTCTGGAGACGGCGTAGGTGGCAAGGGGGCCGGAGGCTGCGTAAGTGGCAGGAGCGCTGGGGGCCGGAGTGGCTACCGACCAAGCGAGCACCGCCGCACTACTGAGCTCAGAGACCGGGACGATTCATCCTCTCCGACCGACGACCCCCATGCTGTAGAATCTAAATGCGTAGACGGTAAATCTGCTCTGCTTGTGTGCCCCTAGAGTTTGTAGTTTTGTATTTCCGAGTTAAGTGGATGATAGATCCGTGGATGACTGAATGGATGTAGATTTGGCATATGTTTCTTCTTTGTTTCACTTTTGGTGCTTACATCTTGTTTAGATGTGGTGTATTACTAGATTTGGCTTAGTTATCTTTAAATTAGTGGTTATGCCTTATGAATTGAAATCCATGTTCTCCACATCTTTAAGTTTGAGTAGCCTATATCTATATGTCAAGTATTTCATAGGTATGAGCTACTGAGCTTCATGTCATGCCTTCATCTAAGCTCTTTGCTGTGAATCTGTGAAATAAGATCCTTAGCTGCAGACGAATTATCGCTTATGAATTATTGAAATACATATTCTTCACCTCTTACCTGTGATTCTGTGAACAAATAGTTTCAAGTTGATTTTCACTGTCCTGATGTGAATGGTAAATATAGATAGTTTCAGAAGAGACAATAGGAGCTAAGTGGAATTGCATATTAGTAGAACTAATTGTAGTCTTTCAATCGGTTCCAAGGCACAAAGAATCATCGAGTTAATTTGTGATTTTTAATTATTTTTTAATTTCTTTATATTATTTGAGACGTTGTCCCTAGTATGACCATTTGTACTTTAATTTTTTCTATTGTGGACTTTTATTTTTTCTATTGGACAATATTTTTGTAACTTCGATACCCATTCTAAAATTCCTGGGTCCGCCCCTGACAACAAGAAGGAGAAGTAAATAAGAGCGATCAGTTGTGATCGAGAAGTTGAGGGAGAGAAAAGAAGAGAAAAGCGGAGTGCTTTGGCTCCCGGGAAAAGCTATCGTGTTCGCATATTGTCTCTACCATAGTCAAAGACATACTGAAGACAAGAGGAGCAGAGGAGTTGTGCATCGGAAGTACTTGTACTTGAAGTATTGAGTACCGAGTACTTGCTAAGTGTTCGAAGTCTATGAGCGAGTACAAACTGGAAGGAGTGGTCGTAACCATCAGCGTGGTCGCAACCAACACAACGTGGTCATATCCATCAGAAATTCAGTGGTCGCAACATTGAGTGGTAACATTGAGTGGTCGTAGCCACATCTTAGAGTGGTCAAAACAAGTACTGAGCAGTTGTAAGCGAGTTACGAATACTGAGATCGAAGTTTCGAGTGGTCAAAACCCAACAATTGTTTATCAGAGGCTGTTGATCTTGGTGGTATCTGAAGATCATGGATGAGAAGACGAAGGCCCAGGATGGGCTAATCTCTCTCTAGTACCCTCTCCTGATGATTGACAATTACCCAGTGTGGGCAATGAAGATGAAGGTGAACATGTGCGCCCAAGGAGTCTGAGGTGCAATCGATACGAAGAGGAAGGACAAGGAGGTGGACGACAAGATAGATCAGACAATGCTTGCCACGATCTATCAGGCTGTGCCAGATTCGATGATGCATCAGCTCATCGGGAAGGAGACGGCACGGAAAGCGTGGGAGACGCTTCAGAAGATGCACGAGGGCATTGATCATGTGAAGGAGGTACGGCTCCAAAATTTATGGAACGAGTTCGAGAATCTCCAGATGGGAGAGACCCAGTCTGTGGATGATTTCGTCGGCAAGCTGACTTCGCTGTACAATAAGATTAACTCTCTTGGTGACAAGTTGGAGGAATCTGTGACGGTGAAGAAATATCTGCGCGTGCTTTCAAAGAAATACATACCTTTCATCACCACGCTTATGTACCCCTCCGATCTAGAAAAGAAGAAGATCGAGGAGATCACCGGATCTCTTAAGGCGCATGAGGAGCTACTGAAGGGGTTTCAGTCGCGTAACAAGCAGGGGTCCCAGTCCCATAACTAGCAGGCGTTGCTATTAAAGGGAGATCCTAGAGACAGCGGTGGCTCATCAAGCAGCCGTGGGCGATGGTGCGGGAGAGGCAACTAGAGTGGAGACAAGGCTGGGCAAGGCGGTGGTGAAAGATCTTGTGACAAGTCACATATCAAGTGCTTTTAATATGGTGAATACGGGTACTACGCTCAGAGTGTTGTAGCCACATAAAGTGTTTCAACTGCGAGAAGTACGAGTACTATGCCTCAGATTGCCCAAGCAAGAATAAGGATAAGGAGGTGTACCTCAACCATGCTGTGGAGGATGTTGAGCCGGCACTTCTTCTTTCCTTATGTGTTGAAGAGACATTAGGCATAGTGATGTTGAATGAGAAGAACGTAGTTCCTAAACTATGCACGGAGGAAGGCAACGAAGATCGCACTGATTGGTGGTACCTAGATAATGGAGTCTGCAATCACATGACGGGAGATTGCTCTATGTTCCATGAGCTTGATGAGAAGATTTTGGAAAAAGTTAAGTTTGGCGATGGCTCTATGATGGAGATAAAAGGCAAAAGATCGATGTTGTTGCAATGCAAGAACAACGAACACAAGTTGGTGTCTGCAGTTTACTTTATACTGAGATTGTGCCACAACATACTCAGTCTTGGACAGATGACAGAAGAAGGCTGCAGGGTGGTGCTACAGGATGAGCTCTTGCGTGTCTATGACAAGGACGAAGAGATATTGATGAAAGTGAAAAGATCCCCAAATCGATTGTACAAAATTTTGTTGAAAATTTGTAAATAGGTTTGTCTGAAGAGCAGCTTGGAGGAGCCAGGCGCCGAGCCACATGAGTGCAGATCCCAGGGATGACACACAGCTGGTGTGGAAGGTTTCGACCATGTAGGGCGCAGGAGGCATCCCAGGTGTCCTAGGTGTCCAAAGAAGATACAAGTATCAGATGAGTTTCGAGTAACCGAAAGCTTTTGAGCGGAAAGTCGGAAGTGCACGGTCAAACTTCGAGTTCGAATGCGCAGTAGGAAACGTTCGAGTGCTACTGGTCGAAAGCTCCGAGCAATGCGGTCAAAGAATCAGAGTACGCAACGATCGAAGGTTTTGAAGCACGGAGTGGTCAGAGGTTGCGTGGTCGAAGTCAACAGTGGTATCAGCACACATCACGGGGACCAGCAGGTCTCACTAAAGGAAAAGGATGACGCATCCCTGCGGGAGACAACAAAAGAAATTTTTTGAGCAAAGAAAAATTTTGCTGCATGTGGCGTGGACAGCAGTGGTCCAGGCGGGCCTCACATGCGTGTGTCAGGAGGCTTAGGTATCGGCAAAGCCAAGATGGCCGTGAGAGCAGGTGCTCCAACCTAGATAGGCATGCAAGGAAGGACGAGATTGGTCCAGGTGAGACACGTGGCTAGTGTTCGTTTGTGCAAGGCTCGGGATGGAGCAAATGCAGGCGGAAGGGCGGTATTAGCCCATGAAGGAACGACGCACAGGAGTGCAAGAAAAGGATGGAAGATGAGAGAAGATCTGCGTGATCAGAGTGAAGAAGAAACAAGATTAAGGGGGTGAATGTTGGAATTAATCTTATTTTTGGTAGGAAATATTGAGTTTTGGTAGGATTCGTAGAGTTTGTCGTATACGAGTACGACTCAATTCTGTAGTAGAAACCGAGTCAAGTTGGTGAGTCCATTTATGAGTCTTGTAATTAGCCTTTATAAGGCGGAGTTCAGTTTTGTAATCGTAACAAGAAGAAGAAGTGAACAAGAGCGATCGATTGTGATCGAAAAGTTGAGGGAGAGAAAAGAAGAGAAAAGTGGAGTGCTTTGGCTCCCGGAAAAAGCTATTGTGGTCACATATTGTGTTTCATATTGTCATTACCATACTAGAAGACATACTCGAAGACAATAGGAGCTGTGCATCGGAAGTACTTGTACTTGAAGTATCGAGTACCGAGTACTTGCTAAGCGTTCAAAGTCTACGAGCGAGTAGGACTTGGAAGGAGTGGTTGTAACCATCAGCGTGGTCGCAACCAACACAACATGGTCGTATCCATCAGAAATCCAATGGTTGTAGCATTGAGTGGTCTTAACATTGAGTGGTCGTAGGTACATCTTGGAGTGGTCGTAATTACTACTGAGAAGTCGTAAGCGAGTTAGGACTACTGAGATCGAAGTTTCGAGTGGTCGAAACCCAACACAGAAGTTTCTCAATAACGATTTTCCCTCCTGTTTTACTTATCATTAAATAATACCTTTCTCATGAATTCAATTTTCATATGACCGCTAAAATAATGGTGTCGAAGCAACCATGATGACACGGAGAGGCTTACCAATTTGTGAGCCATTGGTGAACCTACCTATACGTTGCAAGCTTGGAGAATACTTGTAAAGGAGGAGATGACCATATACTAGGCTCAGGGAAGAGATGAGATCCACGGTCATAGCAAGGGTGTTTTGGTGAAGAAGCCAAAATACCAAAAACGACGGTAGGACCAAAGCTGTGGTGCTTAGAGGGCATTGAAAGACTGATTTAGGTCAAGGAGACGCTGAGAAAGTTAAGTGGATGAGAAGCTTGCTCTTTAGCTAAGTGCATAAGTAATGATGAGTGTAAAATCCAGTGTGTGCAGGGTTAATGAGTTTCTCTGGTTGTGCTAATGGATAATATTCATTAGGGTTAGATGCGGGCTAGTTGCTCCATCTATTTAAGTGGGATGTGTTGGAGGCATGTGGCTAATTAACCATCAATTCTTTAGAGTTTGAGAGATACTTTCTTGGAAGGGAAGCTTTGGGCGAGTGCTCTTGGTAGGGAGAGCTCTATCCTCCAGGGTGGAATGGTTGTAAAACATATATCTAAAATTTTGAATAGATCAATCTTGTTCATCCTACGTTATGTGTCATTGTTCTTGTTGATTTTTGTACTTGTTTTAGTTGGTGTTTTTGCCAGCTCTCCAACTCTCTTGATCTTGCTTGGTTCCAAAAATGTGTAAGTGATGGAGATGCCTTATGAGGATTATATTCCATCCATCTTGGGACCAGCTATAGTAAGATCTTAAAGGTTGCCCAATTGGATTTAATTTGATTTGGAGCTCTTCTATTGATACCTTGTTTCTAGTGTTTTGGCTTCGAATATTTGGGTGCTCTTGCATGCTGTCATCTTTAGCCAAGATTCATGCGATCCTTGGATGGATTAGCTTTCTGAGATCCTTAGCAAAGTGTGTGCAAAGTTTCAAATCATTTTGATATGTATTTTGAAGATTACGCTATTTTTTGCTTTGGCTCAGGCTGACTTGCAGGTCTAGAGCTAGGGTGCAGTCTGACTGCACCTAGGCCAACGGTCAGACTAGAGACCGGTTGATTCCGACAGTCAAACCATCATCTCCCAGACCAGTCCAATCACTCCCTCTATAGCAGTTTGACAGGTCCAGGGGAATTGAACTTCATTTGCTTCCGCGTTTTTGTGAGGTATTTGTTGGTGGGCAAATATGATCTTTCTAGCTTCTAATAGCTAGTGAAGAGAAAGTTTTAGCAAACCATTTGGGGAGGTTGAATTTAAAGGCATCATTCATCCCCTCTGTCTGATTGGCATATCGGGTCCAATAGATCTATTTGTAACTAGAGAATTTAGTAAAAATTCCTATAGGACATATATAGTTTTCTACAAAATCTCTATGAAATTTTGACAAAATTCATGCATTTCAAACTAGTCCTCAAACTCTACATGAAATCACTTTGGATGTGCATTATATATGAAAGTTCGAAGATCCTTTCTCATCCACCAACTTAAGATGAACGTAATGCTAACCTTTTCATCTTTTGATCGAATTATACTTTGCGGTTGAGGCTATATTTATGATATATTCATATTCACATATCTAAGGCCATTGGTTTCTATTTCTACCTTCTGCTTACAAAAGCCAATACGAATAGCTAGCTTCTCGGAATGGCTTTTCTACTCCTCTCGCTTTAGGGATAAGGCAGAGGGTCATAGGTGCATCACCCACCCCACTCCTTTTATTCCTGTCACAGGCACACATCTCTCCCTCACTTTTTGCACCACTCACCCCTCTTTTTAAAAATCACTTCTTTCAGGTACTACTATTTATTTTCAGGCAAAAGTTATAAGCTACAGTCAAAAACTATCAGCAAAAACCAATACAAACACCCCCTAAGTCCTACTTATATCCGAATTGATAGTGTCTAGTTTCCTTTCACAAATTAGAGACTATGTCTACCATATGTTCAAATTAGAGTTGTATCTATATTCATATTCACATACATAAGTCCTATTTATATTTGAATTGATAGTGTCTAGTTTCCTTTTACAAATTAGAGGCTATATCTACCATCTGTTCAAATTAGAGTTGTATCTACATGAAAAATCTACACAGTTGCAAGTTATAATTTGTGTGGATTGATATGGCGTGGATTTTTTTTAATTAGCCAAAAATAAAAAACCATAATTAAATATCAAAAACCACAATGCTTTTGAATAAAGCTAAATGATCTGCATCCAACAAAATTTGGATCCTCTGACTTGCAAGTTACATCGATGTGACTTCGGATGATCCTCAAGCGTTGGATCAAAAAAGGACAACGAAGATATGATGTGATAGTGAAAATAGTGCCTACGGCAATACGGCATAGTAGTTTGCGAAATGTGATGTCAGCAAGGGCGCTGCCAAGGATCACAGGATCATGCGGTGCATTAGGGGTGGAGCCACCGAGGCTTCATCAGCTCCGGCCCACCATCTAGTGGCAGGAGCTCCTTAACCCCTTCTCTGATGCCGATGCGTCCGACTATGCCACCATTATGCTCCACCAATGCAACCTTTCTCTTCGATGAGTTTTTATTATAAAACCGTTTGCGTCATCTTGTATTCTAGCATCCAAGCAACCTATCTTTCAAGTTAATTTGATTTTTATGTAGCCAATCGTCGAAAATTGAGTTTTTCTCGAAACTGATCGAATTTGCTCATCGTCGTCGCCCCTCCTTTGTTTTGTAATTTTCGAGTCCAATTCTAATCATTTTCAATAATTTTCTGCAAAAGAATTTGGTCTCCCAGTGAACTGAAGAAACAATCCTGTAATAGCCCTATGCTCCGAGCAACGGTTATTTTTAGAAATTAGTTCATGAGTCATGACCAAGCGCAGGAGAGTTCATTTGCAACGCCGTCTGCCATGATGATGCAAACAGGGTTCATTTTTTAAAATAAGTTTCAGACAAGTTTAAATTTTAAAATAATGTTCAGAATGCTATTTTTAAAAAGTATTCACTGTTCCTTTTATTAGAGCGGATATTGAGAAAACTTGATTAACTTTTTCCTTGAACAAAAAAGCTAGTATTCTACAGACACACACAGTTACAGCATCAAGTGAGAATCTAGTCTCATTTGGCATGCGGGTATGACTTTTATTCAACCGGTTACAATCGTTGACGAAGTCAACGAATACTAATCACTCACACAACTCAACTCTCCCCGTTTCTTGAGCTGCACCAAGAGCCCGCCTTTCATCTTCATTGTCGCCGTCATCTCGTACGCCGGCGGTGCATCCAAGCTCGCTGCCGGCGCCGCCACGTTAACCTTAAACAGCCGTAGCACGGCCGCGACGACCGTCTTCATCTGCACGTACGCCATCTCCTTCCCGAGGCACACGCGCGGCCCAGCGTGGAACACCGGGTACAGCGCCACTTCCACGGCCGCGAACTTGCCGCCGTCGCCGAGCCAGCGCTCCGGCGCGAACTCCAGGCAGTCCTCGCCCCACAGCTTCTCCATCCGCCCCATCGCGTACGCCGAGTAGTTGGCGAACCACCCGGAGCGCACCACTGCGCCGTCCGGCAGCACGTCGTCGGCGACCGCCACCCTCCCGTTGAATGGCACCGGCGGGTACAGCCGCATCGCCTCCGTGATCGCCGCGTGAAGGTAGTGCATCCCCTTCACGTCACCATCACGAGACACCTCGTCGTGGACGCGCTGCTCGCACCGGGGGTTCGCGGCGAGGAGCCAGAAGAACCACGTCAGGGCCGATGACGTCGTGTCCTTCCCGGCCAGCACGAAGCTGACGACCACGTCCCGCAGTAATCGGCGCTTCGCTTCCACCGACGGGAACATGAAGCCGAGCTCGTTGCCATCCTCCTCGTCCATGGCCGCCATGAACCGCGAGAGCAAGTCCGGGTTCCCCTCTTCGCGACCGTTTCTTTGACGCACCTCCTTCGATTCGACGACGGACATGGCGTAGTCGTCGATGACATCGACGGCTTCCCGGAGCCTGCGCGACTTGCCGACGTTGAGAAGCCTCGTGAGCTTCCGCACCCACGTGGATGGCGTCAGCACTCTCGTGAAGGAAATCTCGACGGCCGTGTCGAACGCCGCGAAGAGCGCCTCGTGCCGGGGGTCCGCCCTCTCGAGAAGCGTCGAGCTCTCGACGCCGAACGCGACGTGGCAGATGTTGTCGAACGCGAACCGGCGCAGCGCGTCCTGGAGGTCTACGATCTCGCCGGACCCCGCGGCGGCGTCAAGGAAGGGCAGGAAGCGGCGGTGGAGGTGTACGGCGAGGACGTCGTCGGTGAAGCGGCGGAGCGAGCGGGAGGTGAAGGCGTAGGCCGCCACCTTGCGCTGTAGGCTCCAGAGGCGGCCGTCGGCGCCGAAGAGGCCGTCGCCGATGAGGTCGGACATGGCGGCGCGGAAGCGCGGGCCCCTGACGTAGTTGCCGAAGTTGGCGCGCAGCAGGTGGTGGACGGAGGCCGGGCTCGCGGTGGTCACGGCGTGGCCGACGCCGAGGGGCCCCCACGCCTCGATGGCACTGGACGGCGCCGCGCGGAGCAGGTCGGTGTACCAGTCGAAGAAGCGCCGGCGGTTGCGGATGAACTCGACGGTGTTGCCCAGGACGGGGTTCGGGTGCGGACAGTGGGCCGTCGTTCTTGGCTTCGGCGGAGCAGCCCCGCGGCGGCGCCGGAGATAAAGGAAGGCGACGGCGAAGAGGAAGAGGAGTACATAAGCGAGGTGTGTGATCTCCATGGTGGCTCCGTGCTTCAGCTTGGAAATTTCGTATCCTCGACTCTTTCAAGTGAAGCTGCTAAGGCTGACGTGCGATGCGTTGATATCTAAGCTTGTATATTGTCGTGTTCGTCTAGATGTTCGATCAGAATACCAATTTACAGGAAGAAACCCTTCAATTCCTACAGGAATCGGGAAAACTTATCACGCTGAATCGGGGCCTTAATTCTGGTGCTTTGCATTGGCAGTGGCTTCCAACTTTTCTTATTTCTTCATGGCACCAACGGGAGAAATGTCTTTGCGTCGTAGTTTAGAGTTTTTTTTTTTTGAGATCAGGAGTAGAACAAGATCATACTCATAATGCACGTATTCAACACCACATATACCTACGTGGATACATCCAATATACACGCTTTAATCACTAAACAAAGCGTAGTTTGGAGTTTGGATTAGCTAGGGGCCGGCATACTGTATTATGTGGACTTTGTGACGACCCGTGCTCACGAAACCGCGTCTTGGGAGGTAAAATCGGAATTTGGCTGGCTCTGGTTTCCGCCCGGAAACCTGTCTGGTTTGTCCAGTGAATTAATTTTGAATCTCAAAATTTTCATAATCTTGCGAGTAGAAGATGGGGAATAAGACGTACACCTCCGGTCACAAAAGAGCAATGTTTTAGATATGAACACGGTCCTTTAAATATAATTTTGATCACTAATTTATACAAAATATATTTATAAATATAATAAAAATATAATTATTGTGGCTACTTACCAAACAGTAAAGTGAGAGAGTAGTGTAGTGGAGATGATGGATGAACAATACTTGCCCCTTCCCTATGTCTAGGGCCTGTATATATATTTCCATGAAGTGTGTTTTACAATCATATCCTTACACTCATGTGTCTTTTATAGGGATATCTATGCCATTACACACATCATATTTTAGGCTTTACAGCCCTTCAGCAGGCCAGATGGGCTTAGATAGGGGCCACCCCTACAACATGAGCCTCTCATGGTGAAGGGATTCACGAGCCGAAGCCATACCACTAAGCCATTTGGCCCCCTCCGTTCCCGCGGCCTATGATCTTCTATGATGCTGGGCGGAAATGATTTTGTTGATGCAGGCCAGCCCCGCGCCGCGGACACGGAGTCGAAGTGCATGCCGGACTCGTCCCTCGGACGCGGAGTCGAGGTGGAGATCGGACTCATCCCTCAGACGCGGAGTCGAGGTGGAGGTCGGACTCGTCTCATGGACACGGAGTCCAAGTAAAGCCCGGCGGCCCACGACCCGATGATGGTGTTTTAATGGAGCCAAGGACCGCGTCGGCCGCTGGTGCGCAACGGAAGTTGCACCATGCGCTGGCGCAGAGTGGGACACGCGGCAGCGCCGGATTGGCGCCCCATGGGATGTCAGGCGGCCACACGACCGCGGTCGTGCGTTCCTTCCCAAGGTTGTGGGACACGTGGCGAAACGGGATTGGCGCGTCGTGGGATGTCAGGCGGCCGCACGATCGTGGCCGTGCGTCCATTCCCGAGGTTGCGGGACACGTGTGCGCGCGCGTTCGGGCAACCAAGCAGCTTCGGCTTCTGCCAGTTCCGCTTCCCGGTCTGGAGCGTGGAGAAGAAGGTGTCTGCTCCAACATACTGGGGCAGAGCCTCATGACGGAGGAGACCATCCGATCTCTTCTGCGCAAGGGGAAGCTGTCCGACCGCGGCGCGGTGCGACTGCCTCCCAACGACGAGATGGAACCCCATCTAGCAAAGTCAGAGGCGGTCGTCTTCGTGGCGTACCTAAAAGCCGGACTGCAGATCCCGTCGGCGATGCTCATCGGCGACATTTTCCGGACGTACGGGCTGGAGTTGGCGCAGCTGACTCCAACGCAATAGCACGCCTGGCTGTGTACAACTGGACGTCGCGGACAGAGGGGGCTTTGGCCAATACCCACACAACTCGACGCGGGCGAAGTGGGAGTCGAACTGGATGCGTCGGTGGTTCTACCACCGTGTGGTGAGCGGCAACCGTCTTCGCTGGACGGGTCAGCCTATGGTGTTTAATACGTCGCCGTCGGTGCCCGTTGAGCGTGAAGATGAACAGAGGGTGCGGAGGCTCGTTGGAATTGCCCTCCGCTTCAACATGCGAGACCTCGCCGAAGAGTACATAATGTATGGGGTGGCCCCGCTCGCGCAACACTGGCACGTCCAGCCCGGCCCCGTCCGTCCTGACGGGGTTCGCATGTCTGTATCTTCACTGTCGAAGTCCTCCAATCCTCGTAAGCTCTTCAGCTGCACCCTTCGCACGAGATTACCTTCATACCTTGCTATAACCTCCTCCTGGTTGTGTGGGTAGGGCTCCTCCTTGAGGACACGGAACGCGCGGCGGTGGTGTTCCTTGGACCGTACGTGGCCAAGGAGCATAGCCTTCACGAGTCTGTGATGGCGAATCTCAGGCGGATAAACCGAGTGTTTGAAGCTCTGGCATTCCTGTGCCAGAATGCGCCACTCCGACCGCGAGCCGAGCTCGCCCCCAAGACAGCGACAAGGGGAAGGCATCTCCACCCGCCGAAGGGCTCGGTTACCCGCCGCCGGATCGAGCACGGCGACCGTCCCGGTTGGAGAGCCCGCCAGAGCTAAAGCTACGACGGTCACCGACTCTGATTTGGTGAATACGCCAACTCAGACCTGGAGGCAGAGGCGGATCGCCTGGCGCATGGCAACAAGGAGTCCTTGGGTGGCCGGAGTGTTGAGGGGCGCAACACGGACGCACTGGAGGACGAGGCTTCGTCGCCCACACCCGCCTCGTAGGCCGAGAAGGCGTCCCCGAAGGCCCACACTTCGCCTGTGAGGCTAGATGGGGACTTCGAGCTGGCGATTGGGGAACGTCGGGGTTAGACTCCTACACGGAAGCTGCCCGGCCTGAAGAGGAGCCCGCTGCCCAAGATGCCGGCGGCGACACCGTGGTTCAGTCGGAGGCGGATCGAACACCTAGACGGTCTTCCTCGCTCCGCGACGATGGTAGGCGCAACACATTTTCTCCCCGCGACTTTGCGAAGCTCTCTCCGATCTGCTCCCTAACACCATCGTTGACATCAGCCGAAATACGGTCTCCGGGACGCGGACAAGGGTCGAGCAATGGTAGCGGACGCAAAGCTTCCAGCGCACCCACCCCAGATGCGACATCGACCCCCACTGCCATGGATGTCGCTGGCACGGAGACTTGGCGCATGGCCGTCGGCTGCGGGAGACGTTGCGGGCTCTGTAAGCGGCCGCCAACTGCGGGAGACGCTGCGGGCTCTATAAGCGGTTGTCAACTGCGTGGACACCGGACTAGACCGGCGGGCGCTGGCGTCGTGCGGCTCAGAGCTGCTGGAGGGCGCGCTCGAGGCCACCGAGATGAGGGTAAGTGTTTTACCCTTGAATTACACTTGCGTTTGTGTTTGGGACTTGGATGACTGCTATGTTGTGCAGGCTCTTGCCCTTGCACGCGCTCTGCAGGCGGCCCGCACTCACGAGTGGGGGTCATTGGAGGACCGACTTCGCACCGCCGAAGAGGCCAATGTCGCCGTGGAAGAAGCCAACGCCGCCAAGGACGAGCGCATCCGTTTCCTTGAGATGGAGGTCGCGAAGGCGATCACGGAGGCTTGGGCGTTTGTGGAGGAGGCGAAGCAGGTGGCCACCAAAGAACGCGACGGGCTACTCCAGCAGATTGCGGCGCTGGAATAGGAGAAGGCCCAGCTGGCCGCGTCACTTAAGAATAGGGACCAGGCTTTGATCGATGCCTCTGTGGCGGTGTGGAGCTCGATGGAGGTTCTGTAGAGCACCCTCTCTGACCTCTCCGTGACTGTGCCGCCCCGCACCTTCGGCCCCGAGGAACTACCATGTACTCTCCGGCGTATCGGGGAAGCCTCCGGCCTCGCCCACAGCGCTGCGCGGTCCTTCAGCAACCACTGCTTGATGGTGACGACGTGCCTCGCCCTCGCCCTCCTCCATCATCGGGGATGTCTTCACGTGGGCGAGCTGGCCAACCCCCAGCTGGACATGTTAGCAAGAGCCGGGGTTATGTCGGGCGCCATGCACGCCATCCGCCGATCCGCCCGGGCCTTCCATCAAAGCATCTGGGTCTACATTGGCGAGGCCACAGCGAAGGTGGTGATGCGACGAACTCTGCGGGGCAACGTGGACTTTGGGAAGTGGCTCGACGAAGTCCTGCGGCGCGATGAAGATGGCGTCGCCAGCTCGGAACGTGGCGTCGACCCGCAAGTGTGACGCCGAAGTCCTAGTGGTGTAGAGGTGCGTTGCCATGTATCCGCTAACTATGTAACACGGCGCCACCTGGCCCATCTTTTTATGAATGAAATGAAAAAATTGCTCAAGTGTTTTGATCATGTGTGCTGTTTTGCTACGGGCAGGTGCTTGACCGGGGCCGCTTGCTAATTTCGGACCTTATGGTCCGGCGGTGCCTTCGGCATTGGGGGTGGGCGGAGGACTCCTTGTGCTTCTGGGAGACCTGGAGTTCAGTGGGGGGAGAGACTTCGACACGAGAGTACGTTAAGATAGAAGAGCCAGACGGGTAGTAATCGTCACTGCCCAAACGCATTTGTAAACGTTACTCTTCTCAAGTGTAATAACCAAACGTCTCTGTAAACATTACTTGGCAAATGCAATGAAAGCCTCGGTCGAAGCAAATATGTGCCCTTGCCATTGTTCTGTGTTCTCACGCATCTTCAACGGACGTATAGGACTTTCGATGCGAAGCGGTCTTCGCTGGCCTAGCCCTCAAGCATAGTGCGTGATACGCATGAGGTAGGATAGAAACAAAGGACTAGGACTACTAGCTTAAGCTTTATACTCCGAAGAGTGTGCGCGGAGGCTTGCCTCCGCGTGTCTTATTTATACTCCGAAGAGTGCGCGCGGAGGCTTGCCTTCGCGTGTTTTATTTATACTTCGAAGAGTACGCGCGGATGCTTTCCTCCACGCATCTTATTTATACTCCGAAAAGTGCGCGCGGAGGCTCGCCTTCGCGTGTCTTATTATTTATACTCCGAAGAGTGTGCGCGAAGGCTTGCCTCCGCGTGTCTTATTTATACTCCGAAGAGTGAGCGCGGAGACTTGCCTCCTCGTGTCTTATTATTCATACTCCGAAGAGTGCGCGTGGAGGCTTGCCTCCGCGTGTCTTATTATTTATACTCTGAAGAGTGCGCGCGGAGGCTTGCCTTCGCGTGTGTTAGTTATACTCCGAATAGTGCGCGCGGAGGCTCGCCTCCATGCGTATTATTTATACTCCGAAGTGTGCACGCAACAGCTTGCCTCCGCGTGTCTTATTTATACTCCGAACAGTGCGTGCGGAGGCTTGCCTCCACGTGTCTTTACACAGGACGAGACGCGTTTCGCAAACGGTATCCTTTATTGATTTCCTGTTCGCGCAAGCAAGCTATTACAAAGGATAGGGTGCCGGCTGTGTCGAGGCTATCCCTTCAATTTCATGCATAGTATCGCCGCAGCCGGTCTGCATTCCATGTGTGACGGAGAGTTTGCCCTCCAACATCGCGAGGTGGTACGCTCCGCGCTGCAAAGTCGTAGCGACGATGTAGGGGCCCTCCCACTTGGATTCTAGTTGCCTACCGTCGCTGCATGGAGTGCCATTTTGAGGACGAGGTCTCCTGACTGGAATTCGCGTGAGTACACGGTGCGATCGTGCGCACGCGCTACTTGGCACGCGTACTTCACGGCATGCTGGATGGTGCTCAAACGATCCCCGTCGAGAAGGTCGAGGGACAACTCGCGCTCTTCCACTAGTGCCTGGACAAGAACCCTCCTCGAATCGGCCTTGATTTTCTCTGGTGTGACTGCCTCATCGCCGAAGAGAAGTTTGAATGACGTGAACCCGGTCGGACACGTTACCGTCGTGCGGAGGGACTTTTTGACTCCAGCGGAAATGGCACCACTTGCCCCTCGGTAGGCCGATAAGGCGCTTTTTGACTCCAGCGGAAATGACACCATTTGCCCGCTCGATCGCTCCGTTGGACTACGGATGCGCAACCTAGGCAAATCGAAGCGTGATGCCCATGTTGTCGCAAAACGCCTTGAACGGAGCGGAGTCAAACTGCAGGTCGTTGTCGACGGTAACCTCCCTGGGAACTCCGAAGCGGCATATGATGTTTTGCCAGATGAAACGCTGCATGACCGCGGAGGTTACCCTAGCCAATGCGACAGCTTTGGGCCACCTAAAAAAGTATTCCAAGGCGACTACGACAAACCGAAGATCTCCTGGGGCGCGCGGGAGTGATCCAACGACGTCAATGCCCCAACGCGCCAACGGCCACACCAGCGGGATGGGCTGCAAGCTCATCGGAGGTTTGCGAATGACTCGTCCCATCCACTGGCTGTCCTGACACCGACGCACTAGGTCCTGCGCATCTGGGATGGCCGTTGGCTAGTAGAAACCTTGCTTGAATGCCTTGCCCACGAGGGACCTCGGTGTGATATGCGAGCCGCAGAGCCCCGCGTGAATCTCGGCGAGGAGGCGCTTTCCTTCGCTGCGCAAGAGGCATCGCAAGAGCGGGGCGCAGACTCCCCGCTTGTAAAGGATGCCATCCAGCACCTGGAAGGATCTGTCACGAAACTACAGACGTCGCAGCTCGAGGGGGTCGTCCGGCTCGGCTATGCCTTGCAAAAAGCTGTAAATGGCCTCTCGATAGTCGCCCTATTGGGCAATTTGATGAACGAGGGTGGCATCTCAGTTGTCTTGCTCGATGGCTGCCGTGGTTAGGACCTCGTAGAATGCCCCCTCTAGTAGGGGAATTTGCTGGTTGGCATCCATAGCGAGGGCATCCGCCTGCTCATTGTTCGCTCGCGGAATAGCCTTTACCGTGACGCCCAAGAAATGATGTTCTTTCGCTCTTACCGCTGCCAGATACTTAGCCAAATTGGGGTCCTTGGCTTGATAGGATTTGATGACGTGGCCCGCGATCAATCGCGAGTCGGTGCGGACAAGGACCCTCCGGGCGCCTAAGGCCTTAAGCTTTGCAAGGTCGAAGAGCAGTGCTTCGTACTCGGTGGTGTTGTTTGTCGCCAGGAACCCGAGACGTGCCGAATGCAGCAGACGATGCTCCCCGGCGTGGTGACTACTACGCCCACCCCCGTACCCGGAGTGGCATAGGCTTCGTCGGTATTGAGGGTCCACACCGGATCTTTTGGTTGCTGCGCATGCTGCTACGCCGGTGGAGTCCACTCGGCGAGGAAGTCCATGAGGATTGGGACTTTATTGTTGTGCGCAAAGCATACATCAAGGAGAAAGGTGTGAGCACGGTCGCCCACTTGCCGATACGTCTCGAGTTTGGCGTACCGCGTCTTGCCGCCCTGGAGGGCCTCGGAGAGGAAGTACAAGGGCCGCTAGAGGGCACGTTCCTCGAGGACGAGGGCTGCGCTGACTGCTGTTGCAGTGGCACGTGAGGTACAACAGGAGGGGAGCCTCTGATGCTGGGTAACTAAAGTGGGAAGGCTTGCGAGGTGCTTCTTGAGGTCGTCGAAAACCTTCGTACAATCGTCATCCCAATGGAACCCGTCACAGCCCCGCATGGTCTTGAAGAATGGCAGGCCTCGTTCGACCGCCCTAGATAAGAAGCGGCTCAATGCAGCCATGTGCCCAGTGAGCATCTGGACCTCGCTCGTCGTCTTGGGTGGCTCCATGGAAAGGATCGTGTAGACTTTATTGGGGTTTGCCTGAATGCTGCGCCCAGACACCAGGAAACCCAGGAGCTTTCCCGCTTGCACGCCAAAAACGCACTTGTCGGGGTTGAGCTTGATGCCCGCTAGCTTGAGGTTGTCAAAGGTCTCCTGAAGATCTTGACTGTGGGAGGCTAGCTGCCTAGTCTTTACAACCACATCATCGACATAGACTTCGACATTCCTCCCAAGCTAGGAGGCCAGCGCGAGGGCGACGAAGCATGTGAAGGTTGCATTTTTCAGGCCGAAGGGCATCCTGACAAAGCAGTACGTCCCTATCGGCGTTATGAAGCTGGTATTGTCCTCGTCGTTCTTAGCCATGCAGATTTGGTGGTAGCCCGAATATGCGTCGAGGATGCTCATGATATCACACCCTGCCATGGCATCCACCAGCTGATTTATACGCGGCAACGGGTAGTTATCCTTTGGGCATGTCTTGTTGAGGGCAGTGAAATCGATACACATGCACCAGGCACCGCTGGCCTTCTTCACCAGCACCGGGTTGGCGAGTCAGTCCGGGTGCTGGACCTCGCGGATAACCCTGGCCTGAAGGAGCTTCGCTATCACTGCCTTGGCAGCGTGTTGCCGTTCAACTGACATGCACGGAGTCTTTGCTTGACCGGCTTGGCGTCGGGGTGGTCCGCTAAAGTGTGGTTTGGGACCACGTGAAGACATCCGTGTTGTCCCGAAGTACCCAGAGTAGTTCTTGCTCAACCTCCGGGGAAAGGCCCTCGCCGATGGACACGCAGTGATCTTCGGCATGTAGGGGCACTCTCTTAACCCCGTCGTCCGGCCGGGGCTTGGGCGTCCATCCCGGGGTGGAAGGCGTGTCTGCTCTGGGAGTATCCGTGAGCGCATGCACCTTCTGATGCGGGCCCCGAGTACCGAGCTCTATTTGCCGGGTGAGGTCCTGGTCACCGAAAGTGGATCCTTGCGGGTCTGGGAGCTTCATGCATAGGAAGTCGTGGTGCAAGACAGCTCCGAAGGAGTTGAGGGTTGGGCACCCCAATATGCCATTGTACGGGTACGAGAGATCCACGACGTCGAAGGTGACATCTTCACTCCGCGAGTTGTCGCCAGGCTAAAGAGACTTGCGGTACAGATCGGCCCGAGCCTTGATGGTGACCCCGAAGCCCTACAGTGGGATTCCCGAGGGACCTAACTGGCTTCGGGGATCCCCATCTGGTTGATGGCTGTCGCGAACAAAATGTCGACAGAACTGCCTCTGTCGATTAGGACACGCTTAACGTCGCAGCCTGCGATAGTGGCATGGATAACCAGGGGGTCCTGGGGGGAAGTCCACACCCTCCGCATCGGCAGGCATGAATGTAACGTCATGCTGCGCCCATGTTGGCGGTGCCGGCGCTGGGTATGCTGCCACATGGTGCAGCCGACGCACGTAAGCTTTCTACTACCGCGCAGAAGAAAATTCCATAGAGGAGCATACGGAGATGACGTTTATGACGCGGCGCTGGCCTCCCTCCGTGGCCTGTATCCTTTGGGGGCCCTCTTGGGGATGCTGCATGTGGGCCACCGCTGGTGGCCCCGCTTCCAGAGCTCTGTCCCTAGCGACGCTTTGGCGAAGCATCGCGATGGTGGGACATGTCCGCGTGAGGTGATCCCTGCACCATAGCTCGTACTGCTGGTTGTCTGCTGCGCCGTAGGCCCTATCGTCTCGGCCCCGACTACGCCCGCATCCCCGGCCTCTGCGATCCCGCCCTTGACCAGCGGGGACGCTGTCATCGGGGCCACCCTCGATGTCGAAGACGTACCAGGCCCTCTAAGACCTGCGCTGGGTACACTTGGGCTTGTCATTCGACAAATCCTGCTTGCGTTGGAGGTGTCCTTCGAGGGGTCCTATTTGTGCTTGGGGTGCCCTTCGAAGATTCTAGCTTGGGCTTGGAGGTATCCTTCGGTGAGTCCTCCGCCTGATTGGCGTCAGAGTTTTCACCCTTGCGCCGCTGTGCATCCTCCTCCACCCCGCGTACTCCTCCATTTGTCGAAGACCTTAGCCACCATCTTTATCGGCAGCGCGCGTTGTACTCGGCTAGCGGTTGTTAGGTGCACTTGATGTGAGAGTTTGGGGGATAAAGATCGCTTCCATCAATGACAACACTGCCATGAGTGATCTTACCATGGATAAACTTACTTAAGGTTGAAGACGTGCGAGATTGATTTTATCTCACGTCTTTCCAAGACAAACTTGATGGCACTTGTGGTTGACATTTCTCAAAGTATCTCTTCAAATTTCTTGGACTTTGACTCTTCTGGATTTTTATTATCCACCTTACACTCTTTGAGTGATGAGCAGCTAGAGAGGCTATCTGAGGATGACATAGCCCTCCTATCCACAAAATCCATGAGAGCCTACAATAAGGTGTGGAATAAGAGGAGAGGTGACCCTATCACATGTTTTGAGTATGGTGTGCCGAACCACATTCAGACCAAGTGCCCCAAACTGAAGAGCAAGGAGGACTTTCAGAAGCACCCTCTAGCTTAAGACACGAAGGCCAACAAGCCCAACTATCGCAAGTTCATCATTCAGGTCCCCGCCACTCTTGAGAACATCGATATGAGCTATGCATACTCGAGGATGGAGCACGATGAAGATGACTCCCATGTCAAGAAGAAGACTCATGACTTTACCAGCATGTGCTTCATAGCCAAGGGTAGCACTGATGTTGACTCCTCCGACGAGCCCTACATTAATCCCGATGAGGTATGCCCCTCCTCCAAAGAGATGAAATATGCTCTTGCTGCTTCTAAACAACAACTGAAGAAACAAGCTAAAATAATTAGGAATCGGGATATTAGATTAATAACTTGAATCTAGAAGTTGTTAGGCTCAAATCCATTAATCATGATGATAATTGTGAATCGTCCTTGTACTTGTATGATAAAATGACTAATTCGAAATCTCTCATTTCTTTGTTGTTGGTCAACTTATGAATGTTCTAGATGAAGTAGAATCTCTCAAATCTAGTCATGATCATGATTACTTGGATGCTATTGCTTTCGATGTGATTCTTGTAGATGTTATTCCTTCATCTTGCTCAAATTGTGCTTTGCTTGAACTAAAATTGGATAATGCTACTATGGAATTGTTGAAATTTAATTATAATCATACTTGCTCTCATTGTGAGGATAGTAAGATTAAAATAAAAGAAATGACTGAAATGGTTCTTCATTCTAAAATTGAGTCTTGTGAAAACTGTTCTAAGCTCACAATTGATAATAATGTTCTTAACAAGACACTAGAGGATAAATGTAGTATTGAAAAATCCATGTCCATGACTGCATCTAAGAAAGTTATTGATTCTATCTCTTATGTATTTTATGCTGAAATTGTGACTAATTTAGATGAAATGCATGAGACTTTTAGAGTCAAGTATAAGTAGCAGTTGGATAGGGTTAGAAATTTCCCTTGTGTGTCTTGTGAGATTTTAAAGCCTAAGGTAGCTGTCCATGAAGAGAGATATGCCAGGGAAACCAAACTAAATGAGTGTGGCATACGTGAGAACCTAGCCTATGGAATAACTACCTCAAAACGACCCTTGAGAGATTCTCTAGTCGAAAAAAGAACCTCAACATGGTCCTTGACTAATCTAAGGTGAGTATGACAAAGAGAGGCTTAGAATTTAATTTCCTAGAGTATTGCAGGAACTACTCACCTAAGATTGTAAGAGTTGTTGAGAGTGGCAAGTTTGAGGTAAAACCCCTAAGCCATCTAAGAATGTCTTTAGGTCTACAGGTTTTGCCCAAACCCCTTCTAGCAAGACAGGTGGTTCTACTTCAGTAGGTTAGATGGCCACATAGTTGAGTTCTACTTCTGTAAGGCCAAAGTTGAGAGAAAACAGAGGATGTGTGCTTTGAGGACTACTAGAAAAGTTTCTTCACCTATGAGTGTCTCTAGAGTCAAGCAGCCTGTCTTTCTTTCCAGACATAGGCCTAAGTTTGTAGATGACTTCTTTGACTCCTTTGGTGGCACTAGGCAGTGTTTTGGGTTAAGATATCGTGAGGGTAGACTACGGGTAGCTTCTAGATAGGGGGAATACTGGCCTTTTGGTAGACCGATTCAGAGAGGTCTAGGTAGTTCTCGTGTGTATTCTCACGATTATCTTGCTAACTATTTTATTACTGCTTTTACTTACTGTTCCTAGACATCAGGTGGCTCAGTACAAGATTTTCAAGTCTTTTATCACTAACCCTGGTACTGAGGGACAGATGTTTCCTGCTTATGCCCTGTAAGTCTAGCGTACGAGGATTGAAGACGTGTGGCTTGTGACTTCGGGTATTCTCGACACATGACTAGAGATTCTAGATGGTTCTCCTTCCTCACACGTGCATCCGGTAATGAGTTGATCATGTTTAGAGATGCTTCTACTAAGTCCATGATAGTAAAGGGCACAATGCATGTCAACAACAACTTCATGCTCAAGTATGTCGCTTTGGTAAGTAAACTGAGGTATAATCTACTATGTGTTTTTCCAGCTTCTTGTAGGGGTCTAGAAGTGAGATTTAAGAATGAAGAGTTCTAGACTCCTCGGGTGAGCATATCTTTGGGATCGCTAGATTTGAAAGGATCTTTAGTGCGGATTTTAGAATCTCTTCAATCTCTAGCCATAGGTGCCTTGTGGCATTTGACTCTTAGGATTTAGTGTTATGGCATCAGTAGCAAGAACCTTATTAGAGGATTGCCTAGGCTAAAGAGTTCTAGAGACGTAGTGTGCACACCTAGTAGACATGGTATGTGGTTTCTGCTTCTTATCCAACTCTTACTTTAGTGATGATTGATGGCCCTGGACAATTCTTACACTTAAACACAGTTGGTCCTTTTAGAGTCCAATCTAAAGGAGGAAGTAGTATGTTCTTGTTATATGTCGATGAATTCTCTAAGTATTTTTGGGTGTATTTTTTGGTTTCTTAGAATGAGGCATTTGGTTACTTTAGAGACCTTACATTAGCAATTGACCTCTCAGGAACATTGAGAACCATTAGGAGTGACAATGGCAAAGAATTCTATAATTCATCCTTTGCCACTTTCTACACTAAGGGATGTTTAGAGCATCAGTTTTCCTCACCTAGAAACCCCCGGTAGAATAGGGTTCTAGAGAGAAAGAATAGCACCCTTATAGAAATGGTTAGGATCATGCTAGGTGAGCATATCATCCCTAGGAGGTTTTGGGCTTAGACGATTTCTACTGCTTGCTATGTAACCAATAGGGTTTTCTTGAGATTGTCCATAGGTGAGGCTTCATTTGAGCTTAGATTTGGTCATAGGCCTAGCATCTCTCATTTTAAGATATTTGATTGCAAGTACTTCATTATTAAATATGGCAACTTAGATAACTTTGAATCTAGATGTTATGATGGTATTTTTCTTGGATATCCTGCTCATTCTCGTGGCTATCATGTATTTAATTTGGATACTAATAAAATTATTGAGATGTATAAGTCAGTTTTGATGAGGCTAATCCTAATGGTACTAGACTCGACAGTGCAGATACATAGGTACACGGTGATTAGAGAGCATCTTTGTCGACGACGACACTAATCTAGAGTATGAGGACCAAATCCCTCCTCTACTCACTCATGAGTTGGTTGAAGAGTCTGCTTCCACTACTCTAACTACAACAGAGCAATCTCCTCCCACCTTCATCGATGCTTCGAGTGGCTCTGCTCCTACCTCCACAGCCTATGAGGTCGAGGCAATGTCTACACTAGGACCACCTTTTCGTATTCAGCAATGACACCCTCAGGATCATATGATTGGACATCTCTATGAGCGAGTTACTCTCTCCTGGTTTATCCCTCCAGATTCTCATGCACATTTGCCTTTTGTTGTGTCTTTTGAACCCCGAGATATCACCTATGCTTTGTTTGACTCCTCTTGGGTCAATTCTATACATGTAGAACTTGAAAACTTTGAAAGAAATCAAGTCTGGACCTTAGTGGAATCTCTTCTTAATCATAATGCAATTGGAACAAAATGAGTTTTTAAAAATAAGCAGAGCGATGATAGATTGGTAGTTCGCAACAAGACTAGACTTGTAGCTCAAGGTTTTTCCTAGGTAGAGGGCTTAGACTTTGAAGAGATCTTTGCTCTTGTACCTAGATTAGAGGCCATTCATATATTACTACCATTCGTGGCTTCTAAGTGCTTTAAGTATTTTCAAATAGATGTCAAGAGTGCTTTTCTAAATACTTTCATAGAAGAAGAGGTCTATGTCAAGCAACCCCCTAGTTTTGAAAATCCCAAGTTCCCAAACCATGTGTGTGAGTTCTCCAAAACCTTGTATGGATTGAAGCAAATCCCTAGAGTTTGGTGTGATAGGTTTAAGAGTTGCTTACTAAAAACGATTTCAAAATAGAAATGGTATATAAAACCTTGTTCACCCTCAAACATGGTAATGACTTCTTACTCGTTCAGATTTATGTGGATAACATTATATTCTGTGGTTCTTCTTATGCTTTGGTGTCTAGATTTTTAGGTTCTATGAGCAGAGAATTCAAAATGAGTATGATAAGCAAGCTGACTTTTTTCCTTGGTCTTCAAGTGAAGCGACTGAAAGAAGGGACTTTCATTCATCAAAACAACAACACAAAGAATTTTTTTTCGGCTCTTCAATATGGGAGGCATCAATTCAATGTCTACTCCCACTTTCATTTCTACCATGCTGAATCCTAATGAGGATGGAGAGCTTATGGATCAGATGGAGTATCGCAGCATGATTAGCTCCCTCCTCTACCCTAAGACGTTGAGGCCAGACATACAGTTTGTTGTGTGTCTGTGAACTTTATTTCAGGTTTTCACTCGTGCCTCATATTGTCAAGTAGTGCATCGTATATTCAGTACCTTCAGGACACCCTTGACTTTGTACTATGGTATTTTTCTGATTCTGCACTCTCTATTTGGGCTTTTTATGCTGACTTTGTAGGGTGTAGAAGATAGAAAGAGTACTTCTGGTACCTATCACTTCTTAGGCACATCTCTTATCTCTTGGTTATCTAGGAACTAGTTCTCTGTTGCACAATCCACTGCTGAGGTGGAGTATGTAAATATTGTTAGTAGTTGCTCTTGGGTTCTCTAGATCTTATCTACTCTGTGAAACTATAAGTTGGTCTTAGATAGTGTTCCACTCTTCTGTGACAACACTAGCATCATAAACATTGCTAAAAACCCAGTACAATACTCTAGGACCAAGCACATTGATATAATATATCATTTCCTTAGAGATCATATAAAGAAGGGTGATGTGCTTCACTTTATAGAGTCGGAGCAGCAGGTTACAGATATTTTTACTAAGGCTCTTCATTCTTCTCGTATGCTTCTTTGCAAGGAGAGTTAGGGGTTATTAGTCTTTTTGGTCTATTTTAAGGGGGGTTTGACTCTTTTGTATCCATTATATCATATTGCATATTTAATTTCAGCAACTTGCATTGTGATATAACTACATGGAGCTTTGACTATTATCCTTATATCACATGATATCGTACTTTACATTTTGCCATGTCTTGTGCTAAATTTATCATATTTTTCTATGTATAACTTAGCTTTTACCATGCTAGCTCTTATAAATGTGAGAAACTTGAACTTAATTTTGTCTTGTTGAATCTTATGATCCTCTTATGATTCATGCTATGTCAAATAGGCTATGTTAAGTCTTGAACCTAAATTAAGTTTTAGATTGAGCTATGCTAGTTCTTTATTAAGCATGACTTTATTTCTCCTAAGGTTTTGGCAGCTTGGGTCGGGTATAGCTTATGGACTAAGAAGTAGCTCATTGTTCTTGAACTAAAAATGGGAAATGAAAAAAGAGCTCTTTTGTGCCTAAAAAACTAATCCCACCAATTCTTTCTTATGAGATAGCTTGCCATCGCACTAGATATGAACTCAAGGGCAGTTTTGAATTATCTAGACCACTCTTTTAAACTTCTTGCTTAGGATGGTCGTAGTAAGCCTTGAGATCTAGCACATGGCTAAGAAAGTACAAAATATAATAATGGTTGAAGCATAGGAGGCAGCTGTGGATGGCTCTTAGTCTAGGACTTACTTTACTAAGATAAAATCAAAAATTAATTTCAGCAAATGCTAAATGTGCTAATTATGCTTAATTCCAAGTTCTTGAACAAAATAATTCATATTGAATTTGTAGCACTATATATTGACTCAATTGTAGCTTTTAGGTTTCATTTAGTTTATTGATATTGATTTGCTCATTTTTTGGTACCTCTGGCTAAACTATAATCTTGAGTAACTTGACATGCTAAAAAACCATTTAATTTCAAATTATTGCTTATTTGGCCTTCTCTTTCCTATGTATGGTTTGTCATGATCTAAAATAGCTACTTCACAAAATATGGATTGGTGTAATACTTGCAGAGTCACTTTGGATAATTTTCATAGCTCCTAAAGCTAAAAATGAATAATTGCAGCAACTTTATTTCATTTATGCTCTATCTTATTCCATGCATCTTGATGCCTCCATTGTCAAGGCATAGAAAGATTACTAAAAATGCATATTTAAAGCAAAAAAAATGCATATCTAGAGCATAATTTGCAGTTTTTGTGCAAAATCTTGTTAAGTTGGAGCTTTAATGTTTTGTTGTGATCCTCTTGATTTTTTTGATCTCTTCTTACCATGACCAAAATCAAATAGAA